>CAMTDV010000005.1:65922756-66523503 GCA_947069175.1 Scalesia atractyloides | reverse complement strand
AAGTATTAGGATGATAATCGGCTGATTTGGCTAGTTTGCAAGTTTGATGTTTTTTGGAATCTAGAAACATAGGCTGCGTTTTTGATAAAAACTATAGATTATGATTAGGGTTTGCATGGGTATGATATATATGATAGTATATGATTGGAAATTCTGTTCTTGATCGCATATGTTCAATGTATCGATGGTTTAAGCGAGTTAGATTGTGATAAAGTGCTGAATCAGAATGCTGAATGGTGGTTACAGCCAACTTCAACTGGCTGTAACTTGGTTATTATTTATCGAAAAACGGATTTTCTGAAGTCTAAAACATAGAGTTTTGAAAAACGATTCTAATGGAGCTGGATTCATATTTTTCTGAAGTCGTTTGATATTTTTAAGTGGCCAATTAAGTTCAGTAACTAAAGCTGTGAAAATCCTGAAAATTTGTTAGTTGTTTATCGAGTTGGATTTAATAATCTGTAGGGAGTCGAATCATGAAATTTGTACAGCAACTAGATATGGAAATTTCCGGGCAACTCCCACTGGAATTTTGTTAATTGGATGAACGGTGATTTTTAAATGAATTCTTCCGTGGACTGCAGTCAGAAAGCGACGAATCTGACTGCAGCCTAGTATATTAATATTTATGAACAATTGGTAAAGAACTAGGACTTGAAAAATTTATATAAAATTCTACAGTATAGTTGTCACCTTCTGTAAAATAATTGGAATTTTTGGAACGTTAGAACTATTTTATGAAAATCCTCGAAAACAGCCGAATTATGAGTATATAAGCTGAAACTTGATAACTTGCGAATGTGTGCACCAAAGTGTTGCATGGATTGGATTGTGTTCATGATAAATTGTTTTGATCACTATGTGCATATGAAGATACTTGCATGCGTGTTTGAGTGTTAGGAATTATGATTGTGTGTACCGCTTTGTGCGTTAATTACGTGTAGGATTTGTATTGGTGTGTTCACACACTAACTTGAAATCAATTGAATTGTTAGGACGCGATTAGCGGTCCCATCATTTGCAACTTCTGTCTTACACTAACCGAGCAACTAAAGGTGAGTTCACGGCCCCTAATTTTATCCGGTTTTAAACAACAGGGGGAGAAACATGTATACACTCTACAACTCTATCTCTTTACGTTATACAAAATTAACGTCATTAAACTATTCGGTAACTAAGTTAATGTTAATGTACGTTATGGTCACTAAGCAGCTATATCACACAAGTCCTCGACAATCTCTCGGATCGTTAGTATTGGGTTTAGATAGCGGGGAAAGTATAAGTAGTACTACTGGAACCGACAAGCCCCATCCGAGCTAGTCGCGCTAGCCGACCGGGTATGGTCAACGGGTGAATAATTTGGCCTAACTTCGCCATGGTCAGTGATAGGCCTGGCAACACGGAGGCACAACAGTCAGCTTCGATCGCGAACACTTACGTGACATAACTTTAGGCTAGCTACCTACATGTTAACATTGAACTTAATTACGAATCAACAATATTATCCCGGGTTAGGGATAATGGAACCAACAACGTTATTATTCCAGGTTAGGAATAATGGGACATCATTATTATTCCGGTTAAGGAATAATGGAACTATCAGTATTATTCCGGGTTGGGAATAATGGAACTAAATCGTTATCCAGGGTTAGGGATAACGGGGGAAACAAACTTATAACCGAACAAACGAATTTATGAAAACCTGTGAACTCATTCTTCTTTAATGTTGACACTTGTTTCTTTACATGTTTCTCAGGACACTAGGAGCTCTAGTTGCACTCACTTGCATTGATCAAGACACCTTTTATCGAGTCTCATTTACAAACATTGTTTTGGGTTTTTCATTTGTTTTGGCGTTTGTGTTGGCGCCCGTTTCTCTACTTATTTTTATGCTTCCGCTCAACCATAAAAACTAATGCTTCCGCTAAACATAAAATCTACAATGAATGGTTAAACAAATGATTTTGGAAAACGTATTATCAAATCATATAGAGTCGTTCGACGTACTAGTGTCTCAGATTCTGGTTTGTTCACACGCCTCGCGGTAAAACTCCGCAAGTGGAAATTGAGGGTGTGACAATTGTCTTGAATGCAAGAAAGGGAAGCAGATTAAAAAGTCACATCCTAAGAAGATTCTTAACTCCATAAAGTTGCCGCTTGAACGTCTACATATGGATCTTTTTGGTCCGGTGAATGTTCGAAGTATATCCGGAGATCTGTATTGTTTGGTCGTCGCAGATGATTATTCTCGATATTCATTGGTTTTCTTTCAAGAGACTAAAGATGAAACGTTCGATAATCTTTTGATTCTCTTCAATAAGCTTGAAAATTTATATCATCTCCCTGTTAGACGGATTCGAAGTGATATGGTGCGGAGTTCAAAAATACCGAGATGAAAGATTTTTGTAACGCCAAAGGAATTCTGCACAAATTCAGCACAACAAAATGGCGTAGCTGAAAGGAAGAATAGAACTCTAATTGAAACAGCAAGAACCATGCTTGCAGATTCCAAACTTCCTGTTAGCTTCTGGAGTGAGGCGGTTGCAGCGGCATGCTACACTTTGAACAGGTACTTAACAGTCAAACCGACCAAGAAGACTTGCTTCGAGATGATTAACTGAAGGAAACCAAATCTAAAGTATCTAGAACCGTTTAGTGCACCTTGTACAGTGATTGATTCGGATGGATAATTTGGTGCCAAAACGCTTGAAGGTTTCTTTGTCGGTTATTGCTAGTCCGCTCAAGAGAGTTTACATTTCTATTTTGAGAAGAGTGGTCGAAGCACAACACGTTGATTGCTTGATGCGTGGTTGTTCAATTATAAAGATTTGTGGAAGTCATTCGACTTGCCAGAAGAGCCGTCTGAAGAAGATCTTGCAGCTCTTTATTATATACAACAGTCGGCAAATCAAGAACATATTTTAAGGCCAATAGTGGTTAATCAACCTACTGTTTGTACATCGTCTTCTGGTGCAAGTCCGAGTAATAGTGGTGTTCCAGTTGAACAAGTTTCTTAAGCAGAAGTAACACCTACTATAACTCCAGCAAATGTTTCCACTGAACCAGGAAATGCTACAACAGAGCCCATTCTTTCTCATAATCAGAATTCCGACTCTGATGAAGCTCCAACTTTCAATGATGATGGAGAATCTTCCTCTGATGAAGAATCCAAGCAGATATCCAATATGTTAAACCAATCTGCTGGCCCTAGCAATCAAAATGAAGCAACATCTAGTACTCCTGAAGTTGATTTGATAGTTGATGTGAATATTACGAATCAGAACAGTACGGTTGATGTTCCTAGTGAGGAGATTCCGCGATCTTATTCATATCACCCTTCGAATAACATATTGGAGAATTACAGACTGGTGTGTGAATGAGAAGCCAGATCAACAAAGCTTTAAGTTGTTTCTATACTCGAGTGGCTCCGACTCAAGATTATTGCTATTATTCATGTTTCATATCTCAAATCGAGACAAAGACTGTGAATGAAGCTTTAGGTGATGAGAACTGGGTGATAGCGATGCAGGAAGAATTATTACAATTTCAGAAACTAGGTTTGGAGACTTGTTGACTTACCACCAAAGCAAAAAGCGATAGATACGAAATGGGTTTTCAAGTGCAAGATAGATGATCGAGGTGTGATCGTTAGAAACAAAGCTCGGTTGGTTGTCAAAGGTTTCCACCAGCAAGAAGGAATTGACTATAAGGAAGTCTATGTACCGGTTGCACATTTAGAGTCAATCCGCATTTTCCTTGCATTCGCTGCTTGGAAAGGTTTTAAAGTGTACCAGTTAGATGTGAAATCCGCATTTCTTTATGGTAAGCTACGCAAGCAAGTGTACGTCGGCCAACCACCTGGGTTCGTCGATCCGTTGAACAAGAACAAAGCTTATCTCCTAGACAAAGCCTTATATGGATTACATCAAGCCACGAGAGCTTGGTACAAGACGTTATCTCAACATCTTGTTGGAAACGGCTTTACAAGAGGCACAGTGGATAGTACATTGTTTACCAAAGAAGTCAGAAGTCATCTAATTATCGTACAAATCTATGTGGATGATATCATCTTTGGTTCAACAGATGATAGTCTTTGCAAAGAATTCGAGAAGATAATGAAGAAGAAGTTCGAGATGTCTTCTATGGGCGAAATGAAATTCTTTCTCGGGTTACAAGTTGATCAATTACCAGACAGCATATTCATTCATCAAAGAAAATATGTTCATGATATTCTGAAGAAGTTTGAAATGGATAGCTTGAAGCCGCTTTCGAATCCTCTGGCGCTAAATCACGGAATTTGCATTGACGAAACAGGAACCAAAGTGGATGATACGCTCTATCGGTCGATGATAGGATCTCTTATCTATCTGACAGCATCTCACCTAGATATCATGTATCCTACCTGTCTTTGCGCAAGATATCAGTCCAGTCCCAGAGTATCTCACATGCAGATAGTGAAGAGAATATTCCGTTATCTGAAAGGATGTCCAAGCACCGGCTTGTGGTATCCAAAGAACGACAATTTTGATCTGACGGGATATGCTGATTCTGACTTTGGGGTGAACAAGCTGAATTCAAAGTCTACGACGGCTGGTTGCCAGTTCTTCGGAACTCGATTAGTACCGTGGCAATGCAAGAAACAAACCACGGTCTCTCTCTCTACCTGTGAGGCAAAATACATTTCTGCTTCCAGCTGTTGTTCACAAATCCTATAGATTCAACAACAGATGAGCGACTTTGGATTGCAATTTCTTGATACGCCTTTATATGTAGATAATATGGCAGCTATCGACATAATTAAAAATCCAGTTCATCACTCTCGAACTAAACACATAGAAATTCGTTATCACTTCATTCGTGACTGCTACGAAAAGAAGTTGGTGCGAATAGAAAAAATGCACACCGATGAACAAAAAGCTGATTTTTATACCAAAGTTTTTCCTTTAACAAGAATTAAATATCCAATGAGGCTTAACAGTATTAAAAATTTGTTGACAAGTGCGGAGGGAGAGGTTGAATATGGATCGGACGACGAGTTCACATGATTCACATTGGTTTGTTTATCTTTTAGATTAGAATCTCTTAAAAACTAAAATACAAAAATATGTTTTTGATTTTATGGGGAGAAATATTACGGAAAATACAAAAACATATGAAAAACCAAAAGTACAAAAACATGAAAAAGACAAAAAGAATTTTGTGTCAAAAAGGAAATGATAGTACATCAGTGGACTATCACAGTACGCTAAAGAATTGTAAAGTTTAAAAAGTGATAAACAAGTCTTACTGTGGATGTGTCGATAGGATTTACACGTTCAGTAGATTGTTTCCGGGGTATAAACTAAATTTTACAACTGCTTAAACTTGTGGATTAACATCTTCTCGGATATATGGACATAGTACTCTGAAATTTCATTTGAGAGATTGCCTGATTCTGAGATACGAGGTCTTTATAGATGTTTGATATCTGGGGTATTATACAAGTTCTTCTGATTTTGCGGAAGCAATAGCCTACAACTTCTATAATTCTTTTGCCAAAAACCCTAAAACTGCATCCAAACTTGTAAAGAATCGAAAGATCTAATCAATTGTAGTGCTTAAAAGATTCCTTAATTGGAACACACCTTAAAGTCGAGCCTTCATCTCTTTGTCGATACGGTGGTATTAACCTGAGCTCTCAAGGCTTCGCATTAACCCAGATACAGATATCAGCTACGCTATACTCACCTGTAAGATGAAATCTAAGGAATCTTGATACGGGAGTATATTCAGAGATGGGAACCATAGTTGAGTCAAGTTTCATAATTCTAACTAAGATATCTTGGAACAATTGAGAAATGTGTCGAAGTTTAAGAGGACAAACATGTCGACAATCTAGGTAAACGAGTTTAAAACTTAAAGTCATCATAAGGTCAACGGTACTGGTGATATGTCTTAAACAACTGATATGATCCTTAGACACGAATTCACAAAAATATGTCTGTAAATATGTTTGTACATAGTTTATTTGCTTTACAGATAAAAACCAAAAAGATTTTCAGTGTGTTTTAGCATAATCTTTAAAAAATACAAAACACAAAAAGATTTTGTTTCTACATTAGTTTAGACAAGCCAATGTTGGAAAACGGATCTTCGAAGTCTGGTAAGGTGCTAAAATGGTGGAAATCTAATTGACAACGGGCTGGGAGCTAATTTGTAAAATCTGATAAGCAAAAATGATTAAAAGTTCATTAATTTGAAACTTTAATTTGAGAAAAACCAACAGTTTGTTCATAACGGGTCAAACCGAGGTCATTAACTTGGACTCGGCAGACAAATCGGTTAACCAAGGTCATTAACTTGGACTTGGTCAACTGAGTGGATTGTTAGAACTGGTAAAAGTTGAAAAGTTCAGGGCTAAAATTGAAAAAATGAAAACTTTTGGTTTTGGGTTTGATCAAGTTCGCCCGAACTTAATAAGGGTAATAGAATGTTGATTTAAGTATCAAGTTCACCTGGACTTATTGTGTTTTAATGATTTGATTACAAGTTTTCCCAGACTTGTAGTGGAGTTGTTGATATGTGTTGACAAGTTCGCCCGGACTTGTTACACTATATATTAAACAAGTCCGCCCGAACTTCATTTCATTTGTTTCTTGAATATTCAGAGCGAACTTGAGCGATTTGTGCGAAATTCAAAATTGTACACTTTGTAACGAATTGCTGCCCAAATTTCTATTGATTATTAGTGATTCGCACACTAATCATCATGGCAGAGGTGAGAATTTAACGATAGGACCATTTATTGTTTGAGTTTGAACGATTTGGATCTGAACTTGATAAAAGGACTCAATATAGGGTGTTTAAGAACAAATTGAATGATAAAATCTGTTAAAAAACAATAAACGACCTTAAACATGCGTTTGATTGTGTCTAGAATGCATGGAATTGGTATTTGCAGGGTTAGAATGAAGACGAAGACAAGTTCGCCCGAACTTGTCGATTGGTTCTTTGAACCAAGTTCGGTCGGACTTGTCCTTAAAAGTAAAAAAATGTTGTAAATCTACAAGTTTGCCCGAACTTGTTTACTATTCATACAATCCATAATTTTTAACAAGTTCGCCCAAACTTGTTTGATATTCATTCAAAATGTGTTTATCAAGTTCGCCCGGACTTAATGAATTCTGATGTATATTTGTATATCAAGTTCGCCCGAACTTGATATGTATGTTTGTGAAAATTGTAAAATGTTTCTAAGTGTTTGTCTCGATTTTCGTGTTTGCAGAATATTTAGCTTTCTTTCAATAAGTTTCATAACGCGTGTGTCACACTTAACAAGACGATCTGTCCATCACTGGCTACATACGACAGTATTCTGGATTTCATGGAACGAATACCGATACACAAAGCGATTACAGAGAAGAGTGAGGTTTATAAATCTCACGTTTATAGATTCTGGAGTGCAGGGTCACTAAATGAAGATAATTCAGTAATCAAGTCGATTGTTCGCATCGGGAATGAAGACAAAGAGCTTACAGTGACTGAAGCCGATATCCACAAAGTTTTAAACTTTAACGACAGTGCTGAAGATCCAATGTTTTTAGATGAAAGGATGGTTCGTGGATGCTTTTATAGGATGGGTTACAAAGGCCACGTTAATGAATCGACATTGAAGAAAGGGGGAGTTCCTAATCCCTACAAGTTTTTAATGCACGCAATTATTCATACCTTTAGTCATCGCAAAGCTGGTTTAGATGATGTTCAAGATTACATGGCTTGTATGGCTACAGCATTAGTTCTAAACAAGAAGTTCAACTTCTCAAAGCTCGTGTTTACACACATGAAGAACAACATGGGAACAAGCAGACTTGTGATGTACCCAAGATTTGTACAAATGCTCATTAACGACAAGTTTGAGAAGATTGTGAAAGATCCGAATGACATTCTATATCTTAGCCACATGGATGTACTACAATCAAGAAGCTTATAACGTTTCAAAAGAAAGCTTCAGCTCCAGTTGCTAAACCACTATTTGGTGCTATCGCGTCTACAGATTACATTGCACCACCTGAATACAAATGGAGGAAAGCAGGAAGTGTTGATGAAAAAGAAATTAATGCTGAAGAAGAATGGCTATCAACTTTCAAAAAAAGGGTAGCGATTGGTTTTTGAAGACAGTCGTTGAAGAGAAAAAGAAAACATCAAGAAAGTCAAAGAAAGTGGAAACAATGCTTATTAATGAAGATGAACCAGAGAATGTTCAAGCTGAAGCTAGTTCTATTACCGCGGTCAACATTGAAAGCCAATAGACAGAAAAAGATACACAAGACGACGATGTAATCTCTGCGACTTCTGAAAACAATGAAGGAAGTGACGATTCGCTTGAGAAAGAAACAAAGAAGGCTATTGTAGAGAAAGAGAAAGAAAAGTTAAAGGAAGGTGATGCTGATTATGAACCAGGTTCTAATAAAGGTTTTGATGAGGAGAGACCAAAGAAAAAGGTTAAACGCGTAAAGTCTTCAGTGAAAGATGCTATTTGGAAGACTACATGTTCTCCAAGTACCAAAGGAAGAAAATCATCACAAAAGCCGCAAAGTCGTCGTTATATAAACCAAAAGAAGCGCACAGAAGTTACACAAGAACCTTCTGGTGTTAAAGAAATAGGAGTTACACAAGAACCTCCTACAGCTGAAGTGGTTCATATCATTCAGAGACTACTGAGCAACCAGGAGTCACACAAGAACCTCCTGCGTTTGATTTGCTTGATATACCGATCATAGAGTCTCAAGAACCTCCGATAATGTCACAGCCTGAAATTTCTATTCTGAAAGAGGTTCCTGTTCACACTTCACCACATACACCAAAGAGTACGCCAAAGTCTACTCCAAAGACAACTCCAAGGTCAAAATGGTTTGGAAGTATTCCTGAAGAGCCTGTTTCTTTGGAAGATTTGAATGATTTCTTTCCGGAGTCTAATGTCGATGAATTAGAGAAAAGAGTCAAAGTTCTAGAAGATAAATTGTCAAAGAACGAAACTGAAAAGGTTGCTCTGGAACAGAAAATGGAACAAAGCGAAGTTGAAAAGGAAATTCTGAGTGACAAAGTGAAGTTTTTAGAAGCAGATCGTGGGTACTTAAAAGCATTGATTGAAAGTCTGCAGGATGCAAATGAAAGATTGCAGAAAGAGATTGCTGAATTATGATCTGAGAGAGATTTGAATGATAGAAGGTTTATCAGACTTCAGAAAGTTTTATCTAGTAGTTTGGGGATTGATTTCAAGGAAGAATATGAACGATTAGATGTTCAAGAAGCAAAAGAAAAGGCTGAGAAAGAGCTTGCAGCACAGGGCAAGGGAAAGAATGTGTGACAACTATGCCTTCAGTTATCATTATCAAGTCCTGAACAATTTCATAAGCAATAAAACCTTGTGTTTTATTCATTAAATTGTGAAACTTATCCATAACAATTGCACAATATCAATCCATGTTCAAAGTCGAGCTCTTAAACAATTCCTGGAAGGTAATACGTAAACGTAATTAGTTTAATGCAAAGTATATTCCGGATTAGTGACATAAGCTAAACATACCCTAAATATCCTTTACATAAGTTAGAAATAAGTTTTGAAGGGTTTGGTATAAAAAACAAGCTTATTCGACCATAGGGACTATTTACGATAAACTATGAAAGTCTGCCGATTCTCGTAGCGTCGCACACTCCGGTACAAGGTCAGAATCTTAACATACCTTAAATAACCATTACATAACTTAGAATTAAGTTTTTAAGGCTTCAGAGGCTATTTTGCAAATTCCGCGAAACTATGCCGTTACGCGTATCTCTTAATCCGGAACATGTACGCACATACAAAATTTTTGTAATCATTAAAATCTTGTATTTTAATGATTGGAATGCAAAAATATCGTTCGTTACGCTTTTACGGTCATGCACACGTTCGTTATGATTTTCGTCGTAATTAACCGAAAACCACAACCGTACGACCAAACGAACCGAAATCCGGAACATTTTTGAACATATTTCAAGTTCCCTGTGCTTTAACGTCCTTATGAAGCTTGAAAATCAGGTTAACGGGTGTTAAAAGTGCAAAAAAAAGCGTCAAAAACAAGTTCAGGGGCCATTTCTGCCATTTTTGAAACTTCAGCCCCTGCAAGGGCCTTACGGACCGTAAGGCAAAACCCCATACGGTCCATAAGGGGTGCCCAACACATCGGAAAGGTGGCAGTAGCTGGTTTACTCCTTGATTGACTCACCAAACGAACTTGCCACCCTTTTCTCTGCTTTTAACAAGTGTTAGGACACTAATCCATTTCAGTGATGATTCATGGACACTTATCTTGATCATGTAACTTCAAAATTAACTATAAATACCATGATCTTCTTCACTTTGAACTTTTGCAACTTTCATTCATGCTCTCATCTGCCATTCTCTGAAGTTGAAACCATCTTTGGAACTGCCTCTGTGATTCCTTGGTTATCCTAGGTGTTTGTAAGTGCTTTCATTCATGTTTTATTCAATTCTTTTAGTTTAATTGGGCTAAAAATCAAACACTTTGACTTTCTGTTGAGATCATGAATTAGTCAAAATAAAGTCCAATTGAACTTTGCTTTATGACGGTGATCATGATGGTTATGTTCCTAGTGATCATACCTACTGATTTCCATCTTTTCTAGTCATTTTGACAAGTCAAAGTTTCGGTCAATAATGCGATTTATGTGCATTTCATGACGGAACTAATTTCGGGTGTCAAAACAGTTTGTTTGGGTGCCAAAACTCTTTTACAACTTAGTTAGACATATCAAAACATGTCTGACTCGTCACTCTTAGTATAGTGCTTGTCTTGGATCGATTGTTGAACGGTTTTAACCACCGCTTTGACTTTCGAATCTGACCCGTTTGGTTGATCTTTGAACCCAACCAAATACATATTTGTGACCATAGTTGAATAGGGAATAACCCTCCGAGGTTATACCTTATGGTCATGTAATTTGGTTAGTGTTATGATAATTAGTTGTTATGATCTTCAATAATGACCAAAATGCCCTTTTGCAAATAAATCAACTATAAACATATGTAACATAAATTTTGACATGTAATCTGAGCAAATCACATTTTCAAACATGTTTATGAATTAAAGACTTATCATAACACATATTTAACCATCCGATTACGTAATTATGCAAATGACACGCTAAAAAGGTTTAAACTACCTTAACAGGTCATAACGGGCCAAAAGCATTTAAAAACCCTTCCAACTCAGAATGTTAACTTTATTAAACCATTTCATATGAGTTCCAATACTCATTTGGTTTATAAGGTCTCATTCTATCCAAATCCTCCGATTTCAAGTCTCGATATTTACATAGTTATCCATTTTTAGGACACGCTTGATTTCTCGGATCTTTGAGCTTTGGTTTTTCTTTTGATCCAAGATTACTTTGCAAATCCCAAGTGAGTACATAGTCCCCTCTTTTACGTTTTCAAATGTTTTGGGGTGAAACATATTGTGCCTAAATCTAGTTTCGTGCTTTCATGACATATACAAGTTTTGATTACATAGTATACCTAGTACACGATTTCAAACAACATCTTCATTTGGTATATTGACTTAGTATACCTACACATGTTTTCAAAGATATTATGCTTCGTATGTTGACTTAGCATACCTAGTACATTGTTACAAGGACATTTTCACAAGCATGCTCACATTGTTATCTACATATTGGTGCGTTGAACTTGATATTGATACATTCATTAACATTGATACCAACCGGTAGTATGTTATGGTACCATAGGTTTCACACCCATTCCCGCTTTCAGGTGTTGAAAGTATCCATTGGGAATGACTAAATCCGATAAACAATTGATAAACCTTTGTCTTTATAAGGGTCTATCCGACAATTAACAAGGTTTGAATGTATTTGCCAACAATCCTAATATATGTTTTAACAATAAAAGCAATGGTTTATAAAACATAACTTTTGATTTAAACAAAACCTTGTTTATTCAAAAACATTATTCTATACATGACGATTTGGTTTATACAAGACATTGGTTTACATGACAATAATTTACATGATATCGGTTCACACGCATTTTGTTTAGACAAGACATTGATTATACAATACATTTTTATATAACTCGGCATATTTTACACACGACATTTGATTCTGCATTACATATTTTGGTTATTGATTAACCATACACTATTTCTTTTATATCATATGATTTTCACATGATTATATAAAGAAAAACATTTTGTATGGATTCATGGCTATTTTGGAACCATTTAAACATTTCTCTAAATATCTAAAGCCATGAATCTAAACCACAAAACCTATGTTACTCACAGGCATTTTTATGCTGATGTACATATTTTCACATATGTTTCAGGTTTATCTGTGTGATGATTGTTGCTGCATGCTACACATAGGACGGACTCGGGCTTTAGTGACTTTAAAATCTGTAAGACAAATTTTATTGTATTTCTTTTCTATTAATCCAAAATGATGTAATTCGATAAATTCAATAAAATAAAATTTGAAGAATCAGGTGTTGTGAAACAATTTGTAACGTGACTCCCCAAGTGTTTCCACCGCGTGTTGTTTTACACGATTTGGGGTGTTACAGATTGGTATCAGAGCACTAGTTATAAGGAATTAGGTTATTAGTAATACTTTGACCTAGTCTATAACCTTCCTAGGACCCTAACGCGAATTCTCTTGCGTTTAGATTCTTAAAACTATATCATCACCTATCCTTAGGTGATTGCCTAAAACAAGCACACAACACCTTCTTGAAAGTCAAAATTTTTCTAAAACATCATAAGAAATCATCTATCCTTAGATGATTTGTTTTAGGGCTTCATGCCTACAAAGTTTTCAAAAATCTCGTCAAAGTTCAGGTTTTATTAATGTGAACACGTGCAATCTGGAAGGGTGGGTGCCTGTACCCTGAGTTTTCTGTCTAAAGGCCTAGAGTGTTCGTACAAATCCGCATTATCGGACCAGTCACTCTTACCTGGGGACTGTTGGGGTGAGTGTCTACTTATAGGCTAAAGCATGTCTTCATGATGCATTATAAAGACCCATTTACTTTGATTAGTCACTGTGTCATTTGTTAGTTTTAAGTAACAAACAAATAATCACAATCCTTATTTCTCGTCGATTATTTTTATAAACTCCTCTGTTTATTCAATGTCAATCTCACACATTTATCTCATGTTTCCTATCTTTTAGAATGCCTCCTCGTCGCAACACTGCTCAAGACGCCGAAATGGAGGCTTTAATTGCGCAACAAATGGCCGCTATACTTCTGAACCTTGTGATCTAACTAAATCAAGCATACAATAACAATAACAACAACAATGCGCCTACTCAGTACAACTATAAACAATTTTGTTCAGCTAAACCACTCAAGTTCTCTGGGTCTGAAGGGGCTATTGGGCTCCTAAATTGGTTCGAAAGTATCGAAAGCACTTTCGTTATGTGCAGTGTCCTAATGAACGCAAGGTAGAGTTTGCTTCGAGTGTCTTTCAAAAGAGAGCGCTTACATGGTGGAATTGTGTGAAAAAAGACAGGGGTGCCGAGGTAGCGATGGCTCAAACATGGGAAGAGCTTCGAGCTCTCATGATGAAAGAGTTCTGCCCATGTCATGAGCAAAGGGCACCTGAGAATGAGTTCCACGATCTTAAACAGGATAGTGGAGAACATCGTGCCTACACTGACCGATATGAGGAGCTAAGCTTGTTGTGTCCTACAATGGTTACGACTTTGGACAAGGCAATTGAAAAATATCTTGATGGCCTGCCTGACCCTGTTCAGGACATTGTTATTGGTAGCAACCCTACCACTGTTCGACAGGCTATCGAGCGTTCTGCTACCCTGACTGAGTCTCAAATCAGAAAAGGGAAATTGTTTCGCAAAGACGACAAGGAACAAGCTGCTAAAACCACACAAGAGAGACCTAGATAAACCAAAGCTGAATCCTCAAAAAGGTCAAAGAAGCGTAAGGCTTCACAAAACCTTGCTATGGTTGCTCGACCCAATCAAGCTGCTCCCAACCAACTAGCACAACCCCCTGCTAGAAGATCATACAATGGAACTGCACCTATGTGCAACCAATGTAACCTTCATCATCACGCTAATGTACAATGCCGCAAATGTTTAAATTGTGGGCTTATTGGTCATACAGCTAATGTTTGCCGAGTCACTGCTTCACAAAATCAAGTTGTTAACAACCCTCCTCAGCGACGTGCTCCTAACGCTTGAGTTAACGAACAACTAGGGTTTTACATTTCAGTTTCTTTTGTTATCCAAGACTCGTGTACACTTTTCAATTATTATGTAATGACATTTCAATTATTAACTTTGTGCTTGGTTGTGTAATGCGTATTAACATATCTACAACAAAAATTCTTATTCATTACGAATTTCAACGACCCACGTAATACATCTCTTTGCGATCGCACATTCTTACCAAACCTATGAAACCATTCATCCATGAAACACACGAGATGCACGCAATAATTCCAATCGTTGAAACAAGACATTCTTCTTTGACCATGTTCGTAATCCACCACTTGGCAAGATAAGCTGTGCAGACTATGCAACGAATTAAGTAATTATGGGTGCACAGATAAATATGAAATTCGATGCATGAAAACCATAGTAGTCCTGTTAAGTGTAATAACATAAAATCTAGAATGACTAAACAACAAGACGAATGTAATACAATAAGAACATGGTGGATACGGCGTTGATACTTCCTATATATAAGTGTGCTTATTGTATTATCTGTCTAACGTTATCCAAATCATTTGAGGATTTCATGTTATCCTTGATCCATATGTGTTAACTTAAATCGAAAGCCATCTATATTCATTTCCATTTATGGAGAAGTATCCATTGAGGAAATTTGAACTAGCTACTCATTTTTCGCTTCTGAAGAGATATCCATTGGGAAATGAATAATCCATTCGAAGTCCACATTCCTTTTCGTTCTAATGAAGTATCCATCGAGGAAAATGAACTACCCGTTCATTTTCGCTTCTAACGAAATATCCATTGGGAAAAATGAATAAATTCATTCTGCTTCTGATGAAGTATCCATTGAGGAAAATGAATTATCCATTCATTTTCGCTTCTGAAGAAATACCCATTGGGGAATGAATAATCCTGTCCTGGTCTTTCATTTCCGCTTCTGACGAGGTATCCATTGGAAAATGAATTATCCATTCATTTTCGCTTCTGAAGAAATATCCATCGGGGAAATGAATTACCTATTCATAATCTTTCATATCCGCTTCTGACAAGGTATCCATTGGAAAATGAATTATCCGTTCATTTTCGCTTCTAAAGAAATATCCATCGGGGAAATGAATTACCTATTCATAATCTTTCATTTCCGCTCCTGACGAGGTATCCATTGGAAAATGAATTATCCATTCATTTTCGCTTCTGAAGAAATATCCATCGGGGAAATGAATTACTTATTCATAATCTTTCATTTCCGCTTCTGACGAGGTATCCATTGGAAAATGAATTATCCATTCATTTTCACTTCTGAGGAAATATCCATCGAGGAAATGAATTATCTATTCACAATCCTTCATTTCCACTTCTGACGAAGTATCCATTGGAAAATGAATTATCCATTCATTTTTGCTTCTGAAGAAATATCCATCGGGGAAATGAATTGTCTGTTCACAATCCTTCATTTCCACTTCTGGCGAAGTATCCATTGGAAAATGAATTATCCATTCATTTTCGTTTCTTGGGAAATATCCATCGAGGAAATGAATTGTCTATTCTAAATCCTTGATTTCCACTTCTAACGAAGTATCCATTGGAAAATGAATTATCCATTCATTTTCGCTTCTTAAGAAATATCCATCGGAGGAATGAAACACAAGCTAAATCCGTATAGAACCTTCTATCTCAATAGTTGGATTCTTAAAGGATACTGATAGCGTTATTGATTTAAATGGTTTTACCACAATCCTTCATTCCCACTTCTTGCAATTACTTGAGGATGTATATACTAGAGGAAAGAATAAAGTTATGCTTTACATGGAAATCCACGATGGGTTATTCTATTCAAATGGATAAAAACCCTAGATTCCATAACAAGACGATTGCTTGACACGACTTATGCAAACGGATTCCTACGAATAAATTTCGAGACAAATTTTCCTAAAGTAGGGTAGACTGTGACAACTGTGCCTTCAGTTGTCATTATCAAGTCCCGAACAATTTCATAAGCAATAAAACCTTGTGTTTTATTCATTAAATTGTGAAACTTATCCATAACAATTGCACAATATCAATCCCTGTTCAAAGTCGAGCTCTTAAACAATTCCTGAAAAGTAATACGTAAACTGTTACGTAAACGTAATCAGTTTAATGCAACATATATTCCGGATTAGTGACATAAGCTAAACATACCCTAAATATCCTTTACATAACTTAGAAATAAGTTTTGAAGGATTTGGTATGTCAAAAACAAGTTTATTCGACCACATGGACTATTTACGACAAACTATGAAAGTCTGCCGATTCTCATAGAGTCGCACACTCCGGTACAATCCCAAAAGCTTAACATACCTTAAATAACCTTTACATAACTTAGAATTAAGTTTTGAAGGCTTCGGTATGGCAAAAACATGCATTTGCAACTTCCGGGGCTATTTTGCAAATTCCGTGAAACTATGCCTTACGCGTATCTCTTAATCCGGAACACGTACGCACATCCAAAAATTTTGTAATCATTAAAATCTTGTATTTTAATGATTGGAATGCAAAAATATCGTTTTTTACGCTTTTACGGTCATGCACGCGTTCGTTATGATTTTCGTCGAAATTAACCGAAAACCGCAACCGTACGACCAAACAAACCGACACCCGGAACATTTTTGAACATATTTCAAGTTCCCTATGCTTTATTGTCCTTATGAAGCTTGAAAATCATGTTAACGAGGGTTAAAAGTGCCAAAACGCGTCAAAAACAAGTTCAGGGGCCATTTCTTCCATTTTAGAAACTTCAGCCCCGGCAAGGGCCTTACGGACCGTAAGGCAAAACCCCATACGGTCCATAAGGGGTGCCTAGCACATCAGAAAGGTGGCAGCAACTGGTTAACTCCTTGATTGACTCACCAAACGAACTTGTCACCCTTTTCTCTGCTTCTAACAAGTGTTAGGACACTAATCCACTTCAGTGATTATTCATGGACACTTGTCTTGTTCATATAACTTCAAAATTAACTATAAATACCATTATCTTCTTTATTTTGAACTTTTGCAACTTTCATTCATGCTCTCATCTGCCATTCTCTGAACTTGCAACCATCTTTAGAACTTTCTCTTTGATTCCTTGGTTATCCTAGGTGTTTGTAAGTGCTTTCATTCATGTTTTATTCAATTCTTTTTGTTTAATTGGGCTAAAAATAAAACACTTTGACTTTCTGTTGACTTTCAGTTTTGATCATGAATTAGTCAAAAAAAAGTCCAATTGAACTTTGCTTTATGATGGTGATCATGATGGTTATGGTCCTTAGTGATCATACCTACTGATTTCCAACTTTTCTAGTCATTTTGACAAGTCAAAGTTTCGGTCAATAATGCGATTTATGCGCATTTCATGACAGAACTAATTTCGGGTGTTAAAACAGTTTGTTTTGGTGCCAAAACTCTTTTACAACTTAGTTAGACATATCAAAACATGTCTAACTCGTCACTCTTAGTATAGTGCTTGTCTAGGATCGTTTGTTGAATGGTTTTTACCACCGCTTTGACTTTCGCATCTGACCCGTGTGGTTGATCTCTGAACCCAACCAAATACATATTTGTGACCATAGTTGAATAGGGAATTACTCTCTGAGGTTATACCTTACGGTCATGTCATTTGGTTGGTGTTATGATAATTAGTTGTTATGATCTTCAATAATGACCAAAACGCCCTTTTTGCAAATAAATCAACTATAAACATATGTAACATAAATTTTGACATGTAAGCTGATCAAATAACATTTTCAAACATGTTTAAGCATTGAAGACTTATCATAACACATATTTAACCATCCGATTACGTAATTACGCAAATGACGCGTTAAAATGGCTTAAACTACCTTAACGGGTCAAAAGCATTTAAAAACCCTTCCAACTCAGAATGTTAACTTTATTAAAACATTTCATATGAGTTCCAATACTCATTTGGTTTATAAGGTCTCATTCTATCCAAATCCTCCGATTTCAAGTCTCGATATTTACATAGTTATCCATTTTTTGGACACGCTTGATTTCTCGGATCTTTGAGCTTTGGTTTTTCTTTTGATCCAAGATTACTTTGCAAATCCCAATTGAGTACATAGTACCCTTTTTTACATTTTCAAATGTTTTGGGGTGAAGCATATTGTGCCTATATCTAGTTTCATGCTTTCATGACATATACAAGTTTTGAATACATAGTATACCTAGTACACGATTTCAAACGACATCTTCATTTGGTATATTGACTTAGTAAACCTACACATGTTTTCAAAGATATTATGCTTCGTATGTTGACTTAGCATACTTAGTACATTGCTACAACATTTTCACAAGCATGCTCCCATTGTTATTTACATATTGGTGCGTTGAACTTAATATTGATACATTCATTAACATTGATGTTGACCGGTAGTATGTTATGGTACCATAGGTTTGGCACCCATTCCCGCTTTCTAGTGTTGAAAGTATCCATTGGGGAATGACTGAATCCGATAAACAATTGATAAACCTTTGTCTTTATAAGGGTCTATCCGACAATCAACAAGGTTTGAATGTATTTGCCAACAATCCTAATATATGTTTTAACAATAAAAGCAATGGTTTATAAAACATAACTTTTGATTTAAACAAAACCTTGTTTATTCAAAAACATGACGATTTAGTTTATACAAGACATTGGTTTACATGACAATGATTTACATGATATGGGTCCACATGCATTTTGTTTAGACAAGAAATTGATTATACAATACATTTTCTACATAACTCGGCATATTTTACACACGACATTTGATTCTGCATTACATATTTTGGTTATTGATTTAACCATACACTATTTCTTTTATATCATATGATTTTCACATGATTATATAAAGAAAAACATTTTGTATGGATTCATGGCTATTTTGGAACCATTTAAACATTTCTCTAAATATCTAAAGCCATGAATCTAAACCACAAAACCTATGTTACTCACATGCATTTTTATGCTGACGTATGTATTTTCACATATGTTTCAGGTTTATCTGTGTGATGATTGTTGCTGCATGCTACACATAGGACGGACTCGGGCTTTAGTGACTTTAAAATCTGTAAGACAAATTTTATTGTATTTCTTTTCTATTAAAAAAATGATGTTTAATTCGATAAATTCAATTAAACAAAATTTGAAGAACCAGGTGTTGTGAAACAAGTTGTAACGTGACTCCCCAAGTGTTTCCGCTGCGTGTTGTTTTACGTGATTTGGGGTGTTATAGAATGTGATTGGGGTTTTCCCAAAACAACATAAGAGCCTGTGACTGAAACTGTTGAAACATCAAAAGCTTCTGAGTCTGAAATTATTCCAGAGAAAGAAACTGAACAAAAGGACGATGATGAAGCTGAGGACGAAGATAAAAATGATGATCCTACTGATAATCCAAAAGATGATTCTGACAATGATGATGGTCAAGGTTGTGTTAGAATGAAAGTGATTGATGCTAAAGTGTCTGATGAGTTTAATTTTTCTTCCCTACTGAATGACGATGTAAATACGATGGAAGATCAAAGTAAGGGGTGTAACATCCGTCAAAAACGGATTTACCAAACCCGCTCCGTTTATTAACCGAACAATCAGTTAAAAATTTCGTTGCGAATTTAATACCCAAAATAATTTTAAACGATACATAATTAATAAGTATTTTGGGTTATAAAAGTTTTATTTGAAAAAGTCTTAAAAATAGTGGTTTTAAAAATAAAATGCTGCTGCCGGGTTTCGAACCCGGGTCAGCCAGCGAGTCAATCAGCATTAACACATAACCATCCAACCACTGCGCCACTAGCGTTTCTTGTTAATTAATGGAAACAATTAATTCATAACATGAGAATCGAATTCAAAATCGACGCGCCTATTTGCAGTCGCCGGAAATCCCGACTAACTCGCCAAGAATTGACGGTTTCTTCAGTTATAACGTAAACCTTAATCACTACATCGGTTATAACCGATGCCTGAGTCCGCGACACAAGCTATAACCGCCGGAGAATTTCTAACCGACGAATCAAGTCGGAAATCGGACCAAATTCATCGATGACCTGCCCTATAAATACCTCCTTGAACCTCTGCAAGCTTTTTCGCTCAAAACCGCACCTTCACCCGACGTAATTCCACTCGCCGGAAAAGTTCTGCACATCGCCGGAAAACCGAACCCTTCACTTCTGAGCCTTACTGAACCCCCAGAGCTTATACCGAAGTCACCCACATCCATTTCAAGCTTGCTGAAGACTCTCTGCCGCAGGACACACGTCGCCGGAAGTTTCTGTTGTCATCGGAGTTTCGCCGGAGAAACAGAGGAGTCCAGTCGGTATACCTTACGCCTAATTTTTCATTCTTTTTATTTATCTCACCTGTAATTAACTTCAAAACACTAAAAGAACATGATTTAATCGTTGAACCAGTCGGACTTCGTTTCTGGTTAAATTCAACGAAGAAGACGAAGTTTCTGTAGTGTATAAGTTTAATATAAATCAAGATATAACTCGGGTTAGACACACAGTCCAGCGGTGGACTGTGTGCACATTAAACACGCAGACGCCTCGAGTTCGAATCACGTCCCACGCTCCCTCGCTTTAATAAAAATGTTCTTTTTTATTACTGAACCGGATTCATTTCATATAGTTGTTAAGTATAATAAAAACCAGAATAATAACCAAGATAGACACACAGTCCAGCGGTGGACTGTGTGAATGTTTAAACACAGGTCACGAGTTCGAGTCCGGACTACCGCACCGGTCCAGACAATTATCAAACTTTTTATTTAAGTCAGAAATGAAAATACTTAGTTTGTATTTAAGTTTAATAAAAATCAGTTTATATAACAAGTTAAACACACAGTCCAATGGTGGACTGTGTGTTAACCTAAACCACAGGTCCCGGGTTCGAGACCTGTGGAGTGCACCGAGTCTTCGCATTTAAATCGTTTTTAAAAATAAATGATTTTCGGTTTAATCTAATTAGTATATAAATATAATTAAAAACAGAAATATTTCGGGTTAGACACGTAGCTCAGTTGGTAGAGCTGCGTGCACGCGTACGGGAGGTCTCGGGTTCGAGCCTCACCCAACGCACACAATAACACATTCGAACCGGTCAAAGTCAATGGTCAAATGGTCAAATGGTCAATGGTCAACGGTCAACGGTCAAAAAGTCAATTTTTTATTATTTTTATTTATTTATTTTATTTAAAAATCAATTAAAAATACTTAAAAATAACATTTTAAAGGTTAGAAAATAGCCTTAAACTCACAAAAATGCACCCAACAATTCTACTAAAATGGATTAATAAAATCCGTTTACTTACCGAAATATTATGCCATTATCTAGGTTAGTTTCACTCGTGGTTAAAACCACTTCGTGCGCATTCAACATCATCAACCGAACGCACCCAATGTGAGTGAATCTTATAACTCCCCTTTTTAATTACACGTTTTGGGGTGTGTCATATGTCACCAAAAATTAACTCGTTTATTTAAACTTGTGCCATACCATATTGTGATCTAAACTTAGATTGTTTATATTGTTTGTGGTTATATATTTCATTTTGTCAATTTATATGAAATTCATTCATTAAGCCCATCAGTTCCTCGTGGGAGACGAGTTGAGCAACGCGTGCCTCAAAACAAATCCATTATTGTTCGTGTGTGTATTATTTAGGTTATGTTGTTTGTAGTTATATATTTTATATTGTCAAGTTTATGCAAATCATTCATTAGGCCCATCAGTTCCTCGTGAGAGACGAGTTGAGCAACGCGTGCCTCAAAACGATCCATTATTGTTCATGTGTGCATTATTTAATATTTAATGATTGGTGTATAAGTTTACATCTATTTTTACTCATGTATGGTTGTGCACTCAATTTTATTATCAATTAAATAAACTTGTTCAAATGTTTTCCATAGGATTCACTCGCCAACTTTTTGTTGATCTAAAAACCATTTTTACACATGATACAGGTGAACAGGATGAAGAAAGGAAAACATAGGAAATGTCTTAGAAGAAAACAAAGAAGCTTAGATTGATGTTAGGTCATGATGAAATTATGATTGTAAATTTCCCATTAAATTGTATTAATGAATATGAAACGTTATAATAAATGTCATGAGCTTTGATGATAACCCAATCATGCCCCGGTCACCTTTTCCGCTGCGGGTCGGGGTGTGACAAGGGGAGCAAGCAGGGCAAACAGATGAAGATATGACAGATGCGATTGTTGCAATGCCTATTGCTGCTTTGCCTGCAAAACATTGGTACTTATGTTAGAGCACAATGTCGAAGAGGGAGAGTTTGTTCACAACATGACAAAAGAAGATCTTGCCAAGCTGCTGAATGTTGATTCTGAATCATTTGATTTTGATTTTGAAGAGAAGTTGTTAATATTGATATGTTTGAACCTAACAAGTACTGCTACAAACGAAGATCGGATGCTGATGATTATGACAGAGTCATTATTGAAGATAGATCAGACGATGAAAAGGATGAAGCAGAGAAGTATTTGGTTTGAATATTGATAGTTTTCTTACGTTTGAAGAAATGTACAAACAGCTGAATGAATATTTGTTAAAAGAAAAGATTGCATAGTCTATTCGTGAAGGCAAAGTTCTGAAGCCAGCCGAGATTGCTGAAGCAAAGAAATCCTAGTTTAAAGAAATGCCAAAAGAAAGAAAGTTTCGACGACCGTTAGCATTCTTTACCAGAGACGCCGATAAGTCATTAGGTGATATCCTAAGTTGGGGGTGGTTAAAAGAGTTGAACGTCTACGCCATCAAACGTGAATTTGGCGTACAGTACTTTCGATACTTGGTAGATTTCAGTACGCTACCTTACTGGGATGTGGAGGAATTAGTACAAACGAGGAATGTTAGTTACCATATGAAGTTTATTGATAAGTTATTATGGAAAATGATAAAGTTTGAAGCGACTCAAGGATTCAAACACTGGAAGCGGTTTATACCTCAACGCCGAATCAAGACTAACAAGAAGACGTGTGAGAAAGATATTACACTGATAATGAAACGTTCCCGTGCAATGAAGAACATGCCACTAATGTCTATAGAACAAGATTTTTATCCTTTGTTCGAGTGGTGGCAAGTTGATCCAAAGACGTGTGAAGCTGTTATAGTCTTGAGGTTTGAAGAACATTTGGATATTACTAAAGAAAGATCAGCCTAAGTGCTACAAAAAGAAGGATTTTGGGGGCCTTGGAGAACGATACACATACTAGACCCGATGTGGCTAGTGAACTGTTCAAGGGAAGATATTCGATGTTTATTCTTTAACAAGATTTGTTATGAGAAGCGTGAAGAGGTACATACGGAGCAGTATCAAGGGATCGTTAATGTTTACTACGTTCATGGCGTAAATTCTAGAAAGATGTGGGAATCAAGCTGGAGAGAGCTAGAACGTGAAGAGTTTTTAAAAGAAGAAAGGCATCTTGAACGTTTTCATGAAAAGACTAGGGAGGCGAGACTTAGACGTTTTCAGTTTATGACAAAGGTGCCACCTACTGATCAAACGATGATTCCTGCGTAAGATAGAAGGAAGAAACCGTATAAGAACTTCTTTGGGCGATGCAGATAGCTTTGAAGATAGAGCTTTTGAAGACTGATCAAGACGAAGACGATATCCAAGGGGGAGTCTGTTAGTGCAGTATGTCTATGTCTTAGTCTTGTATCGAGTCTATTTAGAATAGATGAGATTATGTTAGAAAATGAAGTATTTATGTAAATAGGTGATCAAGTTCGCCCGGAAATGTAATGAGTGAACAAGTTCGGCCGAACTTGTTCAACAAGTTCGTCCGAACTTGTGTCCTCCCCAAGCGAACTTGACTCTCTATAAATAGGTGCCTCATGGTTTCTCATTTGTAACTTTTGCACACTTAGAGGCAAAGCTCTGTCGGATCTGGAACTCGAATGTACATGAATTTGTGAGCAATAACAGATATTAACGAGTAATTCTTGCATATTTGATTAACTTGTCATATAAAATCCGCGTATATGGACAATAGAAACCAATTTAGGTTCCCGAGCTATTCAGGAGCGATCTAACATCAAGTTAATCTAGATTACACTATAATATCTAACATTAAGCCCTCACGACTTGGGTTCTATTTTGATTAAGTTGCTTTGTAAAAAAAAGAGTTAGAAATTAAATTCTACGGATTTTAGACATTATTTTCAAAATGGAAAATAAGGTAATTTTGAGGTTTTTTATAAAATAAAAGATAACTGCCTAATGGCAGTTATCCATCCCTAATCCTGAAATTCGTAATCAGGTTTTTTTGTCACAGATCTCTAGTTCATACAAATTTGCATCACACACATACTAGTCCTTGTTCTCTAATTCAAAGTTGTATTCGAATGAATTATTTGAGAGAACCATCGAAATAATTTGAATTAAAATCGATCACACGCCTCTCTAATTAGCGGGGTAGCGGCGCCCATCACTCACTACCCACTCATCACTCCCAACATTCAATCAACATACGCCACGTCATCGAGCCTTATTCCATCACTAGTGACGGATTTTAGTGCAAATGCTACCAGTGATGGGTTTTTTTTTTTTAAATTATAAATTAACAATAAAACAATAAAATTTTAAATTATAAATTTCTTTAAATAAATCCTAAATTACAAACTAAAAAAAACTAAATATCGCAAACTAAAAAAACCTAAAATTTTTACGGCATCTCCCAACCCCACTTTTCACATATCTCGCGTTTGTGTTGAAGTACGATCGATTTATATGGTTCGTCGAGATTGTCGTGTGGTTGTAACAAGACGTTTAAATAACTACTTTTTTTATTTTTCGCTCAAGTGTCTAATATACGCCTCCTCACGCATAAGTTTTGCCGCCACAAGTTTTTCTCTTCTTTCTTTAAATTCCGCCATTTACACCAATTTAGACTTCTTGAATTCGGTGATGGACTCCGCCACCGCTTCCTTATCTCTACTTGACCAACCACCACTTTTCTTGCGGCGCGGCTTTGTGGGTGTATCGTCTTCATTGGGTTCAACATCGGGTTGCTCGCTCAAATTCATTTGGGGCATGTTACCGGACTCGAAAGTAGTGTAGTTACCGGACTCAGAAGTTTTTGATCTTTTGGGACCTCCTTTTCTCCTTGGAGCAGTCGGCCCATGCACATTGACTAAGTCAACCAGCTCGCATTTCGGGTGATGTCTCGCAATCTCTCATGTCGCCAAGTGTGGAAAATTTTTATGCTTGAATGTCTGGCAATATTCTTCTATGGCGTTTTTTATGATAATCGCCTCGCTCGCTCCGCTTTGTGGAGTTTGAGACTATAAAAAAACAAAAAAAAACTATATTATAAAATAAGATAAAAAACAGTTTTTCTGTTTATAAAAAAAATAGTTTTCTTCTAAAAAATTATAAAAAACAGTTTTATGTTTTTTTAAAAATACATAGTTTTTCGTTTTTTTAATAACGGTTTTCGTTTTTATACGTTTTCTGTTTAAAAAAACAGTTTTATGTTTAAAAAAAATAACAGTTTTATGTTTTAAAAAAAATAACAATTTTCTGTTTTTTAACATATAGATAAAAAAATTTTAAAAAAAAAACCGTACCTATTGAATGAAACAAGAGTTAAATTTACTCATTTTCGGTTCAGATCTCCCCACTTCGAAGTCATTTGATCCATTTTTTGTTCGGTCGAACCGGGAAGTTTGCCAAAATGATATATAACTCGTCTCCAAAACATCTATTTTCTTAGTTCATTCGATTGTTTTTTGTTTTCGGAAATGTGCAAGTATGACTTGACCAAGGCGACCTCCTCGTCGCTCGTCCACGGTCTCCGTCCACCAGCTATTGGGACGATATCAACTTCTTGATCCTCTTCTTCTTCTTCTTCTTGAACCGGTTCACTATCGTGATCGTCATCAAGTTGTTGTTGTGGTTTGCGGTATGCACGGGTGAATTGGTGGATGAGATTGTTATCTACTAGTGGGTCGAGGTTAAAATGGTGGGTTTGAAACGATTGTGTTTGAATTTGTTGAGGTTGATATGGTGCAATGAATGGTTGGTTTTGATATTGTTGGGTTGTGGAAATTGTTGGATTTGAAAAGGTTGGTTGGGAAACGGTTGGGTTTGAAATGACGGGATTTGGTCGGGTTCGTCTTGCAACCGAAATCTCGGCGGCTAGCCAAGATTAGGTCAAACCTTCGGTCGTACGTGTTTTTTCTTTGGACCCGAACATCATTTGCTTGAACCTTCCATTTTAGGTTGGATTGTATTTTTTTTTTAGTTTGAAAGATTGAATTTTAGGGTATTGGGAGATTATATTTGGTATTTTACAAAAATTGATGTGTATATATATAAACAATCAACATCAACGATCGAATTCATCCCAAATGCTCTAATTTTTGAAATTATCACGCGTGCTCGCGGCCACGCGTTGTTCCAATCACACGTTATCAAAAGGGGTGGCGGTGGTGTATAACGTGCCACCACGGACCGCTCCGAGTGACCTTACCCGTTGATTTCTAAATTCTCCAACATTCAAGTCCCATTATGAGCAGATGGTGTAACTTAGGAGTAGATTTAATGTGCGTGTGTTTGTAGTTCAAACAAAAAAAAAGTAATTTGCAAAATTAAAACGAACACAAAAAAACGTTAACTTAATTAAAACACAGTACAATCTGCCGGTTACAGAACTCACTAGCAGATAAACATACAGAACTGTTGCAATAAAACACAGATTAAACCCTACGTAACAGCAAAAAAACAGTAGCAAACTAAGAAAAACACCAGTGTCATAGTCATGGACTTACTAACAAGCTCATCCAAACGTTTCAGAAACACCCTTCTTCCATTTCCTTTTGGGTCACACCATCTCGCATGTCAAATGCCCTCCTCTTCAAAGATAGAGATTTGCCACTTACTGGTTGTGGGTCCACAACTTCCAGCAACGTGTCCAGTTCATCCACCATCGACCTTTTTACACCCCTAACCAGGATATTAGCACCCTGCTTTTGCAAACAACAATTGACATTTATCAAACTCTAAAGGTCATTTGCTCAAAATTTACAATTTAACAACATTCTTCATGGTTTCTAATATTCATATAACCATTTACAAAGTTGTTTGATACAAAATTTACGAGTATATGTGATGAAACGCCACATTTCAAAATCCAGTCACTTTAACATGAAAAGAAAATTATCAAGTATGGAATGGTAGTTAATATCCAAGAGACATAAGATGAAGCCAAAAGATTAGCTTAATTGGGTCCTAAACTATAAAGTTAACAGGCTCACATCTAATTTGGAACAAGAAACATGAACCAGGATGATGAATTAAAGGGTTCAAATCAATCACCAAGTATCAAGCTCCCAAAAGTCGAAATCTTTGGAAGAATATGATAGTGAATACTTAAGTTGAGGGATTATGACAAATAGTATAAGCGACTGAATCAACAATATATGACTCATGATAACGCTACTTTGAATAGAAATTTCGACATTCAACAAGAGCTATATAATCAATCTACTAGCCAAACCTTTTTCTTAGCCACAAGATGATACAATAACATGAATCACAAATATATATCCATTTCATAGCATAACCCGCGTAAGAGGCACCATAAAAAGACCATGTATTTACCTCAGTGGCATCCACAGTGAGAAGAAGCACAATGATACGCTCAGAAAACTTTTGTCTCTCCTCTTTATCACGAGTCAACCGAAGACGATAAGAGTAATTGTTAAACAAAGCCGTGAGCTCCTTAAGCTTCCCCTTAGCAATAGCCAACTCACGAAAGGCATGAAGAGCCCTAGACGTCCTCATCAGATGTGCTCTAAACATTATCTGAATCATCATGGCTGCATCTTGAGGTGAAAACTCCTTCTTCTTCTTCTTCACTTTGTTCTTCTCCAGCATCTTAGCAAATGCCTGCCATAATTTGCAAACTAATATTAACGAGGGTTGTAAATGAGCCAAGGCGCTCGTGAGCTACTCGAGATAGGCTATCTAAAATCTTGAACCGTTGAAATGAGCTCAAGCCAAACATGTGTGTTAAGTAAAGGAGTCTAACTTCACTTATTGAACTCCAGCTGGCTTGTGATTACAAACGGGCCTGTAATTTTTAATTGATATTCTCTATATATGCACAGATATATAGATATATTTGTAATAACTATAATCATATATTAAATTATGATAAAAATAATTAGATTATACATATAGTGTTACATATAAAAATTTTAATTGTAAACTGTATCTAAATAAAAAAATAGACAAGCCATAACTATGAATCCCGTGTTGAGTCTGTCTTAGTTTACTGGTGTTTTTCGGGTGTAACTTAGGAGTAGATTTAGGGGTATCTGCATTTGGCGTTTAAACCAAAAAAAGTAATTTACAAAATTAAAACAAACACACAAAAACATTAACTTACTTTTAAACACATTAGTTTCAGAACCCATTGTTGCACAAGCAGAGAAAGATATAGAATTGTAGCAATAACGAATTGTTTAAAACCCGAAAAACACTGGCAAACCTCAACACGGGTTTCATAGTTATGGACTTACTAACAAGCTCATTCAAAGGTTTCAGAACCGCCGTCCTGTCCTATCACGTGGACAACCTGTGTAACAGCTTCCGCTACTTCTTTTTGGATAACACCACCATCTGGCATGTTGGATGTCCTCCTCTTTAAGGTTAGAGGTTTAACGCATCTCAATTGTGGGTCCACAATGTCTAGCATTGCTTCTAGTTCATCCAACATCGACCTTTTTGTATACCTCACCAGGATATTAGCACCCTGCTTTTGCAAACAACAATTAGCAATCTCTAAACTCAAAAGGTCATTTGCTCAAAATTTGCAATTTAACACCATTCTTCATGGTTTCTGATATTCATATAAGCATTTACAAGGTTGTCTGATACAAAATTTATGCGTAGATTTGATGAAGGCGGCACATATCAAAATCCAGTCACTTTAACATGAGAAGAAAATTATCAAGTATGGAATGGTAGCTACTCTATCCAAGAGACACAAGATGATGCCAAATGTTAGCTTAATTGGGCCCAAAACTGTAATGCTAAAAGTCTCACATCTAATTTGGAACAAAAGGGCAACCAAATCTAGCAAGAAATATGAAGTAGCATGATGAATTCAAGTTCATACCAATCATCAAGTATCAAGCTCACTGAAGTCGAAATCTTTCAAAGAAAATGATATTACTTATTTTTGACAGAAAGTCACAAGTAAAAGCAAGATGTTGGGATTATGATTGACAAATAATATCACCACTAAATCAACAATATTACTCTTACCATGATATCAGATTTTACAGAATAAATAGAAATGTTGACATTCTACAAGAGCTATATAATCAATCTACTATTTAAACCATTTTCTTAGCCACAGGATGATACAATAACATGAATCACAAAAATATATCCAATCCATAGCCTAACCTGCATAAGAGGCAACTTAAAAAGACCATGTATTAACCTCAATGGTATCCACAGTGAGTAGAAGCACAATGATACGCTCAGAAAACCTTTGTCTCGCCTCTTCATCACGATTCAACACACGACCGTAAGAGTAATTGTTAGAAAAAGCCTTGACCTCCTTAAGCTTCCCCTTAGCAATAGCCAACTCACGAAGGGCACGAAGAGCCATAGACTTCCTTAGTAGATATCCTCTAAACATTATCTGTATCATCAAGGCTGCATCTTGAGGTGACAACTCCTTCCTCTTCTTCACTTTGTTCTTCTCCAGCGTCTTAGCAAATGCCTGCCATAATATGCAAACTCATATTAACGAGAGCCAAGGCACTCGTGAGCTACTCGAGATAGGCTATCTAAAAGCTTGAACCGGCGAAATGAGCTCAAGCCTAAAACAAATGTGTTAAGTAAAGGAGTCCAACTTCACTTATTGAACTCCAGCTGGCTTGTGATTATAAACGAGCCATTAATTTTTCATTAATATTCTATATATATGCACTGATATATATAGATATATTTTAATAACTACAAACATATATTAAATTATGATACAAATAATTAGATTATATATAATGTCATATATAAAAATTTTATTGTAAATGTATCTAAATAAAAAAAATAGACAAGCCATAACTATGATTCCCGTGTTGAGTTTGTCTTAGTTTACTGGTGTTTTTCGGGTGTAACTTAGGAGTAGATTTAGGGGTGTCTGCATTTGGCGTTTAAACAAAAAAAGTAATTTACAAAATTAAAACAAACACACAAAACATTAACTTAGTTTTAAACACATTAGTTTCAGAACCCATTGTTGCACAAGCTGAGAAAGATACAGAATTGTAGCAATAACGAACTGTTTAAACCTACTTAAAACCCGAAAAACACTTGCAAACTATGAAAACCTCAACACGGGTTTCATAGTCATGGACTTACTAACAAGCTCATTCAGAGGTTTCAGAACAGCCGTCCTGTCCTATCACGTGAACAACCTGTGTAACACCTTCCGCTACTTGTTTTTGGATCACACCACCATCTGGCATGTTGGATGTTCTCCTCTTTAAGGTTAGAGGTTTAACGCATCTTGATTGTGGGGCCACAATGTCTAGCATTGCTTTTAGTTCATCCAACATCGACCTTTTTGCATGCCTCACCGGGATATTAGCACCCTGCTTTCGCAAACAACAATTAGCAATCTCTAAACTCAAAAGGTCATTTGCTCAAAATTTGCAATTTAACACCATTCTTCATGGTTTCTGATATTCATATAACTATTTTCAATGTCGTTTGATACAAAATTTATACGTAGATTTGATGAAGGTGCCACATTTCAGAATCCAGTCACGTTAACATGAGAAGAAAATTATCAAGTATGGAATGGTAGCTACTCTATCCAAGAGACATAAGATGAAGCCAAATGTTAGCTTAATTGGGCCCAAAACTGTAATTCTAAAAGTCTCACCTCTAATTTGGACAAAGGGGTAACGAAATCAAGCAAGAAATATGAAGTTGCATGATGCATTTAAGTTCATATCAATCATTCAACAAGTGCTATATAATCAATTTACATTCAAAAATCAAACCTTTTTTATTAGCACATAAGAAGCAACATAAAAAGACCATGTATTTACCTCAATGGCATCCACAGTTAGGAGAAGCACAATGATACGCTCAGAAAACTTTTGTCTCGCATCTTCATCATGAGCCAACCCACCATGATAAGTGGGATTGTTAAACAAAGCCTTGAGCTCCTTAAGCTTCCCCTTAGCAATAGCCAACTCACGAAGGGCACGTAAAGCCTGACTCCTCCTTATCAAATATACTCTAAAACTTATCTGTATCATCATGGCTGCATCTTTAATTGATAACTCCTTATTTTTCCCTTTGTTCTTCTCCACCCTCTTAGCAAATGCCTGCCAATATATACAAACTCATATTAACGACAAGGGGTTTAAACAAGTCAAGCAACTCGTGAGCTACTCAAGATATATCTAAAAGCTTGAACTGATCTGAGTTTAAACGAGCTCGATCCTAAAACAAGCTTTTTAAATAAATGAGCCCAGCTTCACTTATTGAGCTCGAGCCAAGTTGCGATTATAAAGGAACCTATAAAGTTTGTATAAATATAAAATAATTATTATCACATATAAAATTATGATAAAATATATTAAATTATATATAAATCTTTTGATTGTAAGAATATAAAAATTAATTATAAACTCTATATAAATAATTAATAAAAAAATAAACAAGTCCAATACGCTTAGAAATTGTTGTTACCGCCCCACCTGCCCAAGCTCTTACTATTTTAGCAAAGCACATCTTTCACGTAGAAAACCAAGAGACCAAGGTCTCATAGGTCCTAAGTAGGCAATGAAATCAAGAAAAAGATGAACAACTCCTGAAATGAAAGTCGTGACTAGTTGAACACCAAATAGAGGTCCTACTTATTTGAGAAGGCCAACATGCCAAGTCTGATCCTATTATTGCCCAAAGCAAAGCTCATACACGTTAGCTATAAATATATATACTAAACGAAGGCACTACTACTCACTCTCCAGCTGCCCATGAATCAGGTCTCACCACCGCATGTCATTGGAGTATTAGAGTATGAGGAGGTTGGATGAGATAATGTCTAACCAAGGTTAAAAAACGATTGGAACATGATTTTTTATTTTGTTTCACAATTCGAAGGGTGAAGACCAATGTGAGACCACCAACTATGGAGAACCTATGATCCTAAACATCACATTCCACTAATTAGACCATGCATAGTGGTAATGTGATTACGCTTGAAGTTCCGTACACATGGCAAAGATAACGCCCCATACACCGCCCCTGATCTTCAGAAAATGGGTGTTGGCGGAATTGTAAAAATGCCTGGTGTGGGGCTTGATCTTCAAACGAGAGCTTGATGCCACATGTCACATAACCCCATGGGAGGGGCATTATCATAATGCTCCACTACACGTGGTCTTAAAATTATCAACATGTCATGTCGCTTCCAAACCTGATTGGGGCCATTTGTAGGAGGAGCTAGGGATATGGAATTTCCAAGACATATAACTTCTCTTCTTCACTAAGAGCTTTTCTTAGGTTACAACACCATTCTAAGATGTTTTTGTTATGGAGATTACTTCGGTTCAAAATGGACCGATGTGGATGATAAGGAAGAACGAGATTGTTGGAAGATATCTATAAAACAAACTTTCGATTTTCAGTAAATTTTAATATTTCATAAAGCATTATAAATAATAACCAATTTCAAAAACAATATTTTCTTTAAATATTGAGATCTATTGTTCATCAAATTCCGTGATGGCGCAAACACTCTCCATTGTAAAAGACTATGTAGGTAGGTAGGTAATGCTCACCAATTGAGTTAACTACACAATTTCCAGAGATGTTATGGGCTCGCAAGACGACAAAGTCATAGGTCATCCTTAAATCAATGACTACAGAATTGGCCTAAGTGACTTAGATGTCGCAATCCCGCGCTATCTAGACAGTTATAGGCCTTAAAGCGGCTAAAGCACAATACATCTGGGTTCACATTATATCTATTTGGGTTCCAATAAAAGGGTGACATAGACTTATCAATTAAGTTCGGATGTAGTTTAGTGTTGGTAACTATACGGCTCAAAAACGCACCGTGTGACTTAATGAATAAAAATATTTACACCTAAATATTACAAACAAACAACCACAGACATATAAATTAAATCAAGCCACTAAAGTTGTTTGATGATTTAGAGCCAAATAGCAAAACCAAATTGGTCCCAACAGGACATAATCCAAAAATAACACCTAGTTCTATGAAAACTCCCACCGGCTACAAAATCTCCATCTTCTGATCCTTGGCCGTCTATTGGTTTTTGATTTTTCAAGTCTTGTCTTTGTTGATGTAACAATTAAATAAAATAAAATTGAAAACCTATTCTTTTACAATGGTCTTCCAAAACAACCAAAAGTACAAAATTCGAACCAAGGGCTTAATTTACAAACAACACTAAGGTTGATCATGGTACCAGAGCGGTACCGGTGCCGAAAAACGGAAAAAGTAGGTATGAGTATTTACCGGTAAATCAACATGTTCTATTTGTTCACACAACTGGCTCTAATACGACCGTTGGGTTTCGTAGACGTGTTTAAAAAAAACTTCAATAAAAAATAGCGGAAGTGTGTTCATGAACCAATCCAAACCAAACTTTGGATTGTCCACAAGGAGTCCAGATTCAAAACCAAATAGATCAAAAACAAAACAACAGCCTTATGGTGTTAAACAAAAATACCCTTGCGGCTAATCAAGTTGCAACAATTCGATTCAACAAATTGCAGCTCTATAGATCCAATAACACGAACCACCATAGAAATCGAACACCTTCAAAATCACCTCGTGAGATCACTGGAGAGATCGGTTTCAACCAATTTGGAACCGTCACCCTCACATGGCGACGAATGGCGACGATTGGTGGTGGACAATAGCAGCAATGAGGATCGCAGTGGTGAGAGGCCGGTGCAAGAGAGAGAAGGTGGAGAGTTAAATAGGGATGACAAAAGTACTCGAGCCCAACGGGTATACCGAGAACCAGAAGCATTACGGACGTGTATTCCCGATACACAACAGTTATTGGGCCAGATATAGGTATGGAAAAAATTATTTTACAAATATGGAACATATATGAGATTAGATGATATGCGACCCGATTTCTGAAACTATATACTCCTTTGCCCGAATTATTACCCAAAAATTTTTATGTTTTATATTTATTTTCCTTTAACTAAATTTAGTAATGTTTCAACCATTCTTGTAGCTTTATTATTTAAAATATAAACTTTTTATTTTAAATATATATTTTAATGATATTATTCATATGTATATGCTAAAAAATACAAAATTATTTTTGAGATTAATATTATAATATATTTACATTTTTAAATATATCAAATATTATTATGGTGATGATAATTTATATATATTATAATATATTTACATTTTTAAATATATCAAATATTATTATGGTGATGATAATTTGTATGTTATTTATGATAGTTTAATATATTTATATATATATATATTAAAAATATCAAATTACAAAGGAAAGTAAAATATCGCCATATTACCCGTCAATAGGCCGAGTAGGGGAAAATTTTACAATCGTCTGTGAGTATGGATTAGCCATACATGATATATACCCGATCCATTACCATCCTTATTTGGAAATAAAAAGACATATCCCAAAAAATATTCCCTTTAAATTTGAATCCCATACTTATCTCATATTATTAATAATTTATTAGTTAACAACTAACTTAATAAATAAATATTAATTAACTCTTTAATTAATAACCTAGAGTTTGTTTAATTATAAACAAAACCCTCAACTTGAGTCGATTATTCAATAATAATTTATTTTCAAATCTCGTCACTTTGGTGTTTGAATATTTAATTACTTAAATATGCTTTGATGTCTTTTCGCCAAGTCTAATTCTTTGGATCCCACCATACTAATGAAACCATTCAGATGTCCACATCTGATTCGGTCAGATTCAGAGCGTTTGGTTCCAAAAGAAGTGATGTCTGAAGGGGTGAAATAAGGTCTGAATTGGTCAGATTGTGAATGATGCTGATTGATGTTGAATGGTTCACATGGATGTCTAAAACAAAACAGGCCCTAATAGTTATCATTATTGATTTTGAACATACCTGAGCCACACCTTCTACTACTTCCTTTTGGGTCACACCGGTTAGCATGTCGATGATCCTCCTATTCAAGGATAGAGAATTACCCCCTCTTGGTTGAGGGTCCACAGTGTCCAGCATTGCTTCCAGATCATCCACCATCGAGCTTTTTACAGCCCTCGCCATGATATTAGCACCCTGTTTGGAAAGCAACTATTAATATTCCTTAAACTCTAAAAGTCAATTGCTCAAAATTTACAATGTCGTTTGATACTCTATCCAAGAGACATAAGATGAAGGCCGCACATTTCAAAATCCAGTCACGTCAACATGAGAAGAAAATCATCATGTATGGAATGGTAGCTACTCTATCCAAGAGACATAAGATGAAGCCAAATGTTAGCTTAATCGGGCCCAAAACTGTAATGCTAAAAGTCTCACATCTGATTTGGAACAAAGGGGCAACGAAATCAAGCAAGAAATATAAAGTAGCATGATGAATTGAAGTTCATATCAATCATCACGTATCAAACTCACTAAAGTCGAAATCTTTTAAAGAAAATGATAATACTTATTTTTGACAGAGTCACAGGCAAAAGCAAGATGTTGGGATTATGATTGACAAATAATACATGCAACTAAATCAACAATATTACTCTTACCATGCTATCAGATTTTACAGAATAAATAGAAATTTTGACATTCAAGAAGAGCTATATAATCAATATACTATTCAAAACATTTTCTTAGCCACAGGATGATACAATAACATGAATCACAAATATATATCCATTTCATAGCATAACCTGCAAAAAAAGACCATGCATTTACCTCAATGGCATCCACAGTGAGAAGAAGCACAATGATACGGTCAGAAAACTTTTGTCTCTCCTCTTTATCACGAGTCAACCGACGACGATAAGAGTAATTGTTAAACAAAGCCTTGACCTCCTTAAGCATCCCCTTAGCAATAGCCAACTCACGAAGGGCATGAAGAGCTATAGACTTCCTTATCAGATATGCTCTAAACATTATCTGTATCATCATGGCTGCATCATGAGGTGACAACTCCTTCTTCTTCACTTTGTTCTTCTCCAGCGTCTTAGCAAATGCCTGCCATAATATGCAAACTTATATTAACCAGGGTTGTAAACGAGCCAGGGCGCTCGTGAGCTACTCGAGATAGGCTATCTAAAAGCTTGAACCAATGAAATGAGCTCAAGCCTAGGAGTCCAACTTCACTTATTGAACTCGAGCTGGCTTGTGATTATAAACGGGCACGTAATTTTTAATTTATATTCTATATATATGCACAGATATATATAGATATATTTTAAATAACTATAATCATATATTAAATTATGATAAAAATAATTAAATTATATATATAATGTTACAAATATAAATTTTATTGTAAAATGTATCTAAATAAAAAAATAGACAGGCCATAACTATGAATCCCGTGTTGAGTTTGTCTTAGTTTACTGGTGTTTTTCGGGTGCAACTTAGGAGTAGATTTAGGGGTGTCTGCGTTTGGCGTTTAAACAAAAAATAAGTAATTTACAAAATTAAAACAAACACATAAAAACATTAACTTACTTAAACACACTAGTTTCAAAACCCATTGTTGCACAAGCAGAGAAAGATACAGAATTGTAGCAATAACGAACTGTTTAAACCTACTTAAAACCCGAAAAACACTGGCAAAGTAAGACAACCTCAACACGGGTTTCATTGTCATGGACTTACTAACAAGCTCATTCAAAGGTTTCAGAACCACCGTCCTGTCCTATCACTTGGACAACCTGAGTAACACCTTCCGCTACTTCTTTTTGGATCACACCACCATCTGGCTTGTTGGATGTCCTCCTCTTCAAGGTTTGAGATTTAACGCATCTTGATTGTGTGCCCACAATCTCTAGCATTGCGTCAAGCTCATTCAACATCGACCTTTTCGCATTCCTCACCAGGATATTAGCACCCTGCTTTTGCAAACAACAATTAGCAATCGCTAAACTCAAAAGGTCATTTGCTAAAAATTTGCAATTTAACACCATTCTTCATGGTTTCTGATATTCATATAACCATTTACAATGTCGTTTGATACAAAATTTATGCGTTGATTTGATGAAGGCGGCACATATCAAAATCCAGTCACGTTAACATGAGAAGAAAATTATCAAGTATGGAATGGTAGCTACTCTATCCAAGAGACGTAAGATGAAGCCAAATGTTAGCTTAATTGGGCCCAAAACTGTAATGCTAAAAGTCTCACATCTAATTTGGAACAAAGGGGCAAATAAATCTAGCAAGAAATATGAAGTAGCATGATGAATTGAAGTTCATATCAATCATCAAGTATCAAGCTCACTAAAGTCGAAATCTTTCAAAGAAAATGATATTACTTATTTTTGACAGAAGTCACAGGTAAAAGCAAGATGTTGGGATTATGATTGAGAAATAATATACGCGACTAAATAACAATATTACTCATACCATGCTATCAGATTTTACAGAATAAATACAAATATTATCATTCAACAAGAGCTATATAATTAATCTACATTCCAAAATCAAACGTTTTTTATTAACATAACCTGCATAAGAGGCAACATAAAATGACCATGTATTTACCTCAATGGCATCCACAGTGAGGACAAGCACAATGATACGCTCCGAAAACTTTTGTCTCGCCTCTTCGTCATGAGCCAACCCACCATGATAAGTGGGATTCTTAAACAAAGCCTTGAGCTCCTTAAGCTTCCCCTTAGCAATAGACAACTCACGAAGGGCACGTAAAGCCTGACTCCTCCTCATCAAATATACTCTAAAACTAATTTGTATCATCATGGCTGCATCTTCAAGTTATAACTCCTTGTTCCCTTTCTTCTGCCATAACATACAAACTCATATTAACGAGAGGGGTTTAAACGAGTCAAGCCACTCGTGAGCTACTCAAGATATATCTTAAAGCTTGAACTGATCTGAGCTTAAATGACCAAGTCGCGATTATAAACAAGCCTATAAAGTTTATATAAATATAAAATTCCTATTATCATATATAAAATTATGAGAAAAATAATAAATTATATATAAATATTTTTATTGTAAGAAGATAAAAAATAATTATAAACTTTATATAAATAATTAATAAAAAAATAAACAAGTCCAATGCGCTTAGAAATTGTTGCTACCGCCCCACCTGCCCACGCACTTACTATTTTAGCGAAGCACATCTTTCACGTAGAAAATCAACAGAGCAAGGTCTCATAGGCCCTGAGTAGGCAATGAATTGAAGAAAAAGAAGAATAACTCCTTAAGTGAACATCGTTACTAGTTCAATACCAAATAGAGGTCCTACTTATTCGAGAAGGCCAACATGCCAGATCTGATCCTATTATTTATTAATGCTAATATAACACAATCAATTCCCTCCAATTAAGCTATTCAAATTATTAGAATATTCTAGATATAACACATGTATATCCCCTTTATTAGCTCCTGTAATCGTGGGATTCATGTATAAATGTACTACTTGTATTTTGAGAAAGAATATTGAAAACAATAATTTTCATATAGTCATCAGAGCATGATGGAGAGGGTAAAACCCAAGCCTTAGAGTGTTTAAATATTGTATTTTATGTGTGTTTGAGGTGTTTACTTTACGTGAATGAGTTAACTACGAGAAATAGTTGTTTTGCATAAAGCACGTAATTTGGAGAAGTTATGGTGGCTAAATACGAAGATTGGACATGTTTTGAGGAAAACAAATGGAGTGGAATTAAAGATCTTAAGAGATAGAATGATAGAGGGTTGAACTATGAACGCGTAGGCGAAAACGGTGCGCAAAACGGAGCTATAATGAAAAAGTTAAGAAGAAAACAGTTTTTGAGGTTCCGGAAAAAACGCGAAATTTGGTCTTTTTAAGGTATATTAGGGTTTGAGGAGTATCTTATCAGAGGCTGGACACCCAAGGACGAATTTTGGCACCAATGATCATCAAGATTGAAGATTTTCACTCTAATCCATCATAATCATCACCAAATCCAAGATTACAATCATGCAATCAATTGTTCATCAAGCGTTTGAAGATTTTATGACCGAGATGAGCGGCTAAACCCTAGGTGGTTTCCTTCGGGTGGAGGATTCTTGTAGGTGAACTTTGTTTTATGTTTGAATGATTGTTAAATCCAGTAATCTAAGCATTTGATGCTTGTTACCGGTTAGTTTGAATTGATTGACTTGTAGCGATTGATTTTTGCTCAAGCCTAGTTTTGATTCTTTCAATTCCCGAGAGTTCTATTAATTGGGATATATTAGATAGGGATTAGGTTTGGTTAATTTCAATTGATAATCGTGTGATAACCTCTTGTTGCTAATCAATCAGAGTACTTAGTCCTCTTTTATCACAATCAATTAATCGGATTATACGGTTATGTCTATGTAACTGTAAACAATTAAACATAAAGTGAAATTATCTTGAATCAGAAATCCGGGGGAACCATTGTTTCTCCCATTGATTATAACCTCGGTTTCTTAGTGATTTCTAGTTAATCAATCAAACTATCAATCGAGTTTTACTTTTTAGTAATAGTTTATCAATACTTAACATCATGACACTTTCCACAATCCTCCTCTGGTTCGATACCCGACTTACTCTAGCTACCTAGTTTATTTCGGTTTTTACATGACACTAACGACAGTCATCAAAATGGCGCCTTGCCGGGGAGGCGTGCGCAAAGTGTTTAATGTTAAATTTTTAGTAAAAAAATCCAAAAAAAAAATAGTGTCAGTTTTGTTTTGTTTTGTTTTGTTCAGATTTATGCTTGGTGCTTGTGTTTTTGTGTTTGTGTAGGATGATAGATCTTACCATATTTTGCGGCTCTTCTACATGCAAGTTGTGTGGGGAACCACTTCACCCGTGTATCGGTTGCCAAGAGGCCCGATTTAGACGGGAAAAAGCGAAATTTGAAGAACCATCGATGCCTTGCTATGTGAATCCTTCCCATCCACCATATTTCTATGATTCTGATACAATGGTGGAGGATGGTTATTACTCTGGCGGATGGGATCAGGACGAGGATGCTTATTATGAGCCAAGAATGGATGGACGACGTTTCTATTGCGGTCGTGAACATACTTATAATTATGTTGTGTGCTCGGTGTATTTGGAAAATCCAAAGTATTGGAACAAAAAAATGATGGATGCGTACATCTCAAGACCGTATCAGGGATACCGACAGTATCATCCCGAGGAATATTCTGAGCCCGAGGGTGTCTATACTTATCAGACCGAGGAGGAGAAAAAGCTTGTTATGTTGGATGTGATTTTGTCCAAACTCGAGCAGTATTTATCAACACCAAACCTTTCCGATGAAGATCGAATCAGCTGTCTACTTTCCAAGTGTCAGAAGTTAAAAATGAAGATAGAAATAGAAGAGCGTCTCTCACCATTACCTGATGATATTAGAGATTATTCTCACATGGAGGAGGAGGTTGTGGAGGATAATACCACATCAATGAATCCTTTATCTGATGAAGAGTCACTGGTGGATCAGATGGTGTGTGAGGGTGATGAGGCAGAGCAGTCTGATGAGATGAATGTGTGTACAGAACCTCTTCCCATATCAATCATTCCAATTAATAAGTGTGGGGAAGAGGGTTCGAGGAAGAAGATGAAAAGGGTGAAGCTACAAGACATTGGTGTATATCTCGTGAAGTGGATCAGCGAAAAGCGCATGGGCTTTCTAAACATGCCAATAATACCAACGAGCTTATGAAGAAGGCATGTAAAATTCCGGGCATTCATTGGAAATACATTGGGTAAGTGTGCATTGAGACCACTGTAACGCATATCAGGTACGGTTTGGCTGAAGACCTAAAACTTAGCGCTCTCAGGAGGCAGCCCGAGGATGTAGAGTAGTGTACCTTGTTTTGTTTCGTTTTGGTGTGGTTTTGTTTTGACAGATTCCATCTTCACGGATGCAATGATTCAAGTGTGGGGATGTTTTGCAACATCCCGGTGAGATATCAAGGGATCTATGGGATGCCTTTATGCCGGTCGGAGCACATTAACCGCATCATTACGGACACATGATCAGGTGCATGTGTTTCTCTAGGTGGTGTGAACTTTCGTGTCGGGAATGGTGTTATTTGTCGAGTCGAGTAGGTTCTTAGCCGTTCATGGTTTGTTAAGTGGATATCTCGAGTTAGGTATTTAAATTGCACTATACATTGGGACAATGTATCCCAAGTGTGGGGATGCGGTAACTTGAGATAGGGTTGGTAGGTTGGATCATATCAAAAGCTTGGAATGGTTGAAATCCCCTAAAAATTGAAAAAAAATTGAAAAATTTGATCATGTTTCGAAAGATTTTTGCAAGAAAAATGGAAGATGATAGGTATAATCGAGTTATTGGCTTTCAATTATTATATATATGAGATGATAAAACAAAAACGCATCTAATTTAGGATATGTGGGTAGGCCCAGCCGGTTGAAAGGTTCCTTAGAATTAAATAAAATACTTAAATATTAGGAATCTTGTCGGTTTAGCAAAACTGAAACTATAAAGAGTATAAGGGATTCTGTCATAAGTAAAAATCTTATAAATATTCCGATTAAATGGCACACCTGTTTCTTTTTATGAAAATAAATCCGAAACAAGGTGGCGCTTCCGTCAATCCATGTATTAAGCTAGCTTATATTACAAAGCCTATGGTATTGCCGCGGGGATGGTGACTCATGCGGTACATATCCTCTAGGTGGAGTTAGAAAAGAAAAGAAAGAAAAAATCGTGAACTTATGGCATTAATCGCGGGGATGGTGACTCATGCGAGGTATGTCTGCTAAGTGATCGTATACAAAAACATGCTTAAGCTCGGAAATCATCATTCATTATCCATCAAAGTTTAATCGGGAATATATAAAAGCTTATTATATAAGACAGTATTCTCATAAGCTTTAAACTGGATTAGGTGGCGGTGTAGTCTTTTAAGTGTGAGACCCATAGATGACTGATGCAATTGAACTTAATGAATTATAATTAAGGGCTTGGAAACCGGTGGTTGGGTTTAAGTGGACCGTATACTTGCAATCTTGGTTAATGCGTGATTAGATTTGTTAATAAGTTAACCGAATAAATTGAAGCCGATGAGTTGATTGTGATTCCATTGTATAATTCTTTTTCGAGACGAAAAAGGATAAGTGTGGGGATGTGATGGAGAGGGTAAAACCCAAGCCTTAGAGTGTTTAAATATTGTATTTTATGTGTGTTTGAGGTGTTTACTTTTCGTGAATGAGTTAACTACGAGAAATAGTTGTTTTGGAGGTAAAGCACGTAATTTGGAGAAGTTATGGTGGCCAAATATGAAGATTGGACATGTTTTGAGGAAAACAAATGGAGTGGAATTAAAGATCTTAAGATATAGAATAATAGAGGGTTGAATTATGAATGCGTAGGCGAAAACGGTGCGCAAAATGGAGCTATAACGAAAAAGTTATGAAGAAAACATTTTTTGAACGAATATGCGAACGGGACAGCAGCTACGGAACGTCACTGACGGTCCCGATTCCGGAAAAACGCAAAATTTGGTCTTTTTAAGGTATATTAGGGTTTGAGGAGTATCTTATCAGAGGCTGGACACCCAAGGACGAATTTTGGCACCAAGGATCATCAAGATTGAAGATTTTCACTCTAATCCATCATAATTATCACCAAATCCAAGATTACAATCATGCAATCAATTGTTCATCAAGCGTTTGAAGATTTTCTGACCGAGATGAGCGGCTAAACCCTAGGTGGTTTCCTTCGGGTGGAGGAGCGCCATTTTGATGACTGTCGTTAGTGTCATGTAAAAACCGAAATAAACTAGGTAGCTAGAGTAAGTCGGGTATCGAACCAGAGGAGGATTGTGGAAAGTGTCACGATGTTAAGTATTGATAAACTATTACTAAAAAGTAAAACTCGATTGATAGTTTGATTGATTAACTAGAAATCACTAAGAAACCGAGGTTATAATCAATGGGAGAAACAATGGTTCCCCCGGATTTCTGATTCAAGATAATTTCACTTTATGTTTAATTGTTTACAGTTACATAGACATAACCGTATAATCCGATTAATTGATTGTGATAAAAGAGGACTAAGTACTCTGATTGATTAGCAACAAGAGGTTATCACACGATTATCAATTGAAATTAACCAAACCTAATCCCTATCTAATATATCCCAATTAATAGAACTCTCGGGAATTGAAAGAATCAAAACTAGGCTTAAGCAAAAATCAATCGCTACAAGTCAATCAATTCAAACTAACCGGTAACAAGCATCAAATGCTTAGATTACCAGATTTAACAATCATTCAAACATAAAACAAAGTTCACCTACAAGAATCCTCCACCCGAAGGAAACCACCTAGGGTTTAGCCGCTCATCTCGGTCAAAAAATCTTCAAACGCTTGATGAACAATTGATTGCATGATTGTAATCTTGGATTTGGTGATAATTATGATGGATTAGAGTGAAAATCTTCAATCTTGATGATCCTTGGTGCCAAAATTCGTCCTTGGGTGTCCAGCCTCTGATAAGATACTCCTCAAACCCTAATATACCTTAAAAAGACCAAATTTTGCGTTTTTCCGGAATCGGGACCGTCACTGACGGTACGGCCAGGGACCGTCAGTGACGTTCCGTAGCTGCTGTCCCGTTCGCATATTCGTTCAAAAATTGTTTTCTTCATGACTTTTTCATTATAGCTCCGTTTTGCGCACCGTTTTCGCCTACGCGTTCGTAATTCAACCCTCTATCATTTTATCTCTTAAGATCTTTAATTCCACTCCATTTGTTTTCCTCAAAACATGTCCAATCTTCGTATTTAGCCACCATAACTTCTCCAAATTACGTGCTTTACCTGCAAAACAACTATTTCTCGTAGTTAACTCATTCACGGAAAGTAAACACCTCAAACACGCATAAAATACAATATTTAAACACTCTAAGGCTTGGGTTTTACCCTCTCCATTAGAGCATAAACACTCTCACGAGTTTTTTTTCACGATCCTTTTTTTTCATCCTACCTTCATTCGTTCACCCATGGCTTTCTCTAACACCCTTATTACCATCACTGCTGCAAGTCACTTTAACATCAAACTAACCTCCCACAACGTTTCTGTTTGGAGACGACATGTTCAATCTACCCTTATCGGTCTCGGACTTGACGACTTTCTCACCGGAGCCACACCCACTCTACCCTCAACCATCAATGACAAAGACAATGGTAAAGACACCGTTAAACCCAATACCGCGCCTATTAAACCTGGTACCGACAAGACCAGGTCATCTTTAGTGCCATTCTCGGCTCTTGCTCCGATGAGATCCAACCTTTGATTGCATCTGCCACTACCGCAATGATGTGTTGGCTCGATTAACCTCCTCCTTTGCGAGCAAATCACGATCTATAATTATCTCATTGAAATCCAAACGCGCAAAGAATCCTAAAGGAACTAGACCCATTGCTGAATTCCTTAATGAAATGCGTTCCATTGCGGACCATATTGCTCTCGTTAAATGTCCCATCAGCGAAGAGGATCTTATGGTCCATATTCTTACCCAACTAGGTGAAGAATACACCTCCATTGATGCTGCGCTTAAGGTATGCGAAACGCCAGTCTCTTATCTAGAACTCTTTGACAAACTGGTTGACTTTGAAAGGTCGTTGAAACTCGTCGAATCTGTCACTCCCATCATTGCTACTGTGAATGCAACCCAAAAAACAACAAGCTCGAACCACGTTCCGGCCTTCATTCGACTCGCAAACTCATAATGCTCGGCTTCAGTCATCTACACCATCTTCGCAGTCGTCTAGAGCCAACAGATATCAATCGGGTTCTTCCGGTACTCGCAAAAACCAATTTTGCAACGTTTGCAACATTGGGGATCACGACACTCGTGATTGCAGAAAACTTGCTAGATTTTTAAAGGAAAATCGTATTTTATTCAACACCAACTCTCCTAATCCTGTCGCAAATGTCGTTACATCTGTTGCCAACGTGGATGATGGATATTGGTGCCTCGCATTATCTTACTTCATGTCCGGCCACACTTTCTTCAGTTTCTGAATATGGTGGTCCTGATGAAATTGTCTTCGGTAATGGTACGGGTTTCTCCATCTCTCATATTGGTTCACAACAATTTTCCACTAACCACAAGTCCTTATCTTTACTTGATATTTTATGAGTTCCTAACATGCGTACAAATTTAATTTCGGTTGCTAAACTTTGTCGTACTAATCAAGTTTCCGTGGAATTTCTTCCTTTTTCATTTTTCTGTGAAGGATCTCAAAACGAGGGCGCCTATCATGCGGGGGAGAACATCCATGATGTTTACTACCTTAACCAGTTTGCTTCACTTCCACAAGTTAATGCAACTTTATCTGCATCACCACTCCAATGGCATCATTGACTTGGACATCCATTGTTTCGTACTTTTAAGCTTCTTTGTAAAGACCATGGTCTTAGTTTTAAATCCTTGTCATGTTCCACTTTGCATTATCAGTGGTATGCTATTAATAAATGTCACAAGTTGCCATTTGGACCAAACTCGTTTGTTGCTACTAAACCATTACAACTTCTATATTGAGATGTATGGGGCCTTGTTCAATCATCTATTGACGGGTTCGCATACTATGTTGTGTTTGTGGATTATTACTCTAAATACATGTGGCTCTATCCTATCATATGTAAATTTGACGTTTCCATCATTTTTCCACAATTTAAACGTCTTGTGGAGATGTTTTTCCAAACCCCAATTATCTCGATTTTCACCGACAATGGCAGTGAATACATCGATCTTTTACATTTTTTATAATCCATGGGAATTTCCCATTACACCGCTCCTCCGCGTACCCCCGAACAAAATAGAATCACCGAGCGGCGTCACCGTCATATTGAGGAAATCGGTCTTTCTTTGCCACACTATACCGGTCTTCCGCTTTCATTTTGGTCTCATGAGTTCTAAACGGTAATTTATCTCATTAACCGTCTTCCCACTCCAATCCTTAAATCCAAATCGCCGTATTAAATGCTTTATCACACGCCACCAAATTATACAATTATACCCAAACTAAAAACATTTGGATGCATATGCTACCCGTGGCTCAAACCGTATGCTACTTCTAAATTGCAACCGCACTTTCAACCATGTATTTTCTTAGGATACTCTACATCAAAGTCGGCCTACAAATTTTTAGATTCTGGAACCAAACGACTTATCACTCTAGACACGTATCCTTTGTTGAAAATATTTTTCCATTTAAAGATAATCCTTCCAAACCATACCCACTTCCCACCACAGATGTTTTTTTTTTCTCTACCCATAATACCACGCCAGTTTTGCATAATTCCTCAAATAATACATCAAACTCCACTCCTTTATCTAACTCACCATCTTCGCATGCAACCCCACATGCAGAACCCTTATCCTCACCATTTTGTCTTCCCAAGAACAACCCACTCCGAATTCACCATCCACCATCTTGTCCCATACGCCTAATCATTCCTCCTCCATTTCTAATAACTCTCATTCTCAATCTTCATCTACCTCATCTTCCCTAGACCATGACACCACCTCTCCTCCTTCTACTTCAGCCACAACTCCCCCTCTTCCCTCCACAAATATAACTTCACCATCTACATTACCTGTAACAACTCTCCAAAACAACCCAAACCGAGCCAAAACGAAGAACCGGACACGCAAATCGAGACAGACACGTAAAACGAAGCAGACTCACCTGGGCAGCCCAGCGCCACGCGCCAAAGACCTTGGTCTCTGTCGTGACGCGCGGGAGAAGCCAGGTGACACATGTCACCTTTTCATGCCAAGTGGCTACCCTATACCCGTTACAAGGCTAACCTAGCCTTAGAGGGTAGCTGTCGCGCCACGCGCGGGTTCCTGGAACCTGGCGCGACGCGTGGAGGATACAAGATTGGGCCGATAAATTCAATGGCGTGGGACTGAAGTTCCTGCTCAAAATCAATCGCAATTCTCTATCGTATACTCTTGAATCCCCGTTTCTCTGAATAACACCTCCTAAACCCCTAAAGCTGCGAGACGCTGCCCGCTATAAGTATCTTAACATCGATCACTAATTCGTTACCCTACCCGATTGATTTAGGACCTACCGACGCATGTCGAGGCTCTGCCTGACTAAGTTCGTTGGAGTTCTGTCTCGCGTTGTATGGGCATTCTACCCGATTGATTTAGGACCCATCGCATGTCGAGGCTCTGCCTGACTAAGTTCGTTGGGGTTCTATCTCGCGGTTGTATGGCAAAGTGACTTGGGTTAATTTACTAACACAGGTGCATTGTATGTTTTAATAGAAATTCCAGGAAGTAATCAAGAATTGTCACCAGGAAATCCGTAGAAATACCTAAGGTTTCAATGTGAGTACATTCTCTTTTTCTCACCGTTTGTGAGTATTTTGTGAGTCAAACTGTTTTACCAAAACCTCAACTATTTAAATAATGCTTAACAGTAATTGAGTATATGTATTCTACGATTACTTCCGGTATGTTGGGGTTTTGTATACAAAATTTGAATCCGTTACCATTAAACAAAAGGAGTTTTGCGAATGGGTAACATGACCCACAAGTCAGGTGTTGACAGTACTGATTGAGTAATGGTGTAGATATAAACATTGTAAATGCGGATGCTCTCAATCCTGTGTAGTACAAAAACTTGTTTTAATTAAACTGGGATGTACTCGCCAGTATTTCATGCTGATAAATGTTTTTAAACGCGTTTCAGGTAACTTAATGTGAAGCTAATAGAAGCCAGCTAGATAGCACTGAAGGCTTAGAAAAGTGGCTATAAAAGTTACCAAAATAAAATGGAGTTTATGTTTTACATAAATTAGGGTTTATCCCTACAAAATGTACTGTGCTTGAAACTTGGGTTTTATCCCAATTGTTTACTATAAAAGTTTGGTGTTTTGAAACTCTGATAATATTTCCTAACTACGATCCTGATGTTTTAATTCCGCTGCCAAATGAATAAACACCGATATCACCAGCTCTGTGTCTCGCGGCTCCCGCTCCCGGGGTAGGGGTCGGGGGCTGCGACAGAAGGTGGTATCAGAGCTATGCCACTAGTTTAAGCCATTATGGTTTTCTTCTAGAATACCTAAATTTTAAACCAAAATGTGTTAGGAAATACCTGCGACTTGTATGTTACTCTTTGTAAATAGATATATTATTATTTTGTGTTATTTTATTAACTTCTTTAGTTTTCAGTATGAGTGATCAGGGTACTTATGACGCTTATCGTCATCTACCTCATTCTCTCATAGGAACATCCCAGCCAACCCTCGAATATATTGCCGATTCCGAAGATATCTTTGTTTTCAAAGCCAAATCCACGAAACCTTTTCCCCCTAAAAAGAGAGGTTGGTTTAGTAGAGCCAAGGGAGAGAGAAAGAAAAGAATGAGATAAGCACAACAGCAAGCCCTAGCAATTAGAACCGAGAGAAATACCCAGAACCAAGAAATTAGACCCTTATGGGAAGAAGAGTTGGGTAGATAGTTAGCTGATTTTCACATGTTTGGAAATCTAGGAAGAGAACCTAATTTCAACCAAATAGCAAATCCAGAACCACCGTTACTTCCTTTATTTCCTAATCAATCCATGGACCTAGAATAGAATCAGGGAAACCAATTTCCAATCCCAGCCTTTGATCCCAATGAGATACCTAGAATTACAGCACCAAATCCTTTAGATTAGTGGTGGGCTAACAACTGGGCAATTCAGAACCTACTAGAAAACCCATTCCCCTACGAAGAACCAGTTCCACCTTACCCTGAACCAGTTCCAGCCCCAGTGCTACCAAGAGATCATGTGGAGGAACTCTGCCAGTACAGAGAAGAGTTGGTTGAGGAAGGAAACCGAATCCGCCAAATCAGGGAGAAGCTCGTCTGGAAATACGACGAGCAGGAAATGCAGTTTTAAACAGTCACCTAATATATATATATATGTGTGTGTGTGTGTGTGTACGTGTGTGTATGTATGTGTTATTACCTTGAAAAAAACATAAATCTATATCAACTAAAATAGATATAAAGTAATATATATCACATATATATATATATATACCAATGCGTAGTTACTAATGTTTGAATCCCAGCTATGTTTGTAATAGATACATATATATATGGAAAGAGTAAAATTCGCAATGCTCGACGATTTTTGTTCACTGTGTTTGAGTAATTATTATTTAATTGATTCTGTGATATTAATACCTGATAAATGTTTACAATTCAGATGTCAGACGAAGTAAATCAGGAAATCCAGAATAACGATAATAACGAGAATCAAATGAATAAAAGTGCTATCGAACACATAGTGGCCCAAGGAATCATAGATACTATGCCCTATATTATCGATACTATTAAAAAGGTAGAAAATGGTAATTCCAGGAATAAACATGTACCCCCTGAATCAAATCGTAGCGTGAATGGAAATCATGAATTGTTAATCCAAGCTTCAATTCCAAAAACAAGAAGAACCGCCTCAAATGGTTGTTCTTATAAAGAATTCTTATCATGCAAACCGATAGAATTCTCAAGTAATGAAGGAGCTATTTCAGCCTTGCGCTGGATATAAAAGACAGAAGCAGTCTTAAAAATAAGTAAATGTGCAAATGAAGATAAAGCCATGTATGCTTCTAATCTTTTTAAAGATGCAACTTTAGAGTGGTAGTATACCATTCTTCAGTACAAGGGAAGTGACAGAGTTTACAATATGGAATGGAACAACTTTATGGAAATAGTTGAAAGGAAATTCTGTCCTAATGAAAAGGAGCAGATTGCTAATACATTCCTAGATCATAGAATGATCGGGGTAGATTGTAGAGAATATACTACCACATTCTTTTAATATGCAAGGATTGTACCAACCCTGGCTTGACCAAAACCAGTATTAATCTCCCGTTACATCTGGGGATTAATCAACGAGATCAGACATGTAGTCAAGGCAGCTAGACCACAAACCATAGAAGAAAGAGTAAAACTAGCAAATACCTTGACAGATGAATTGGTACGTACGCAAGAAGAAAACCAAAGAAAGAACCTAGCTCAAAAGATCACCCAGGAACTACGTTATGGAAATTCCTATCGTGGAAAAGGGGCAAATTCTTCTTCACCCCCATGTAAGTACTGCAAAAGGAGACATTCAGGAAAATGCTCTACATACTGCAACTTCTTCAAAATGGCAGGGCATAAGGAAAAAGACTTCAAAATGGGCTATGCTACAATTGTGGAGAAGCTGGTCATATTAAAACGAACTATCCGAAACTAGCTCTAGCAGCAAATAACAAAGCAAAGACAACTGAAGGACCCAAGAAGAATGCCAGAGCATTCGTGCTGACCACCAAAGAAGCCAAGATGATCCCGGATGTAATTGCCGGTACGTTTTTAGTTAATAATGTTTATGCTAAAGTATTATTTGACTCTGGTGCAAACCAAAGTTTCATAAATACTTTCTTCTGTAACCTTCTCAATAAACCATTAACTAAACTTCACCAAGACTGTCTGGTGGAGACGGCAAATGGAACTTCTATCAAAATAAGCGAAATCCTGCAAGGAGCAAAGATAGAAATTTTAAGTCATAATTTTACTGCTAACCTTTTTCCAATGGATCTAGCCGGATTCGATATCATGCTAGGAATGGATTGGTTGGTAGCCAATCAAGCAAGAATACTATGTAATCAAAAGTCTGTAGTAGTAAATGCACCAACAGTCGAAAGGATCACAATTAATGGAGATAGGTCAACAAAGCCAACAAAGTTCATATCTGTAATAAAAGCTGCAAGTTACATACGGAAAGAAGGAATGGTGTATATGATTTCCATAATCAATAACACTAAAGGAAAAGAATTAAAAAATATTCCCGTTATATCTGAATTCTCCGATGTTTTCCCAGAAGAATTACTTGGATTACCGCCAGATCGAGAGGTTGAATTTAGAATTCACCTAATGCTAGGAACGGCACCGATTGCCAAAGCACCCTATCACCTAGCACCGACGGCGATGCAGGAATTGAAGAAACAATTGGACGAATTAGCTCATCGCCATGGGGAGCACAGGTGTTATTTGTCAAGAAGAAAGATGGATCGATGCGGATGTGCATTGACTACCGAGAATTGAATAAAGTAACAATCAAAAATCGATACCCGTTATCGAGAATTGACGATTTGTTCGATCAACTTCAAGGAGCCTGATTCTTTTCTAAGATCGACTTACGCTCGGGATATCATCAGTTGAAAGTGCAGGAAGAGGACATTCTCAAAACTGCTTTCAGAACGAGGTACGGTCATTATGAATTTACAGTCATGCCATTTGGTTTAACCAATGCCCCAGCTGCATTTATGGACATGATGAACAGGATATGTGAACCATACCTAGATAAATTCATAATTTTCTTTATAGATGATATTCTAATTTACTGTAAGAGTGAGGAAGATCATGCAAAGCATTTGCATATACTCCTGTCCTTGCTGAGAAAGGAAAAGCTTTATGCGAAATTCTCAAAATGTGAATTCTGGTTACAAGAAGTACAATTCCTTGGACATCTGGTAAACCATGAAGGAAATTCATGTGGAGCCCACAAAGATCGAAGTAATTACCAAATGGAAGGCCCCAGAATCACCAATGGAAATAAGAAGTTTTCTAGGATTGGCAGGATATTATAGACGTTTTATTCAAGAGTTTTCTAGAATAGTCATCCCGTTAACCAAGCTAACTTGCAAATCAGCTAAGATTGAATGGGGACCAAAGCAAGAAGAAGCATTCAGGATTTTGAAGCAAAAGTTAACCAACGCACCAATACTCGCTTTGCCAGAAGGAACAGAAGACTTCGTAGTTTATTGTGATGCGTCTAAGTTAGGATATGGATGTGCGCTGATGCAACGCCAAAAAGTAATTGCTTATGCCTCTAGACAACTTAAGAAGCACGAAGAAAACTATACCACCCATGATCTAGAGTTAGGAGCAATAATTTTTGCCCTTAAGATTTGGAGACACTATCTTTACGGTAGTAAGTTCGTTGTATTCACAGATCATAAAAGTTTAAGATATGTCTTTAGACAAAAGGAATTAAACATGAGACAACGACGATGGATGGAAATCCTTAGTGATTATGATTGTGATATCCGTATCATGCAGGAAAGGCAAACGTGGTAGCTGATGCTTTAAGTCGAAAGTATCAAGAGAAGCCGAAAAGAGTGCGCTCTCTTAGACTAAACCTGCAGATAGATTTAAATGAGCAAATTAGACAGATACAGGAAACAGCGATCAAGGGTGATGCTGAAGGATTAAAAAGAATGATTGGGGAATTAGAAAAAGGAACAGATGGAATTTAGAGATTCCATAAGAAAATGATTTGGATTCCTATCCAAGGAGACCTACGAATCGCATTTTAGAGGAAGCTCATAAGACTAAGTATACAATGCACCCTGGAAGTGATAAGATGTATAAAGACTTAAGAAAGAATGTTTGGTGGATGGGAATAAAAAAGGATGTAGCAAATTATGTTGCCAAATGTCTAACTTGTTCACAGGTTAAAGCTAAACATCAGAAACCTTCAGGACTATCACAACAATTGGAAATGCCAATTTGGAAATGGGAATCGATAACAATGGATTTCGTTACTAAACTACCCAAGACACGAAAAGGTAATGATACAATCTGGGTGATTGTAAACAGATTGACCAAATCTGGTCATTTCTTACCAATGAAGGAAACTTTCAGTATGGAACAGTTAGCCAAGTTATATGTAAATGAAAGAGTTTCATTACATGGAATCCCTTTATCTATTGTGTCTGACAGAGACAACCGTTTTACTTCTCATTTTTGGACAAGTTTCCAAAAAGCAATGGGAACTAGACTAAATCTAAGTATAGCATATCATCCTCAAACAGACGGTCAAAGTGAAAGGACAATCCAAACAATGGAAGATATGTTGAGAGCTTGCGTAATTGATTTGGTAGGAAATTGGGATGAACATCTACCTTTGATAGAATTTTCCTACAACAACAGTTATCATACCAGCATCAATGTTGAACCCTTTGAAGCACTCTACGGAAGAAAATGTCTAACCCTAGTATATTGGGCGGGAATTGGAGAAAAGCAACTATCAGGTCCTGAAATCGTGCAAGAAACAAGTGATAAGATCATTCAAGTCAAGGAAAGACTGAAAGCAGCCCGAGATCATCAAAAGAGTTATGCAGATAACAGACGTAAACCCTTGGAATTTCAAGTTGGAGATAAAGTGCTATTAAAAGTCTCACCATGGAAAGGGGTTGTAAGATTTGGTAAGAAAGGAAAGCTAAACCCAAGGTATGTTGGACCTTTTAAGATTATCAAAAGAATAGGGCCAGTAGCTTATCAGCTACAATTGCCAGAAGAAATGGCAGGAATACATGATGTATTTCATGTATGTAATCTCAAGAAATGCTTAGCGGGCGAATCATTGGTGATACCTCTTCAAGATATAGAGGTAAACGAGAAACTTAAGTTTGTAGAGAACCCCGTTCAGATTTAGGATAGAAAGATCAAGAATCTCAAACGCAAGCGATTAGTTCTGGTTAAAGTAAAATGGGACTCAAAGAGAGGACCAGAATACACATGGGAGCTAGAGTCAGAAATACAAAGGAAGTATCCTCACCTATTCCAGTGAATCTCGAGGACGAGATTTAAATCAATGTGGGGAGGATGTAACAACTCTCCAAAACACCCCAAACCAAGCCAAAACAAAGAACCGGACATGCAAATCGAGACGCGGCACGCAAAAAGAAGTAGACTCCACTGGGCAGCCAAGGCGCCATGCGCCAGAGACAGTGGTCTCTGTCGCGACGCGCGGGAGAAGACAGGTGACACATGTCACCGTTTCATGCCAAGTGGCAACCCTATACCCGTTACAAGGCTAACCTAGCCGTAGAGGGCAGTTGTCGCGCCACGCGCGGGGTTCTGGAACCTGGCGCGACGCGCGGGGGATACCTGATTGGGCCTATAAATTCAGTGGCGTGGGACTGAAGTTCCTGCTCAAAATCGATCGCAATTCTCTAATCGTATACTCCCGAATCCCCGTTTCTCTGAATAACACCCCCTAAACCCCTAAACCTTCAAAACGCTGCCAGTTGTAAGTATCTTAACCCCCGATCACTAATTCGTTACCCTACCCGATTGATTTAGGACCCACCAACGCATGTCAAGGCTCTTCCTGACTAAGTTCGTTGCGGTTCTTTCTCGTGTGGTATGGGCATCCAACCCGATTGATTTAGGACCCACCAACGCATGTCGAGCTCTACCTGACTAAGTTCGTTGGGGTTCTATCTCATGTTATATGGCAAAGTGACTTGGGTTAATTTACTAACACATCTGCATTGTATGTTTTAAAAGAAATTCCAGGAAGTAATCAAGAATTGTCACCAGAAAATCCATAGAAATACCTAAGGTTTCAATGTGAGTACATTCTCTTTTTCTCACCGTTTGTGAGTATTTTGTGAGTCAAACTGTTTTACCAAAACCTCAACTATTTAAATTATGCTTAACAATGATTGAGTATATGTATTCTACGATTACTGTCGGTATGTTAGGGTTTTGTATACAAAATTCGAATCTGTTAGCATTAAACAAAGGGAGTTTTGCGAATGGGTAACATGACCCACAAGTCAGGTGTTGACAATACTGATTGAGTAATGGTGTAGATATAAACATTGTAAATGCGGATGCTCTCAATCCTGTGTAGTAGAAAAACTTGTTTTGATTAAACTGGGATGTACTCGCCAGTATTTCTTGCTGATAAATGTTTTTAAACCCGTTTCAGGTAACTTAATGTGAAGCTAATAGAAGCCAGCTAGAGAGCACTGAAGGCTTAGAAAAGTGGCTATAAAAGTTACCAAAATAAAATGGAGTTTATGTTTTACATAAATTAGGGTTTATCCCTACAAAATGTATTGTGCTTGAAACTTGGGTTTTATCCCAATTGTTTACTTATAAAAGTTTGGTGTTTTGAAACTCTGATAATATTTCCTAACTACGATCCTGGTGTTTTAATTCCGCTGCCAAATTAATAAACACCAATACCACCGGCTCTGTGTCTCGCGGCTCCCGCTGCCAGGGTAGGGGTCGGGGGCTGCGACATTACCTCCTAGGAATCGTAAACCCAACACCAAATACTACAACTCTCATTTTGTTAATTCCACCATTGTTCATCCGATTCCTCCATCCCTTGAACCTACTACCTATCTTCAAGCATCCAAAGACCGGCTATGGCGTAAGACAATGGATGACGATTACAACGCCTTACTCCGAAATCAAACGTGGGAACTTGTTGCTCCGTCCTACCGACAACCAATCAGATGCAAGTGGGTTTTTCTCATTAAATGCAAACCCGATGATAGTGTTGACAAGTATAAGGCACGTCTCGTTGCAAAAGGTTATTTGCAAGAGTACGGTAAGGATTATTTTGACACATTTAGTCGGTCACTAAACCCGTTACCATACGCACGGTTCTTGATATTGCCTTATCTCGTGGATGGTCTCTACGTCAATTAGACATCAACAATGCGTTTTTCATGGACATTTACAAGAGGAGGTATACATGATGCAACCTCCTGGTTATACAAATCCACAATTCCCGAACTGTGTTTGCAAATTACGTAGGTCTTTGTACAGCCTCAAACAGGCTCCACGCGCATGGTACATGGCTCTCACTTTTTTCTTGGTTGATTTCGGATTCACCAAATCTCATGCGGATGCATCACTTTTTATTTATAGTCACAATGAAATTTTGTGCTATTTTTTAGTTTACGTGGATGACATTCTGTGGACAAGCAATATAGTCTTGCATCCAAATTTTCGGTCAAAGATTTGGGATATCCTAGTCAGTTTTTGGGAATAGAACTCATACCCCCCAAACATGGTTTCTTTTTTGTCTCAACATAGGCATATACATGATTTACTCACTACGTATCACATGGATGGTACCAAATCGGTTCAAACACCCTTATGTCCGTCTCAAGTGTTGACACTCGAAGATGGAACTCCGACAGTATACCCCACACCATATTGTAAGCTCGTGGGTTCTCTTCAATATCTTGCTTTTACACGACTGGATATTTCGTTTACGGTCAAGAAGCTTTCACAGTTCATGCTTATACCAACTCAAACACACTGATTCGTTATTTTAAGGGAACAGTTTATCATGGCTTGTTTTTTTAAAAAGAAATCTCCATAAGAACTCAATGCCTTTTCTGATTATGATTGGGGAGGAGTCTCCACAGCAGGTCGCTCTACCACCGCGTACATCATCTATCTTTGTAGTAACATCATCTCTTGGAAATCCTCAGGACAAAAGTTTGTTTCTCGGTCCTCTACCGAAGCAGAGTACAAGGCGCTTGCAAATGCAGCCGCCGAGCTCGCGTGGGTCGAAAACCTCCTTAAAGAGCTTGGTCTCTCCGTCCCATATCTCCTAGTCTCTATTGTGACAACAACGGTGCAACTTACTTGTGTGCTAATCCCGTTTATCACTCGCGTATGAAACATGTTGCATTTGATTATCACTTTGTTCGTGAAAAGTCACGGTCGACACTCTACAAGTCCATCACATAAATTCCACGGATCAATTGGCGGATGCTCTTACTAAACCGCTCTCTCGGGCTCCATTTTTAAGATTACGGTCCAAGATGGGAGTTTCAGACGGAACCTCCATCTTGCGGGGAGTATTAATGCTAATATAACACAATCAATTCCCTCCAATTAAGCTATTCAAATTATTAGAATATTCTAGATATAAAATTTAGTCAAGATTGTTATACCTCCATGTATATCCCCTTTATTAGCTCCTATAATCGTGGGATTCATGTATCTATGTACTGCTTGTATTTTGAGAGTAGAATATTGACAACAATCATTTTCATATTTTTGCCCAAGGCCAAGCTCATACACATTAGCTATAAATATATATTAAATCAAAGGCACTACTACTCACTCTCCGGTTGCCCATGAATCAAGGTCTCACCACCACATGTGGTTGGAGTATTATAGAACGAGAAGGTTGGATGAGATAATGACTAACCAAGGTTATAAAACGATTGGAACAAGATTTTTTTTTTATTTTGTTTCACAATTCGAAGGGTGAAGACCAATGTGAGACCACCAACTATGGAGAACCTATGATCCTAAACATCACAATCCACTAATTAGACCATTATGTAGTGGTAATGTGTTAGGCATGACGTTCTGCACACTTGACAAAGATAATGCCCCATAATGCCTTGTACACCGCCCTCTGGGGCATGATCTTCAGAAAATGGGTGTTGGCGGAATTGTGAAAACGCCTAGTGAGGGGCTTAATCTTCAAAGGATAGCTTGATGCCAAATATCACATAACCCCCAAGGGAGGGGCATTATCATAATTCCCCACTACACGTGGTATTCTACACACATGTGTAGTGGTAATGTGATTGGGCATAAAGTTCTGCACACGTGGCAAAGGTAACGCCCCATAATGCCCCGTAAACCTAAACCGCCCCTGGGGCGTGATCTTCAGAAAATTGGTGTTGGCGGAATTGTGAAAATGCCTGGTGAGGGGCTTGATCTTCAAAGGAAAGCTTGATGCCACATGTCACATAACCCCTAAGGGAGGGCATTATCATAATGCCCCACTACACATGGTCTTAGAATTATTAACATGTCGCTTGCAAACCTAATTGGGGCCATTTGTAGGAGGAACTAAGGAAATGGAATTTCCAATACTTATAACCTCTCTTCTTCACGGTTACAACCATTCTAAGATATTTTTGTTATGGAGTTTACTTGGGTGCAAAAGGGACCGATTTGGATGATAAGGAAGAACGAGTTTGTTGGAAGATATCTATAAAACAAACTTTTGATTTTCACTATTTTTAATATTTCATAAAACCATAATAAATAATAACCGTTTTCAACAACATTATTTTCTTTAAGTATTGAGATCCATTGTTTATCAAATTCCGTGATGGCGCAAACACTCTCCATTGAAAAAGACTATGTAGGTAGGTAGGTAACGCTTACCAATTGTATTTACTACACAATTTCCAAAGATGTTATGGGGTCGCAAGACGATAAAGTGATAGGTCTTCCTTAAAACAATGACTACCGAATCGACCTAAGTGACTTGGATATCGCGATCCCGCGTTATCTAGACAGTTATAGACCTTAATGCAAGGCTAAAGCACAATACATATGGGTTCAGGTTATATGGATCTGTGTTCCAATAAAAGGGAGGCATAGAGTTATTAGTTAAGTTGGGATGGAGTTTAGTGTTCGTTCGTTTATTAAACAAACAAACACGAACAAGAAATTTCGTTCGTTTAGTTAAATGAACAAACATGAACAGAGGCCGTGTTCGTTTGTTTATGTTCGTAAACGCTCGGTAACATGTTCGTTTGTGTTCGATAGTAAATTAGTGATTTTAGTTTTTATATTTATCTAAATACTTCAAAATTCCAACAAATTAAATATCTAATAAGTGCCAGTGTATTATATATTCTGTTCATGAACGATTGTTTGTGTTCGTTTATTTCCATTTGTGTTCATGAACATAGTTTGTGCTCATTTGTATTCGTCAACGTTCATTTTTGTTCGTTGCTGAAAAATTAACAAACAAACACAAACGAAAAGGAACAAGTTCATTTCTTTAACAAACAAACACGAACATGAAATCTCGTTCAATAAGTGTTTGTGAACGGTTCACAAACACATAAATTTCTTAACAAACGAACACGAACAAGGTTTTGTTCGTGTTTGTTCGGTTCGTTTGCAGCCCTAGTTTTACATAAGTGGGTTGATTTTTGCGTTTTATACTTTTACATAAGTGGGTTGATTTTTGGCTTTGTAAAACGCAATTCATTGCGTTTTATAATACAATGATAAAACATATTTTTATTGTGTTTTCGTCCATTGCGTTTTAGAGTTGTGTTTTATAACACAATGAAAAACCACACTTTTTGTGTGCTTTTTCTCCATTGCGTTTTAGAAGTAACATTTTTTTTGTGTTTTAAGTCAATTGCGTTATACAATAAACCTTTTTTGTAGTTTTAATCCATTGCGTTTTAGACAAGACACATTTTGTGTTTTTTGTCCATTTCGTTTTAAAAAGAACACTTTTTTTTTGTATTTTTGATCCATTGCGTTTATGAAAAAAAACACTTTCTTTTGAGTTTTTTATAAATTGAGTTCTAGAAAGAACATTTCCTTTTATGTTTTTAGTCCATTGCATTTTAGAAAAAAAATTATTTTTTTTTGTGTTTTTTGTCCATTGCGTTTTACGCATCTGGGTTATCTCGTTTTAAAGATAAAAAAACACTCGTTTTTATGGTGCAATTTTTATAAAAAAATAATTTCGTATGAAAAAATTATTAACGTTTTAAAAATGAGGGGGAATTGGAGGAGATGGAAACTATTGATTTGGATGGATGCCCTTAGAATAACCCATGCGCCTCTTTTTTGTTCCATCTCACCCATTTAATCTTAACCCTTGATGATTTAATAGATGGTCAAGATTACTTTGTATTATTTCCATATAAAATATACTTCATATTATAATATGACCCTATATATATATACACGCTATGAAACACAAAAGTATTTTTGAGATTAATATTATAATATATTTATATTTTTAAATATAACAAATATTATTATGGTTTTTTATGATAATTTATATGTTATTTATTAAAATTTAATTTATTTATATAAATTTTAAAAAAATTATAAAGAAAAGTAAAAAATATATATACATGAAAAACACAATGGGTATACCCGATACATACCCAAAGGGTAAATACCAACCAAATACCCGACGGGCAATGAGACGAGTACGTGACAAAATGTTACAATCGAGTATGAGCATGAGATTAGCCATACACGGTCCATATCCGACCTATTTCCATCCTTACTTAAAAATAAAAAGGCATATCACAAAGAATATTCCATTTAAATTTAAATCCCACACTTATCTCATATTATTAATAATTTATTAGTTAACAAACTAACTTAATAAATAAATAATAGTAATTAAATTTTAATTAATAACCTAGAGTTTGTTTAATTATAATCAGAACCCTCAACTTGAATAAAGTATTCAAATTGTATATATATTAAAAAGAGATACCAATAATTGTATATATTCAAATTGTATATATATTAAAAAGAGATACCAATAAATAGTAAGTATACATATTGTAGATATATTAAAAAGAGATGCCAATAAATAGTAAGTATACATATTGTAGATATATTAAAAAGAGATGCCAATGAATAGTACGTATAGATATTAAAGATAGATGTGATGAATAGTATTATTCATTGGTATTTTCTTTTCTTTTTCCTTTTGTTTTTTTTTCTTTTCTTTTTTCTTTTATCATTTTTTACTTTAGTTTTTATTATTTTAATATTCTAACAATAACACCACCTAGGGATGAGCAAATGGTATTGGGTACCGGTAATCGGTACCGATACTGAATTTATCAAACCGGTTTTTACCCTTAAATACCGGTATCGTACGGGTACCGAACAGGTATTCATTGGTACTATTCATTGGTATTTTCTTTTCTTTTTCCTTTTTTCTTTTTTCCTTTTGTTTCTTTTTTGTTTTTTTCGTTTTCGTTTTTCTTTTATCATTTTTTTACTTTAGTTTTTATTATTTTAATATTATAACAATAACACCACCTAGGGATGAGCAAATGGTATCGGGTACCGGCATTGAATCGGTATCGATACTGAATTTACCAAAGCGGTTTTTACCCTTAAATATGGGTACCGTACGGGTACCGAACCGGTACCGGTTCCCATTTTCCTCGTGTTTTACCGGACCGGTATTTATGGGTAAAACACCGGTAAGTACCGGTACCGTACCGGTGTATTCGGTACAAGTACTGATACAACTTTTCCCCGTTTTAAGTACCGGTACCGAACGGGTACCATGCTCATCCCTACCGTATCGTATCGAGTATTTTCGGTGCCGGTATCTAATTTCGATGATTTTCAGGATCGGTACTTTGGGTGCCATTACCGGTACCGAGCTCATCCATATTTTAACGTGTTAGTACCGTAATAACTGAAATGAAAACAACCAAATTTCTAACGTGTAGGACGTGTGGGTCCTACTATTATATATTTGATTATTTAAAATCGTTTTTTATGACCGGGTGACTATCGTTAATACGTCATTTTTATCTATGTTTTGATATTCGGTATCTGCTTGCCGTTGCCGGCACACGTTTTGCAGACACTGAATCCCCGCCGCAACACGCGGGCGAAAATTAACTAGTAATAATTTATTCCCAAATTTAATAATTTATTCCCAAATTTCGTGGCTTTCGTGTTGAAATATTTAATTACTTAAATGTGTTTTGATGTCGTTTCGCCAAGTCTAATTCTTTGGGTCCCGCAATACTAACAGTGTTCATTATTGATTTTGGACATACCTGAGCCACACCTACTACTACTTCCTTTTGGATCACACCGGCTTGCATGTCGATGATCCTCATATTCAAGGATAGAGAATTACCCCCTCTTGGTTGTGGGTCCACAATGTCCAGCATTGCATCCAGATCATCCACCATCGACCTTTTTACAGCCCTCGTCATGATATTAGCACCCTGTTTGGAAAGCAACAATTAATATTCCTCAAACTCAAAAGGTCAATTGCTCAAAATTTACAATTTAACAATATTCTTCAAGATTTATAATATTCATATAACCATTGACAAAGTTGTTTGATAAAATATTCATGAGTAGATTTGATGAAGGCAGCACATTTTAAAAACCAGTCACTTTAACATGAGAAGTAAATTATCAAGTATGAAATTGTAATTTTTTTTTATGGAATTGTAATTTTTTTTAAATAGCATCTCGGTCAAGGCTATACATGACCAAAGCTCGGTTGATGTGGGATTCGAACCTGAGCCTCCCGGACAGGAACCCACTAGGTGGTAAACCTTCCCACCTCCATTACAACTATTGGGCTACAACATCATTGGCAAAATTGTAATTAATATCCAAGATAGATAAGATGAAGCCAAAAGGTTAGCTTAAATGGGCCCAAAACTATATAGCTAAAAGGCTCACATCTAATTTGGAACAAAGGGGCAACGAAACCAAGCAAGAAATATGAACTAGCAAGATGAGTTTAAGTTCACATCAATTATCAAGTATCAAGCTCACTAGAGTTAAAATCTTTGGAAGAAAATGATAGTCTATACATAACATGAAAGAACATCAGCAAAAGCATGATGTTGGAATTCTAAAATGTAATACAACTCTTATCATGCTATCGGAAGAGAGTACTTTGCATAGAAATTTTGACATTCAATAAGAGATATAGTTAATCTACTATCCAAACCTTTTCCTTAGCTAACATGATGATACAAGAACTTGAATCACAAGCATATATCCATTTCAATGGTTTCATAGGAGAACCTGCATAAGAGGCAACATAAAACGACCATGTAATTACCTCAATGGCATCAAGATTCAGAAACAGCACAATGATCTTCTCAGAAAACTTATGTCTTTCATCTGCATCACGAGCCACCCTACAACGATAAGAGGAATTGTTGAGCAGAGCCATGAGCTCCGTAAGCTTCCCCTTAACAATACCCAATTCACGAAGGGCATAAAGAATGCGAGACTTCCTTATTAGATATGCTCGAAATTTTATCTGTATCAACATGGTTGCATCTTGAGGTGACCACGCTTTCTTCTTCCATTTCTTATTCTCCACCGTATTAGCAAATGCCTGCCATAATATACTAACTCATACAAACTAGGTGTAAACAAGCTAATGGGCTACTCGAGATAGGCTTATCTAAAAGCTTGAACTGGTCCAAGCTTAAATAAACTCGAGCCCGGGGTCGAGCATTAAACAAGCGTGATTATATATATGAGTCCCAACTTCACTTATTGAGCTCAAGCCAGCTCGCGATTCTAAACGAGCCTCTAATTTCTATTTTACACACACACACACAAGAAGTTATAATCCCGTATATTATATGGGTTTATAAATGTAATGTTATTTGACATATTCTTTACAATTTCAGTCATCCAATCATATTAAATATTTGAACAACTTATCATTATTCTTCTTATTTTATAATATTTTAACAAACATAATTTATCATCATTATTTTTCCTACTTAATAATATTTAATATATGAAGACTTACATAAGAGTTTTTAAGTAAAAATTAAGTTTATTTAGAAAATCATACGTAATTTCATGTTAAATTTATTTGTTATATAATATAATAACTGTCAATAATTAAATAATAATTATTTATAATTAAGTAGGAGAGATATGCGAGAAAGAAAAAAAAATAGATGATTTAGAATGGTGACTAGGGTCCCTCAAATATTTTCTTTTATTATATACATATATATATATATATATATATATATTGGTTTATATATCTATATACATATATGGGATGGGATAAAATGAAAACCACCACGAGTTGCGAGAACCGTGAGAATTTTTTGATGCGGGGCGAGTTGGACCAAAATTTTTTTACACAAACGTAGATGAAAATATTATAAACATATCTGTGAAAAAAAAAGTAAAAAAAATTGTTGAGGCGGTAGTTTTGACTGATGCAAGTTTTTCTTACGTCTGTCGTAAAATTAAATATAAAATTTACGCCAGACGTAAAAAAAACTTGCATCAGTCAAAACTATCGACTCGACAATTTTTTTTTTAAATTTTTTTACAGATGTGTTTATAATATTTTCATCTACGTTTGTGCAAAGAAATTTTTGCCCAACTCGCCATGAATAAAAAATTTCTCACGGTTCTCGCAACTCGTGGTGGTTCTCATTTGAACCGAACCCTACATATATATATTGTATAACGTTATATATAAATTTTTTAGTTTTAAATATATAAAAAATAATTATAAATGTGTATAAAAATTGTTATTACTTGAATTGAAAAATGTTTTTACCACCGCACCTGCTAAGGACTTACTACATAGCAAAGCACAATCCTCACATTGAAAATCAAGAGACCTATGTCTCATATGCCCCGAGCAGTCAAAGAAATAATTAAAAAGAAGAAAGTGCAAACTTCCATTGCACCATCTTGTTGACAAGACCTAACATAGCTCCACAAGACTCCTCTTGGAAGGACCTTGTTGTACCCCAAATGGACATCATATCTAGTTCAATACGTATTTAAGGTCCTTATTATTGGACAAGGCCAACATGCCATGAGTATTTGATTTGATGTCTAACATATGATGCCTTAGCATCTAGGACAAGGAACTTGAATACCCGGTAGTTCATGAAAGGGAATGCTTAAAACCTGCAAGGTAAAGTAACGCTTAATGGCAACTCGCCATTGTTACTAATTGCTAACCTTATTCGCGTGTTCCGAATATTTCCTAACATGATAGCGTTGGTGATTATTTCTATCTAGGAAATGATTTGATGGCTCATGGTCGTGTACGAGGAAGAGATGTGGTGTAAGAAGAGGTGACTGTGGTGGACACCGTGGTGGTCCCAAAGCACCCGAAGAATTACTAGATGAATTGAGATTGAGGTGCACTCTCCGCACCATGAGGAAGAGTTCACCACAGAGCTTAAGGTCTAAGAGGCCATAGTTAATGAGGTTTACAAAATCATTTAAGACACCATGCCATCTATTGTGACTAAAGCATTAGGATCTATGAAGGATGAGGGACTTGAGAAATTAAGGGAGACAGACAATAAAGCAAAAGCTAAGGAAACTGAGGTTATCTTAGTAGATGATGAAGGCAGTGACTCTAACAAGAAGTTTGCAAGAGGTTGCACCTATTATGATTAAGGGATGCAATCGTCCACCTTTTGATGGAAAGAAAGATGTTTTAGCTACTACTATTGGATCTATAAAATTGAAGTACTTGTATCCATTAGCGAGTGCAGAACTGAACAAGTTGTTAAATTTGCAACTCACTCATTTACTGCTAAAGCAGTCCACTAGAGGAACACGTTTAAACAGACCGAAAGTGTTTAAGACTTTGAGATATTAAAGTGGGAATATTTGAGGGAACTCATAAAGAAATTTTCCTGAAGAATGAAATCAAAAAGTGAAGGGCTGAAGGTGTCAAGATTGAAAAATTGCAGATCAAGACATAGTTGATCAGGCTAACAGTCAGCGACACGACACTGAAATATCTTTTCAAACCAGCATAAAGGAATGGCGAATGGACTCTCACGTCCTCCATAGAACAACTAAGTAATCACTGAAAGGTCACCATCTGATCAAATCTGCTTCTGACTTGTGAATAGTTCTTCCATAATTGATGTCGATCTGATCGAAAACTGAGCAGTTCCACAAGTTAGGAGAGACAGAGACACCCTGAACCTTAATCCAGTCAGCCATTGAAAATCAATAACGTGTCCTTCCTAGAAACTAAGGGAGGATAAAACTTCATCCCACGTCTCCTTATTGTCTTCTAAAAAGTTGGAAACCAAACTACCTTAATCAAAATAAATAAGAACCCTCAGCTAGCCCTCCGAGATATCTTAGTTGTACTCTTCCCAAATCTCCCGCTCCTCTAAGCATAGATTCGACCCCTTTCAACTTGATTATATTGTACACCTCACCGATCAGGGAGACCTTGTTCAACTTCCTCATTCGTGACGGGTTATCTCTTGTATCCTGTGAATGCTTAAACATTAGGAGGATAGTTCCCTGAAGAACCACCCACCAGCGCTTGTTTGAATGACAAACTCGAAACGCCTCTAGTACGAACTCCCTATTAGCAATGTCTACAGCTCTGTTGGTTCAGGCCCACTTAACTCTCAGTCAATACACCCACAAAACTACTCACATTGTGTATTGAAAGAAAATAACGTAGTGGAATGCAAAAGTGCTTCTGTATTCAAAGTGAAAAGTGGGTACAAATGAAACAAAATAAGTCTACACTATATATAATAAACAAAACTAATAAAAACACATGCATAATAAAAGTTCAACGTTTTCTCCCTTTTAGTAGCCACTACTCCAACGTACATTTGCAGTATATTCGGTCAATCACGTTCCCTTTCAACTCGGTCAAATCTGACCACTTCTTTATTCTTTCAACTTGCAGAGAAAGCAACGAATTGATCCAAATAATGACCTGCTAACCTACTAGTTCGTTAGCTACGTAACCATTTGACCCATGACCCGATAACGTGTCAACCGGTGACCTGTAATCGAACCGATTAATCCAACACAGCTCTAGGATTCTGAAAGTGTTTCTACTTTATACTACGCTCCACTTTGTTCCTTTTCTGTACTCTTGGCTTGTCACTACTTCCTACCACTTCTGTCAAATTTGCCTATATTAGTCGTAATCTTCAACCCTTAAAAGTTGATGTTATTCAACGCCTTGAGGAACATGTATATGTCTCTTACTTGTTTGAAACGACGAGCCCAAATTTACATCTCAGAACCCCTTCTGCTAGGAATGAAAACATTTGTCACTCAACCTATCTCCTAACTTCCCACCAGATTTCCTTTGCTGTCACCTCCTCTGAAAGATTGTTGATGAAGAACATAGTGATAGAACCCTACATCTTCACTAAACTCAAATTTGAAGTGCAAACATTGTTTCTTGAAAGTAAACTAAAATAGTCTTTGTAATTAAATTAGTGTTTGCAATTCGTTATTTATATTCCCCATATACTAACTTATTTGTTTAGAGATAGTTTATAAAAAAAATAATAAAAAAAAGCTGCTAAACAGGTGCGCACACATATCATCATGTGTTCTTGATTTTTTGTATTTTTAAAATCTCACAATAATCACTCTTTTTTTTAGCTTAAGGGACCCGGGGCACACAGAATTTTGCAAGCGGATACCCACTACCCACTCGAGTACACTATCACCGGTCAGGTGGGTATGGGTTAGGGTTTGTATAACCCCAAGAGAGAAAAGAAAAGTGACTATTGGGATGTAACTTTTTTTTATTTATTTATGGAATTCATATGGGGTTTTGGGTATGTATCTTGTTGGGATTTATGGGATTTGGGGATGAAATAGATGTGAGAAGAAGAAAATGAAGTGAAAAAGAAGAGGAGGAGATTTCTTTTATTTTATTTTCTGAGTTTTTATTGGTACTGGGATACTATGTATTTTTTGTGGAATATTATGTTTTTTTTGGTGTAATAGTTAAATGTCTTTTTATTTTATTTTAATTTTTTATTTTATTTTTATTTTTTATTTTTTTAGTTAAATATATTTTAAATTAAAATGATTAATTTATTTTTTATTAAAAACAAAGAGGGTAGTTTATTTAATTTATTGTTTTATATATTTAAAGTTAAAATGATATATTTATACTCGTAATAAAAAAAGAGTACCCAGTCTAAATGATGTCACTATAAGTGATATGACGCAAAAGATTGATGCAGCTTAGGGTAGATGGGTTAAGGGCTCTCTCCCGTAATAAAGAATAACCTTAATAAACAATCTAAAAAGCTTTACCTACAACCTAAAAAGCTGTATATGAAGAATCTAGAGCACAACCTGAACCCAAACCCACTTCCACAAAATCTACCAACATCAAATAAATTCTTCATAAACCCCAACCCATAAGATAATTGCTCAAAATCTACCAACATCAAATAAATTCTTCATAAACCCCAACCCATAAGATAAAAGTCTGCTTAAACAACCATCATACGTTATTACTAATCAACAAATTGAAGGCTAATCAACATCCAATGGTCCCATTTTTTCTAATTTGACAAAACTGAAGGTCAACTTCAATTTAAGGGGCTTGTTTCTAGTCTACAAGCTTATCGGTCAATTGTTTCTGATTTAGAAAATATATAGGTTGAGCTCAATTGTAGAAGGCAAATGTATATAACTTACTTGCATTTCAGCTAATTCCTCAGTTTCCTGTACCACCAAACAGTGTATATTGATTAAATTTAGAATAGAGAAATGATATTTGTATATTTTTTACAAACCTGAACTTACTCGCAATTTCAATGCTTTCTCAAGTTCCTGTAACACCAAATCCATTGAAGGTCGCTGTTCCCGCTCACCCTGCAAGCATTGAAATGCAATCTCCAAAAAGACCTTCATGGAATCTGACTTCATGTAGTACTTCAAGTAATGATCCATAATTAGATCCAATTTTTCTTCTTTGTAGTAGCGTTGGGCCAGTGGGGTTAGAACTCGTTCTTCTTTATTAACGTTGTTTGCATTTATGATGCAAAGCCTCCCACATAGGACTTCAATCAATACGACCCCAAATGAATAAACATCTGACTCTTTGGTGAGGATCCCTGTATTGAAATATGCTGGATCCCAATAACCCGGTGTTCCACAGCCATTAGTAATAAGATATGTGTCGTCCTCATTTGTCCGACCAATTTTGGAAAGCCCAAAATCGGCAATCATAGCTTTCCAGTTGTGATCTATGAGAATGTTTGCACTTTTAATATCCCTGTGGATAACTCTCTCATGTTCTGCAACATGGTTATGGAGATGATCCAAACCCCTGGCTGCATCAACGCATATATTAATTCGTTGCTTCCATGTAAGTGGACACCATGGTTTAGTTGGTTTTAGGTAACTGTCGAGGCTTCCACGCTCTGCGTACTCATAGATAAGAAACTTTTCATTCTCTTCTTCTGAGAAACCGACAAGGGAAACAAGGTTTTGATGTTTATAACGAGAGAGCAATCGAATCTCTGTTAAAAACTCTTTGAGCCCTTGTCTAGAAAGGATATCAAGTTTCTTTACAGCCACAGTAGTAAGTTCCCCAGAAAGTGAGACTTGTCCTCTATAAACAGAGCCAAAGCCACCCCTTCCAATGAGGGTTGAGAAGTTTTCAGTGGCTTTTTTAATATCTTGAAATGGTATTCTGAGGTGATCTGACTCTTTAATAATCGCCATTTTTGTTGGAATAAATATAACAAGAAAGTTCGCCAAAAGAAGAGCAAGAAACTCAAACCTGAAACCCCATCGGGTCGGATTTTCTACACAAAGAACTACATACACATAAGTTGCTCACAATGACCGGAAATACAAGATGTGTGTTGAAAGAGGACTATTCAGGAGAGGGTACACCTTGTTGTTTATAATATGATTGTATCATACAAGTATTTATAACAATTCCGGATCAGGTGGATCATTTGACCACTATCATATGGACATATTTACCCCTCAAAGGTGTGAATAATATCAGGCTCTCACAGTGTTGTTTGACTTCGTAATGTCCTTTTACACCTAGAGGGGCCACTGTTTTTGTGATTAAAGAAATTAAAAACAGTTGTTAAGACAGTAGGTCTAGTAATTTATGTCTCCATTATATTTTAATTGTGTATTAAACTATTAAGTTGTTTTAGACGAAAAAAAGTGTTTAACTATTCTATAAATAGTTATTAGTATTCCTTGTTTTTTGTAAAGAATTGATTCGGTGGAGAAAGAGTTGACTTTGAAGCGGATAAATATGCTCAAGAAAGAATTGATATTTTCACAGTTTCACTTATTGGTTTCCATTATTTGCCTTTTTATTCCCCTATGTGTATCCATGTTGATTCATGCTCTTGCTCAAGAATGAGTTGATCCTTCCGCGTATTCGTCTTCATTTTTTTCCTTTTATTTCTCTATCTGTGTTCATGTTGATTCACGCTCTATTGATCATTTTACTTATTTGTATTCTTTTAGAAATATTGGATTTTAATAATCCCAACTATTCGTTATTGACCGCCAACAGTCTCAACTTCAAAAATAACCACTGACAATCCCAACTATTGACATATTGGCCACTAATAGACCCTGACTAACAGGACCCTAACGCCGTTAGTCTCCGGTCGTCGGAAAACCGTTTTTGGCCAGAAAAAGGTTTCTAAAGATCTAATCTAAGGTTACAAAGAGGTTTTGGACGAAGATGTTAAGTTTTCCGGCCAAGAAGTTGAGTTTTCCGACCAAAGAGAAGTTTTCCGGCGAAAAAAGGAGTTTTCTGGCGACTTTAATAATTGGGCTTTTAGTAGAAAAAGGTTCCCAAACGTCCGTAATAAGGTACAAAGAGGTTTGGGACGAAAATGTTTAGTTTTCCGGCCAAACACGTTTTTCCGGCGACCAGAGACTAACGGCGTTAGGGTTCTGTTAGTCAAAGTCTATTGAAGCCCAATATGTTAATAGCTGGGACTGTCAGTGGTTATTTTTAAAGTTGAGACTGTTGATGACAAATGACAAATAGTTGGGATTATTAAAATCTAATATTCCTTCTTTTTATCTTTTTATCCCTCATCTGTGTTCATGTGTATGACTGCTCTCAGGGAGTTACGGGTTTGCAATATTGTGTCTCTTAGTTACATATATTGAGAGTTATTGCCACCTCCTAAGATCTCGAGGCGTGACTTAAGTTTGATTTACAATAATCATATCCATTATCAGATACAACTCAACTCAAGTCAAAAATATAACCTTACATTAAGTATAGAATTTCTTCCTAACTGAACAAACTAATTAGAGAATCGATGCAAATTCTATAATTTTCGCCAGATACCGGCCAATGTGTTCATTCCATTACCTCCTTTCCTTTGCTACTAGTGGCGACAAACTTCTTTAAAATACACCCTAAAATAATTCAGCTTTATGCGTTCTAAATTTTAATATCACAAAAAACGCTTTTGTTCCTTTACAAATAAGATGTTATATTGAATGCTCTTCAAAACACAAAACATTCATAGCAACAATATAAGGTTTAGATGAACTCGAGCATGTTTAGAATATTTGGCATTGGTTTTGAATGGATTGTGATCACTTAGGTGATTTTGCCTTGATTCTGTTTATGAAATGTGTGTTGGTCTTCGTTGTGATTATTGGTAAGGTTTGATAATTTTGTTGATCTTGTCTGGATTCATTAAGATCATTCTTAGATTGTTAATCGGTAGGTTTCCGATCTAAGGCATGTAATTAGTGATAGTACAAGTTAAATTAAACCATTTAAAATCAACTAGGTAAAGCGTGCATCCTTTTCCGACAACTCGAGAGACGAGTCGGGATTCCTAGGTTATTTTCTAGTCGTTGCTTAACGCTTTGGATAACTGATAGCTCGGATTCATCTGTTTCTTCGCGTCTAGGGTGTCTTAGTATTTCAGTTATTAGGGTAATGTCAACTTCACAACTGGAAAATTTGACACCATAGTTGCCATACATCTAACAATTGTGTTATTCAGTATCTTTAGCACAAGCCAATGCATCTTAGCCCTTTGTCACATTGTCCCATTTTCGAGCAAGTTTATCATCCTTAGCGGGAGGTTTATTGGGTTAGACATGGGTCTTCATTCATATACTAATGTTAGGTTTCATTGCATGTGTCTAGGGAGTCGACACCTAGATAGCTCATTCTCGTCATATCTGATTCTCAGTCTTGTTTCCCATGTTTGTTAGCTGCAGTCGAGTCATTAGTGGAATTGTGTTGTTCGTGTTATCTCTTTTATTTGATTAGTAGTCTTTAGTAAAAATCTAAAATCTTGATTAATTTAGGCTATAAGTCGATAAAGGGTCAATATCGAAAGTGTGCTTTATAGTGTCTACAGATCGATATTGATATTATGGACTTACTTGCTATGCTATACTACGACAGGTGCACTTGGCAGTTGTGTGAGGTTTTGTGGTTTTTCCCTTTTAAAACTTGTTTTGAATATTGCATATATCATATCACACATCAGCATAGATAGTTGATTTTGAGTTAAAGTTACATAAAACGGATGTCAAAACCGCTTTCCTTAATGGTGACTTACATGAGGATGTGTTTATGAATCAGCCTAAAAACATTGAACCTAAAGCTCAAGAACATGTAGGCTGTAAGTTAAAGAAAACTCATATACTGGTTAAAATAGGCTTCACGTCAATGGTACTTAAAATCTGATGAAATCATGAAGAAACAAAGCTTTATCAAGAATCACATGGATCAAAGCACTAAGCTTAAAATCAGTAGGAGCAACTTCGCTATACTTGCCCTTTATGTGGATAATATCCTTTTGGCTAGAAATACTTTATATTTGTTAAATTCTTCAAGGAGATTGTTCTCGTGAACATTTGACATGACGGGTCACACAGAATCTTCATACGTAATAGGCCCAACCTGTGACAACCGGTAATCCGGGTTATAGCAACACAAATATAAATATTAGAGCAATAATAAACAATATTATACGCCATTTTATGACGTTCGGGTTCGAAAACGAGCCTTGGAAATGTGTTTGGCCCAAATAAAAACTAGAAACCTGATATTGGGCTTTAGACTCAACCCACCTAAAAGCCCCACCCACACCAGACCCTACATATAAATAGAAACTTAAACCCAAAAACCCTCATTTTTCCCTTTACTTTCTCTCTCTACCTCACCACACTCTCTCAACTCTCTCTCTAGAACAAGTCTGGCGACGAAGTTCGACGGTGGAGCCGGCGAAGACCCGCCAGCAATGGTCGGCGACCGCGACGGTGCGGCGGTGGTCCGGCGATGTTCCGGTGAACTTTTTCCGGTCAAACACCTCTACCCCACTAATTTGGATCTCCCCGACGTGTTGGTGGTGGTGATTTACGTAAATCGAAGCCGTTTGAGCTCAAATGCAACTCCGGCGAAGTTCCGGCCAAACTCCGGCGAACTTATTTTGAACTTATATTTCCGTGCATGTTTAGATCGGCCTACTAGGAGCATTTCTGCTCATTGAGTTTTTATTTTCAGATGATAATTCTGGTGAGTTCTTCGGCTCTATTTTCGTATATTTCTTTTAAGGATTATGACTCGTTTAACGGGAACTGGTTTTGAACAGTTTTATAGGGTGATGGAGGTCATTGTAGTGGTGACGGTGGTTTAAAGCAGCGGCAGCCGCCGTCGGCGGCTCTGGGCCGGCCGAACGGCAGCGGTGATGGTGGTGAACGGCTCGAATTTAGGTTTGATTCGACTCGGTTCAGTTTTGGTTCTCTCGGTTCAGTCTCGGTTCACTCGCTTCAGTTTTGGTTCACCCGGTTTCGGGTTAAATTTGGGTTCGGTCAACTGTCGGTCAACATGGTCAAAATCAGTCAACGGGTCAACCCGAGACTTGGTAAAACTTAACGACATGAATTATTTTATATTGTTTTATCTAAATATTACTTAACACAAAACCAAGCTCTAAACCGACCCGACTAATAAGAACGACAAATTTTATACGAGCAAATTACTAACTAGTTGGACTTGTACATTACATATATATACTAGTAAAAAACCGAACGGACACATAATATATATAATATATATTACACATATACGCGACAAAAATTATATATTTTTATTACAATACTTGATGCGTTTTGAAAATATATTGGCAACTTGTGTTGTCGGGTTTTGTTACAAAAGCAGAGGAAACTCTGACCATTTTCCGTAAAATCCGTAAAGCAAAAACGTGTTTTATTATAAACACAAAACTAATCCGATCCAAGTAATTTTTATATAAAAAATAAATAGATATAAACATATATGTACAAAGTTAACAAAACTCCGGGAAACTTTTATAAAATAAATTTAATTATTTATATTTATTTCAAATGTCTGGAATACCGAAATCTTTTATAAAGTAAATATAATTATGTATATTTATATCGAACGTTTAGAACCTGGCAATTATATAAAGTAAATTTGATTACTTATATTTATTTCAGATGTCCATAACTCGAAAGAGTTTATGAAATAAATATAATTATTTATAGTTAATTCGAACGACTATTATTCGACGGTTATAAAAATAAATATAATTAGTTATATTTATTTACAACGTCTACAAATAAAAAACTTTATATGATAAATATAATTACTTATATTTATTTCAAAATGACTAAACGTAATTCTACGCGTCATTACACGATTTTTCAAATGTCGTATTTTCCGAATCATTTGATGATTACTAAGCAAGAATCGATTACAAAAAATATACAACTATATAAATTTATTTCGATAAGACGTGGGATTTCTAATTCGACTACGCAACGTTTATATGCATATATAATTATGTTTACTCATATGTATATATATAGACATTTCATGAAAAACTCTGACGACTATTTGGGAAATTTGTTACTACGTATACTTTTGTAAAATAAATATAAATATTTATATTTATTTTGAAACATCTACATGACGTACGCCTCATTACCGTAAGACTATAACAAACAATATTATCTGATTATTACGGTAACAAAACTGATGAAAGGCGATTTCGAACGAGCGTACGATGATGTAGTTATATCATTAACTATAAACGAGATGCAAGACTATTATTTTGTATATGTAACGTTTCACCTAGATATGTATACGTGTTTATAAATAAAGCTACAACGAATCATATTATTATTTTTTTCGTCCATGTCCATGACTACTATTCGAAAACCGTACAACCACATTATACGAGTCTCTAATGTGCAAAATATGTTACGAGTTATAGTGACTTACTTTTCATATACATATCCAATATATATATGTACGATCATCCGAGACGACTAACGCAATCATATAAAAATATTTTTATTTTTTATATTTATATTCTAAATCCCCCGAACACTAAGTATTTCTAAAACATAGTATTCCTCACCGATCATAAATGAGATTAAATAAGTATGTCATTATCATTTACATATATTTAACAACCCTTACCCATCAAATCATTGATTGGCGATTCGGTAGAGCTCGGTCACACGTAGATTAGCTACGTTTTTAGTAGAACTTATAAGTTATTCCTTGTTAGGAAGGAGATAGATTTCATGCTAGCGAATTACTTTTTGGAAACACAATATGGAATCTTATTATACTACCCTTGCATTGGACATCAAGGTGAGTTCATAACCCCCACCTTTTTACAGTTACATTTTTATAAATGTTTTCGGTGGTGGAAAGACATGCAAGTTTTGCAAAAGTACACAATATTTTGTTAAACGAAAATAACAGATTCTAAATCATGTCAACTATGGATTTCCAACTACACGAATGATTTACGATTGGTTTATACTAAACATACCGATTTACAAAAGACATGCAGGTTTTACAAACATACACAATATTTCGATAAATGAAAACACTGAATTCTAAACGATGTTACAAACGAACTCCAACCAACTCAAATGGTTTATGAAAGGTTTATGCTAAACATACCAGTTTACAAAAGACATGCAAGTCTTACAAACGCACACAATATATCGATAAACAAAAACAACAAGATTTTAAACCATGTCACAAACGAATTACAAATACACGAATGGTTTATGCTAAACAAACCGATTTATACAAAAGCATACGCATATTTTCGAAACATGCATGAGTTGACTAGTGATGGCATTTTGTTAATTATAACGGGCTAGGCCAATTTTCTCTTGTGCAAGGCACAAAGACTCCGGGAGTTTATGTTTCCCCCTTTTTTATTTAAATGTTTTAATTGTTTTTGAATGTTCGGGGATGTATACATGTTATAAGTTGTATAACCAGGAAAGAATGAAACCAACTAGTTCATATGCGGATAGGTGTTTAAAATCAAAGGGGTCATTAATCAATAATAGTAGCCGAGGAACAATTAGATAGATCTATTTGGTGTGGACGAGCCCCACTCTGAATAAACTGTGTCCGTTCAGAGTGCTTTTGTGTCTAAAACTAGTGTCTATGACACAGATAAATCGTCAAGGGTTGGTTGCCTCCTAATTCAGCATACAGATTAGTGTCCTAGCTACACACTAATGATCACACGGATTTAATTTTGAGCTTTACAAAAACGAATTTATCATGTCTTTGTCGTATGTGGACATCGACGGTTATACAAGTTTTACAAAAGCATACAAAGTTTTCAATTGACATACCGAGAAAAATGATTATATTACGTTTTCTCAACACTTTTTAAACCGGTTATCAAAAGATTTATTTCAAATCTTTTTCAAACAAAATATGAACTCGCCAACTTTATGTTGATTTTTCCGCATGTTCTTTCTCAGGTTATTGATCGGTGTCGTAAGGTCGGTTAAAAATATGTTTAAAAAGTGTCCTAATCACCTTTACTAGTAAAGAGCAAGTAGGGTGTCAAATCCACGGGGAATCAGTGGAAAGTATGAAAGCTTGTTGTTTTAATTATCATCTACGTCTAACTAATTGCTTTTTGCAGTTTTGAGAATGATTGTGAAAACAAATATAAATTAGAGTTGCAAACAATTATGAGAGAACGACCAATCTCCGGGTTTTCAAGTTATGCAGAACATCGGTTACTTAGTTACGACTAGTTGGAAATCACATAGACATGATTTGAAAACTTGTTTTGATAAATAATTAACGAATAACATATTTGATTGCAATGATCCACGATCGAAACCAAAAGATTGATGCAAATGAATAGTAATCCGACTAACTACCACTCTATAGATTTCATAAACATAATCAAGTTCAATGATTAAAGGTTTAAAACAATGACAGTCTAGAAATTAATCCCAACCGTTGATGAACAAACCAAATAATTGATGAACAAGAATGATTTGATAATCCAAAAATGTTTAATCAAAACAAAATCAATAGAATGAATAAACGAATGATTAATCAATTCTAATCTGAAAAGTCATAAACATACGCAACCAATGTTAACCACAAACCCTACTCCCGGAGACGGTCACAGGAGAACTAGCCGCTCATGACGCGTGAACAATCTTCGATGACTTGAAGGGACGTTGAATTCATGATAGAACTAGATCTTGATGATGAATGATGATGTTGGTGATGATAATTTTCTTGCTAAAATGATGAATGTTGCCTCCTAAAATTCGTGTCGTATGATGGATACCCAATTAGGGTTTTAAAACCTTTTAATCCTCTCCCCAACAACACTCACGTGCACCTCCTACTTTCCAGCTATACCAAACCGAAGTTACATGTCAAATCAGTAGACCACATGTCAATAGTGCTGTTAACTTTTATGGACATCTGATATAAACCGTAAGTTACGTTCTCAGGACCGTAAGCCCCAAGTCCAACTAGCTTTTAATATTATAACCATCTGATCCAAACCGTAAGTTACGTTTTCCAAACCGTAAGACACATCGCAGATGTCAAATCCTCCACTCTTCACACATACAACTTTTACTTAATGACAATTTAACCCCTCCACTTCATTATTCTTCATTCCCTTTGTATTTTCACTAAATCCAACTTCATGTTAATGACACAAAGGCCCTCCAACTTAAATATTCTTCATTAAACTCAAACATCACACTATAATTCACTTTCCGATAATGACTAAAAGGTCCCTTGACTTCTTGATTCATATTTTTTTTCTCAATTCCAAGTAGTTTTTCAATCCAAAACCTTTCTGAATACTTCTGTTAGCTACCTTGATCAACATCACACGTTCCACTTAATCCTTAAACCATGTAACTTCACCAATTTACACGTACTTACCTGCAAACATACAAACACTCACAGTAAACCTATTCACCGCATATAATCATATAAAACCGCACAAAACAGATAGGCACTTAAACATCCACATTTCACACCTTACATCACACCCCACACTTGCCTTTGATTGTCCTCAAGCAAATTGATACGGACCTAATCACCATAGTAACAACACCTCTAAACCCATAAACCAATGCAACAGTTTAAGTCCCAAGTCATACCCGTTCCATAGACTGACACAATCAAGATTGACAGACCGACAAGCAATTGATACAATTTATAAAACTTAAGACTTGTTTATTCATAACTTACATGCTTAGGAATATAACACATGCTACACGCCCCTCACAATAAACTCTCCTCTCGGTTTAACAACTGAACTAGCGTGTAATGTGCTAGCATTCATATCACTCAATACCAAACATGAAATCCTGTAATCATAGGCTTGTATAACAATCGCACCTCCACTGTATCATATAACACGGCACATATCAAAAGGACTTCCGGTTTTGGGTTTAGGCTAAGAACAGGGGATTTTTTTCCGCTTATATTTATATTTCTATGTAGCAAACAAACGAATGACCAAACCGTAACAACTTTATTTGCAACTTAACATACTTTTGGGTTGGTTTCCACCCAAGAACACAAACAATATTCACAAACTTCTATTTTTGTTCTTTTCTCTCTTTTTCTCTACATATATTTTTTTCTTTTTTTTTTCTTTTTCAATTATTCAAACTTGTTGTTCACGGTCGGTATCAAAATACTTCACATCGGGTGGACAAATGAACGGTAAATAGGCTCAACGGGGCTACTAAGGGTGATGATTAGGTAAAGACATAACAAACAAACGGGTGTACGGGGTATCCTAATGCCTTTATCATTTATGTGCACATATCACATCACAGTCTCAGCATGCATCAAATCATACAAGTTCTAACACAGATCAACATGCGGCCTGCACTCAGCAAATGAAGTCATAATGTAAATCATTCTATCATTCTACAGGCTCAAAACTCTCACCAAGAAAAGGTAAAAAGGTTGTCGACACGTAGCATATGCATTCTAAAGCATGTTACCCCTAGATAAACATCGCTTTCCAATTCCTTTATCCTAAAAACACCTACCGGACCTACTCTCATGAAACTTAAAGGAACGACCATGACAAGGGACTATGTTAGTTTGCTACCAGCAAGGAACTCATCAGTGGTTGGAACATTTGGTTTTCATATCCATTTAGTTCACTTAAGGCAATGAAAATCTTTAAAATTTTCAAAATTTTCAATTTTTTTTGTTTTCCATCATTTAAAATCACTTTCAACCTTTTGTCCCAAACCTTCCCGTCTCGGATTTCGATATCCCCACACTTGGGCGACATTGTCCCCAATGTATGGTGCTTTTTAAACAGAACCCAGGAATACCGACTATCAAACCCCATGGGCGATCGTGCCTAACACAAATAACATAACACATTCGCTAACACATAATAGTTCAACACCACCAAAAACACAAATAAAAAAATGACCACCAAGCAACAACCTAAGATAAAGGAAAGAGTACGTGTACCTGAGCAAACTAAACTTCCCCACACTTGTTTGCTGCCATGGTGAAGAATAAAACGGACTCTGACACACAAACTCAGGTTGCTTCCCGAGAGCGCTAAGTTTATGGGTCTTCAGCCAGACCGTACTGGTGGTGCTCAAGGTGGTCGAGTGGGATGCTTGGATCCCATGGCTTCTAAATAAGTACTCCGCCAATGCTCTGGTAAGTCATCCACTTTATTCCACTTTGGACCAAACAATTCTAACCTTCTTTTTGCATTATCAAATTCAGGCGGTTTCTTTTCCTTATTCCCTTGTGGCTTTCGCTTTCCTGTCTTCAACTCCTCATGAGCCATACTTTCCTTTTTCCTCACTGCTTTGCTTCCTACCACTGCAAATCTGTCAATCATAAAACACTCCTCTTTAGTTTGAATCTCCTTTGCAGGAGAGACACACCCATCACCAATTTCAGCTTTTGAGCGTTCACCGGTGATAAGAGGGTTAGTCACATTTGAAAACACATTTAACTACAATTCGCAGTCACCAAACTTCATACATACTGTTCCATCAACACAGTTGATAATTGCATGAGCAGTTGCTAAAAACGGCCTACCCAGAATAACTGGAGGTTGCGTGTTCTTGGAACTTGTGGTACAATCAAGCACTAAAAAGTCAACTGGGTAGTAAAACTCTTCGACCTTCACAATTACATCTCTTACCATCCCCCTTGGACACATGGGAGTCTGATCAGCCAACACCACGGTGGTGTTGACTTTTTGTAGTGGACCAAAATCATATTGGTCATATAGACTCATAGGTAAAATACTAACACATGCTCCAACATCCAACATTGCCCTTTCTATGTTAAATTCACCAAGTTGTACTGAAATAGTGGGTGCTCCTGGATCTTGGAGTTTCGGAGGAAGGGTACCCAACAAAACGGCGTTCACATTTGCAGTCAAATCAAGTTTTTTTAGGAAATTTGTTAAGTCGTTTTTGGGTACTCAACTCTTTCAAACACTCAACATTATCAAGACTTTCTTTAATCGCATCAAGTGAGGGTAAATTAATTTTGGCTTGTCTAAAATTTTCCCACCTTTCATCTATTGGTGGGTCCCGTGTAGGTCCACTTGGAGGATCAAGATAACCTACTTCCTTGTTTGTTAACACACACACAAGTGCGGAATCCAAGTGTGAATGCAAACCGTAGCAAAACAACGTATGTAAAGCAAACACAAGTAACCAAAAGATTCACTATCTTTAGATTAATGGAAGAGAACTAGTTTACACATACACACAGTGAACAAACTCTCTAAGTGCTCTCTTAGTGAAACTGTGAAATGAGGTTCTGTATATATAGGCTCACAGTACTGCATGGCTACGAAGAACCAGCAGTCCAACGAAACAATCCACTGTCGAACGAAGAATGGTTCTTCGTTGGACTCATCTACGAACAACTTCAGCCAACGAAGAATGATTCTTCGTGGCTTATAGAGACAACGAACCATGATTGTTCGTTGATGATCATTCCTACGAAGAAGCAAGGGTTCTTCGTAGGGACCAGCATATCAGAAACATTTCAACCAATAGTTCACTAAGATAACAAACACTATCAACTAACAGACTGCAACATGCAGCTGCTTTACAACACCAATAAACTAAACTTCGTGCTAAGTCAAGATAGGAGGATATCTTGACTTGGCCGACTCGACCATACTATACAGACGCAAAACAAACACCGTACAGACTACCGTTAGCTAAGAACAAGCTACAGACACAAAACTGTACCAACAAACTCCCCTTGTCTATAGCTTGGTCTTCGGTCTTTACTTCTTGTGCGCTTCGGTCCATGAACTTCCTGAATGGATACCTCGGTAGAAACAGAAACAAGCGATGCGTTGAAATAGCAACGCTTGGTACGCATCCTTGTCTTCATAGAAGATATCATGTTGAAGGAGGGTCTTGATGTCGCGGGATGACATGTTTACAATCCACATCGGATCAAGCATGCGGAAGTTGTCTTCATTGTTCTTGAACACGATAACCGCTTCTTGAGTCTCTGAGTCGTAACACCAAAGCTTCATATTTCCAAGAAAATCTTGAGGCATGGGCATTAGAGGAATCTTCTCCAAAGCTTTCACCGGCTGGTACACAAGCTTGTAACGAATTGTGTTAGTATCCGGATCCAAAGTATATTTTATCTACTCATGCATTGGAAACCGAGGCTTGTACATCTCATCCTTCCAACCTCGTCTTCGCTCAATTTTGATCTTCTTTGCAAACAACAATGCTCCTTCGTAGTTGGATATGTTGATCAGATGTAACTTGGATAGCGCTGCAACATCATAAAAGGGCAAAGTTAAAATGCTCAATAAAGAATTAAAGTACTGGATTTTGTGTTCTATTTTCACCGCCATGCAGTGAATGTCTTTCACAAACATCCAACTAAGGATCCTTCCATGTGGCTGATCCTTCTGGTACTTAAAGTAATCAACTTGAGCAGGAGGAGGAGATGGCTTTTTCGCCTTTGCAAGAAACTGCTTCCGCCATTCTTCAAAAGAATCAGCTGGAATGTCAGATGTATCTCTACTTTTCAACTTTTCATCGATATCATCTACATTCTCACGAAGTCAGTCGCTGTTAAATGGCTCAAACACAGACCCGTCATCATGAACACACTTTGACTTTCCAACGTCTCCATCAAACACAATTTCTTCCAACCTTTCGACATTTTCTACCTCGGGTTCACTAGGAATTTCCTCAATGGTAGCTTCGTCTACCTCTTTCAATTCTTTGAGTTTCAAAATCTGTTCTTGAGAGAGTTCAGAAACAAACTCCCCTTCCTCTAACTCCTCACCGGTAACAGGATGTAGAGACTGTAGCGGTGGCATATCAAAACCAACAGAAGTAGAAATAACCTGACCAGACTTTGAACCTTCAGTAACAATCACATCATCTTGATCCACAAGAACCATCTGCAAATCTATGTTGTCCACGGCTTCTTGAACACTTCCAGAGCCGGCAACAACTTGAACAGAACTTGAAGCACCAGCTGGGGTAGACGCAAAACCTTATGGTTGAGCAGACGAAGCAGACACATCAGGATTTCCTGGATCTTCACAATCATGATCCCGCTTTTGTAGAACCTCCTGTGTCTTACATCTATCAGCCCACAATATGTTGACCCGTTTTCTTGTCATTTCATAGCTACCAGCCATTTGTTTTACATTCTCAGCTATGGTCTTGTTTCTCGTGTCATACCAGTTGGTTATCTCTGTATACTTCCCAGAAAGCTTCTCGCTAGAACATAGTAACTCAGTGCTCCGTTCTTTCATCCTGTTCATCTCGATACCCCGAGTGTTGTCAGCTGCGCGCATTTGCTGTAACTGAGTAGCCCTTTCGGTATCAGCAGCTCGCAGTTGAGCATTTTCAGCTCTCAACTGATTGATCTCTACTTGTTGCTTCTTAACAGTCTCAGTCAGGGTGTTGATCTCCAATCGTTGCTTAATGGAGTCGTTCCTTGTAGCAGACATAAAGTCCATGTGTCTGTCTATCTGAGTCTGTGCTGCTTGAAGTTGTAGAAACAGAAAGCTAGATCGCTCGCTTTCAGACATTTTTGCAAACCTTGCCTCAAGAGATTCTGAACTTTGCTTGCGAGTTCTTTCACGAGCAGCTTGAGTAGCAGCAGGAGCTGTAACTGGGGAGGAGGTTGTTGTGGACTAACTGTAGCAGTCGTAGTTCCCGATGACCTACCAGGAGAAGCTACCAAGGCTTCAGTCTCCTCCGCAGTGAAGACTTCTTCTAGTATTGCTCCTGTGGAAGGATCAGGTTGAGGAACAGATTCTGATTGAGCTGACGAGGAACCAACTGTTTTCCGACTCTTTTTCTTCCGACGGATAGCAGCTTGTTTCTTTTGAGCCTTCTCAGACTCAGTATCAGAAGGTACATAATCTGGGTCAGCTTCAGTTCTTTCAGTGCTAATCCTTCTAACCCTTCGAACACCATGATCGTCAAGATAATATTCATAACCAGGTTCCGGAGGATTATCTTCTTCTTCTACATCTGTGGCACCTTCCGGTTGCTTTTCCAAGTTACCTCCAGTTGATGTAGCACCACTATCACCACCATCACCAGCATCTCCACCATCACCACCGTCATCACTATCATCATCATCATCATCACTCTTTTTCCCAAACCTATCTTCAAGCATCTTTCTTAAAGTAGGCTCTTCATTGTCGGAGTCGCTGTCATCATGTCGCCACTTGTCATTCTCCGGTGCTACGTATTTTCAAGAAATCCAAATAACCTTCAAGGAGGATCGCTTTTCTTGTAACTTTTAGCAGCGTATCCTTTAAAAACCTTCAATGAACATTCTGTCATTGGTTCCTTTCAGAACTTCATTATCCTCTCTAGGTATATCGGGATGTTGAGCATTTTACACCATCTGCAGAAATCTGGGATACATCCAGAATTTGCTTCCCGTTGTGACGGCTCCTGTTCTGGATAAATTTTCTTTCATGTTGGAGAAAATATACTTAGATATGCTAAACGGTTTGTTCAGCACCAAAGCCACCATCAACCCAACTAAGTCTGGATTCGCCATATCATAACCGCTTCGTCGATTGCTCAAACATTGTATTAGCACATGCAATAGAAACTTGTAACGGAGAGGTAAGCCCGACTTCTTAAACTGATTTCCAAATATATCTCCAGTACACTTCATACGTAGCAAACAACCTCTTTAACACATTATCGGAACTGAATTTGGCGCATCAGGGTCATCACGAAGCTGTAATACCGTGTTGAGAATCTCAGGGGAAACAATAACATCTTGATTTCTCACACGTCCTCTTATAACTTCCTTTCCATCAATCTCAACTTTCGCTGAGTCCCAAAATGCTTTGATCAGGGACTTTTATATGACAGTTTGATGAGTGATTGCGTGATTGATCCTTGATTCTCTTAGCCATTTCATGATTCCGGCATAATCAGCAAGTTTGTTTTCCGGATCCAAGTATGCGACCATATTATGTCGAGATTCTGACATAATTTCAACCTCACTTTTATCCTCCCTCTTTGTAGCGGGCTTTCGCTTCTGACCTTTAGGAGCCATTCTATACAAAAATATACCCACAATGTGAAGAAAGATAGATTAAATGTTGAAAGCATAAGCATAACATGTTAACTGTGAAGGTACAAATTTACTGTGAACTAAAATTGTTCTTACGAACCATTTAATTTCCAATGTGAATTCATTCTTTCCATGAAGAACCACCTACAAACATATAGATTAGACGAAGTATCATATGTATCCAACGAACAATCATGGTCAACGAAGAATCCATTCTTCGTTGACTATGATTCTTCGTCTACCTTACCAGCGAACATCCCTTGTCAACGAAGAACCCATTCTTCGTTGACTATGATTCTTCGCCGACAACTTACCAGCGAACAACCCTGGTCACAAAGAACCCATTCTTCGTTGACTATGATTCTTCGCCGAGGGGATTCTTCGTCACAGTTAATTTCATGTCAGAGACAAACAGACAGGTGGTTAAAACTCCCTGACAAACAAGATTGAAACACTCAGTTCATTAACTAACATTCCCACATTCATGTAAAGACCCAATAAACTGATATTCACAAAAAAATTTCAAATACATTGAGTTATTCATTTAACCTATACTGTTAGAACAATCATCAAAACAGTTCACGATTACATATTTCATTCAAACACAAACATGACTCATTAAAGACTCATGGTTCTTGAAGATTTCTCATGAACAGTGGTATTTTCTTGGTATGAACTTTGATCCTTCTCAGATTCAAAACACCTTGTTAGTTAAAGTTTCATGGGTTAACCAACAACGTAACATTGATTTTTCCTAAAAAAAAATCACTACAAGTGTTTAACAAGAAGAGTCTGAGGTTTTGATTGTGTTTCTTAACAATGAAGATGATGAACAGTAACTTTGAGAGAGAAAAGGGTATGGTGAAATTTTGAAAGTGATGGGGTTTGGTGAGGGGCCATGCCTTTTAACTGTCCCTGTCCCACCGCCTTTCAGCGAACAATGCCATTGTTCGACGAACAATCGACTTGCTCGACGAAGAGTCATTCTTCGTCGAGTGCTTCTACGAAGAATCATAATAGGGCCACCGAACAATCCAGTAATTGGGCTTAACCATTGGGCCCAACTCATTTCAACGAAGAATCATTCTTCGTCGATCTAGTTCTTCGTTGAACCAGATTCTTCACAGAGCTGAATTCTTCGTCGATCACCAGTACAAACTTATGAAGTTATTTTCACAGAACAGATTTTGAACATTTTTGGATTTATCAAAATGCATTGTGACCTTTATGAAGTTGTGTTGTTTAAGCAAGGTTGATTTTAGGACTTCGCGGTAGAAACCATTCGAGCTTCAATATTGACTAAACAAAAATTAACATTAAGACTAAAAATCTAAAATAAAATAAATCTAAGTTAAATAACTACGAACTACACTATACACTACTTAAACATCTTTTGCGAGTTTCAAGGTAAAAGAATCATACCAACTTATGGTTTGATCAAGCACGATTTTCTAAAATTCATTTTACTTTCGATAAGCATTTTACCTCGATTACCGATATTGTTGTCCACATAAACTCAACTTATCAGATGTAATCACGTTTGAAAGATATGATTTAATGTATGATTTATACTTACTAGCCGGTGTTCATCCACTTCACGACACATTCCCTTATCAAGACATGCACAAGAATTCGTCTTACCGGCGAGTATACCGCTTATCATCTGTTTAACGTATATGATGTGAGAAACTCACTTATTTTTGGATGAAAACAAGCCCTATGTGATAGAATCACTTATTTATGAGGAACTTGATTTTCGGATGCATGCAGGGCACAAGTGCAAGTCCGTGAACATGTTAGTACCATCGTACCGACAAAGAGACGAACTTGACACCCGCAATAAACTGTGATATTTTATCACTTATTCGTTTTGGTGGATGTGATATGATTATCACTTATTGATGGCCGTATGCAATTTTACATGTATGTATGGTATCATGGAAGTTCTTGACTTGCGACCCCGTTATTTTCGGTAAAAGATACAACCAAGATACCCAAATGATAAACAGCATAAGCACCACGCATTTCAGAACCTTGGCATACTATCAAACGACATTTCGGTACCAAGACCATATGCCAATGAATGGTTCCTGCCTGACTTTCAGTTTGTTAAGTTTATATCAACCTGCACGTTTTAGTCTGATTGTGAGTCTACCGGTACATTGTTAGTAAAGCTACTTATCATTTCATTTTACATTTTTACCGCACTTGACTAACCACCAGCGTATCATCATCTTCTCTTATCTTTCCAAGAAACTCATTTTGGTTTTCAATTTTCTATTGTTTTTGTGTTTTTTGAAATTTTCTCCCCCTTAAATGCAGAAAGTAAATAAAAGAAAGACCTATTTTTGTATTGTTGAGATTTTCTCATGTTTTTGAATTTTCTTGAAATTTTCTCTCCCTATAAAGCAGAAAGATAAATAAAATGAAAATCTTTTTGTCTTTTTGACGTTTTTAAGAAAATATTTACAAAAACGATTAGTCGATGATGATTTACTCGGGTTTCACCTTAATGCCATTTATCAAAAGCAATTAATCAAATCGAGATTTATCAAAAGCTTTTGTAAATAAGTCGGCACGTTGGTGATTGGTGTGAATTTTAACAACATCGATAAGTCTCTTTTCATAACAATCTCGTATGAAATGATACTTAATTTCAATGTGTTTTGTTTTTGAGTGCTGTATTGGATTACGGGTAATCTGTAAAGCGGCTTCATTATCGACATGAATAGGAGTTGTTAGAAATTCAAAACCGTAGTCGTGCATATGCTGTTGGATCCATAAAACCTGGGAACAGGAACTAGAAGCTGCAATATACTCAGCTTCACAAGTCGAGGTAGCTACACAGGTTTGCTTTTTGCATTGCCACGTGACTAAACGATTTCCAAGAAACTGACATCCTGCCGATGTTGATTTTGCATCAATTTTGCAGCCACCGTTACCCGAATCACTGAAAGCGATCAACCCGAAGTTATCATCCTTAGGGTACCAAAGACCAGTGTCTGGACATCCCTTCAGATAAAGAAATTCCTCTTGACAGCGATGAAGTGAGAAGACTTTGGATTTGATTGATAACGAGCAAGTAGACATGTCGGATACATAATATCAGGTCTTGAAGCTGTGAGATACATGAGAGATCCAACCATTGCATGATAGAGAGATGGATCCATACTATCACCCGACCCCTGAGGAGTAATCCCATGATTCTGAGCTAATGGAGTTCCAGCGAGCTTTGAATCTTCCATCTAGAATCGCTTGAGAATATCCACGACGTACTTTGTCTAATGAATGAAGATCCCTTCCTTAGATTGATGTACCTACAAACCTAAGAAAAAGTTCATTTCTCCTATTGCGTTCATCTCGAATTTCTCTTGCATCACCCGTTCGAATTCTTTGCACATATCATCATTTGTAGACCCGAAGATGATATCATCCACATACACTTGAACCAGCAACAAATCCTCACCCCTTTCCTTGATGAAAATAGCGCAGTCGATCAAACCTCTTCGAAAACCATTCTTGAGAAGATACAAAGACAAAGTCTCATACCAAGCCCTCGGAGCTTGATGAAGACCATACAACACCTTGTTTAGAAGCCAAACCTTATCAGGATGCATTGGATCTTCAAAACCAGGCGGTTGCTCAACATATACCTCTTCTTCAACCACACCATGAAGAAATGCACTTTTCACATCCAATTGATACACAGTGAACTTCTTGTAGGACGCATAAGCCAAGAAAATCCTTATAGCCTCAAGACGTGCCACTGGTGCATAAACTTCATTATAATCAATGCCTTCTACATGTACAAAGCCCTAAACAACCAATCTTGCTTTGTTACGCACAACAACACCTCGGTCATCCTATTTGCACTTGAATACCCATCTTGTGCCAATCTTCTTGTAGTTCTCAGGTCTGTCAACCAGTTTCCATACTCCCAATTTCTGGAACTATTGAAGTTCTTCTTGTATGGCTTCCACCCATGAATCTTCCTTCAATGCTTCTTTCCAAGACTTTGGTTCTACTTGGCAAACATAGCATGTGAAAGACCAATCGTTTTGCTCCCTGGATTCTCTAATAGCTGCATACAATCCATCGTTCTGATTGTTTCTCAGCTGGTTATGTGTCTGCACACCGCTTTGAACATTTCCTATAATATTCTGTTGAGGATGAGTATTATGAATTCGAGTTTCTGACACATCAGGAACACGAGCATTGATACCCAAATTGTTGAAGTTCAAATCAACTACCAGAACAATATCTGGTGTCGCCAAAGACGTTAAAGCATTACCTTCACCAGTACCTACATCCACAAAAGCACCTTCAGAGACACCTTGGACAGGAACTGATGTAGCTTCATTTGCATCGTGAAATTCTTCATCTTCAGACAAAACGTTGTAGTCAGCGGCATCTTCAAACACCTCATTTTGACCAATATTGTTAACCGATGCCGAAGCTTGAGGAGTAACAATAATAGGTCTCACCAAAGACGAATCAATCGCAGTATCACTTTCTAATAACATTTGTGCGGCTGCAAGCTTCATCAAAGGTTGGCAGATTAAAGGAACCAAAAAGACCATCATAGTCAAACATCCACGGATCTCCCGGAGCCCTAACAGACTCAGTGTATCGTTGAACCTTAACTTCACCCCATTCCTCTATTTTCCGACTAGATAAATTCCAGACTCTAAAATTTGGAGTATCATACCCAAGGAAGAAACCTTCGATCGCCTTTGCCCCAAACTTACCATCTGGCTCAATCATAGTGCATGGAGCTCCAAAAGGTTCCAAATACGACACATCAGGTTTCCGTCGATGCAGCAGTTTAAAGCAAGTTTTACCATGTCTCTTCACTGTAAGAACCCTGTTTAGTGTATAACACGCAGTTGTCACAGCCTCCCCCCAAAATTGAACTGGAAGTTGTAATTCCACTAACATAGTTCTAGCAGTTTCTATAAGCGTCTGATTCTTCCTTTCAGCAACACCGTTCTGTTGAGGAGTATAGCGAGAACTGTATTCGTGCAAAATACCTTTGGACACACAGTACTCATCCATAACCCTATTTTTAAATTCAGTGCCGTTGTTGCTTCGAATTCTCCTTATCTTCAAGTTGTACAAATTTTCAATGAGGGTAAAGAGATTCTTGAGAATATCTGGAGTCTCGCTTTTGTGTGCCATCACCACTATCCATGAAAATCTTGAGTAGTCATCCGTAACTACCAAGTAGTAAGCATCACCAAAGGTTGTCTTGTGTTTCATAGGTCCGAAAAGGTCCATATGAAGACATTCCAATGGCATGTTAACAGTATTGACTTTCTTGACAGGGTGTGATTTCTTCACTTGCTTTCCTTTCTGGCATGATACACAGACGTCTTGAAGATGAAAATTTTTAACAGGCACACCATTCACAAGATTGTTTTTCACCAAATGGTTCATCTTCCTCAAGTGAATATGTCCCATTCGTCTGTGCCATGAGATAGACTCCTTCTCGGTAGCTTTAGAACGAAACAGGTAACTTGTGCAGTTGCCGTAATTGCTTGGCTCGTATCAAGGAAGTACAAGTCATTTATCCTTGGAGCCGAAAGAAGAATCCATTCCTTTGGGATTTTAAAACCGGGTTACAACACATAGCAGCCAGCATCATCAAAATGCACGATAAATTTCTTGTCACAAATTTGAGACACACTAAAAAGATTGTGATCAATTTGTTGCACCTAATTGATCTTGTCGAAACTCACCACACCATTAGTGGTCTTGGGTCGCCCCTTATCATCAAGAAATGTAATTTCAATTTCTTGATGATTCGGAATTAAAATACCTCCCCCTGAAATTGTATCCGACTTAGGTTTCCAAGATGACTTTTGTGTGTCACACCCTGGTCGTAGCGGAAGCGCAAACGTGTGACTGATAAGGTAATCATTGCATCCAATCGTGTAAATATATAAATAGTAACAACGTTGCCATATCATAGATTAAGTTTTAAACCACCATACAAGTTTAACATAAGTTACTTAGTTAACATCCAAAAATAGTTTTAGTAGCATTACATCATAGACATAGACTTATTTTCATTACACCATAAACCGAAGTTTTGACTCCTATATACCCACACGAAGATGGGATATAAGAGGCAAACCTTCCAAAAGTGGCAACCATTGTTACTTCTTCCCAAAAGCCCGGAGTCTATCACCTTTCAAGTCTTGTTTCCTGAAATACATGTGATTTTGAAAAAGTCAACAAAAGTTGAGCGAGTTCATGTAATATAGTTTTTGTATAAGTAAATTGTCATCAACATTGAAAACCCGGTATGTTATTAGTTACTTCTACGGTTTAAGGATCTATCAGCGGGTAGCTAGTCCCTGATATTATGTGTCATAAGTAAATAACCAAACCGAGACAACCTTGCACTCTAAACGAACTTGTTTTATTCAGAGTTTCTTAGGGCTCACAAAAGCATTCTGAAATGACTTGTTTTATTCAGAATGGAGCGTGTCTCACAACTCAATAGATCTACACCTTTGCACCTTGGTCACTAAGTGATTAATGGTTATTATATAGTCAATCCTACTTACACACATTGATCGTAATTATTTCTTTAAACCCGTAGCTAACATACCCCTTTGTCATAGAATTTCATAGCATGTATTTCACCCCTGATTGTTAGAAAACTGAAAAACGTTTAAAAAGGAAAAGGGGGAAGATGAACTCACTGCTTTGCGTTCCGTGTAATAGTATAAGTGTCCGTACACGTGTAATACCTACATGTGTGCTAAATTCATTAGACTTTTGGGTCTAATTGGACCTTGTACAAGTTGTTCATCTTGACTTGTTATTATGTATTTATTTGTTTTCTTGGAACGACTTCATAGTTTTGTAGTGTTGGTAGGTTTGTGTTTCCGATTACTTTGCATATATATTCATCAATATATATTTATTTGTTATCTTGCATGTAATCGTGTGTGGACGGGCCTTGCCCTTCACTAGTCCTCGTGCCTTGCACGCATGTCCTTGGGCCGAGCCCACTTAGTTTATGTCATTGAGCCTAGCCCACATAGTTATGTCATTGGGCCTAGCCCACTTAGTTTATATGATTGGGCCTAGCCCACATAGTTATCTCATTGGGCCTAGCCCACTTAGTTTATATGATTGGGCCTATCCCATGTTAGGTTATCAATGGGCCTAGCCCATATGTTATATGTGATTGGGCCTAGCCCATGTTGTAGTGTGATTTGGGCCTAGCCCCTTTTCCATAAGTTTGAGTCCATTTAGTTATGTGATTTGGGCCTAACCCATATGTGTTATGTAATTTGGGCCTAGCCCATTAACATAATTTGAGTCCATTAGTTTGAAGTCTTACACTCATGTAGTTTTTACTAAGTAAGGATTTTTTTTAAGTATCTTCATATACTTATATAATCACTTAGTAATTTTTATACTTTTCAAATTTTCTGGATTTTTTTGTTATCGGTAATATATATATATTAGTTCGGTGTCTAAAAATATATAGTTTTAGACACGTCGATGTAGTCATTTAATATATATATTTTCGCGTCGAAATCGCCCAAGTATCGTAGTAGCTCCTTGTGATCGCGAGTTGTTTGTTTCGTTGTCGGCGACAATATGTATATCTTATTTCTTAGGAATATACTTTTATCATGTCGCCCGTTGTCCGAATCTTCCGCTCGTTCGATTACTTATTTAGGTTTTGTATAAGTGTACATATATTTATGTAGTATTTTATACTTGTAACTTTCAAGTATTTTGTGTGTTGTATAGTTGGGTATTTTTGTATTCATCTCGTATACCCTAATCATGCTAGATACATAAATACACATATATCATACACATACACTTGTGATTAGCCAAAGTGTTTACATATATTTTTACTTCCAAAAAAAAGGTATATGTAATAAACGTCACCCATTTTTAGCTTGTATAAATACATACAAGTATTTAATAAATATTTGGAAGGTTTGGGTTTAACCCTTGTTATTAAAGCTTCCTTAATGACGATTAAGGTTACTAATCGCGTTTAGCCCCGTTAATCGCACTTTAAATTGGATTTTTAGAAAATTTCGCCATAGTTACCCCTAAACTATGGCGTTTTCCACGTTTAAAAAAAGCTATTTTAAGCACTTTTTAAGTTCCCATATCATCCATAATTCATCCAAGTTCCACAAACTCATTTCAAGTGATTAGTCACCTAAACTTGTCTTCTATTTTTCATGAACTTCTCATATATACATTTCCAAGACTTTAAAATAATAATTTCTTGTGTTCATCCTTTATGAACTCTTTTTATATAAACTTGGTCTTTTATATATTTTCATACTTTATATTCCAAAAATTCCATATCTTTCAAAATTGTCAAAACACTAAGATTTTCATGGACCACTTTTTTTTAACATTTTTTATATGATTTGTTTAATCAAAGTATGAAGTTTACTAGTTATTTAAAGTCAAGTTTTCAAGTCTATTAAAGTCCATAACTTACAAGTATCCAAAAATATATGTGAAGCTCATGAACACGAAGATGATGACCCTTTTATGATTTAAACATATACTTGTTTAAATCATATTTTAAGCCCATTATAGTAAGATTATCCACCATGTAGGATACTACAACAATAAACAACATGATCATAATATATTTCACACTTTTTATCTTATATATGTTCTTGTTATAGTTTGGAGTTTTTAGATGATTTCTTTCAAGATGTTCACGATGAACCTTAATACTTGTACTTTTAGATACTACATATATTAAGAACAAGAATCATAACAAGAAGCTTACTACTAGCTCTAGGCTAGGGATGATCCTTATGAACGAGATGATGAGATGATGAAGATGAGTAAGTTCCAAATGTTGAGAAAGTGCTCCACTTCAAGTCCCTTTACATGCACCTTCTTGAATCGTCTTGAAGAGTTGAAGGAAGCTTGATTATGGGGGTAAATGGTTGAAACAAATTGAAGGTGGGGTGTGTATGAGTGGGCCGAGAATGAGGGAAAGCCTAGAGGAGTGTTTTGGTTTGATTTTTTTTTTTTTGTGAAGTGAAATGGATGGATTGATGGATAGTTATGTCTTATACTTCTCCTACCATACTTAATCAAATGAGATCTTGAGACCGTGCTTCATCCCTCAAATTTTTCAACGAAAGTCAAATGGGTGGGGGCCCACTTGAATCCACCAAAACTAGGGGTACATGCATGGTGGTTTGCATTTTATAAGGTTTTAGGCACATTAGGAAATATTAAGTTTAGATATTTTATGTATTAAACAAATAAGCTTAATTAGGGTGTTAATGGTAGATTTGGCTTGTAAATAAAGTCTAACTAGTTAACTAGTTTAGTGGGTATTGATTTTAGATGGTAAAAATACCACTAGTTCGCTCGTCGGTTCGATACTGGGTGATATAGAAAAGATGTTATATAATACCGGGAGCGATGATTTTAATTTACCAATGTTGCTATGGCATTTATGTAAGATGTTTGCGACGCCAAAATATGGCTAACTAGTTCGCTAGCCTTTTAGTTTAGCCAATTGGTTGATGAAAATATAATTTGTTCGCCTATCGGTTTGAATTTGTACATGTTGCGAACAATGCAACGTAGCACCGTGAGTTTACGTTTCGGGTATCCCGTTCATATCCCTAAGCTTATTTAGGATGTAGATCCATATATACAAGTCCTACGGACGAATCAAAATTGTTATTTATATATATATATATATATATATATATATATATATATATATATATATATATTTTAGCCGAACCGGGCAATTTTGTGATTTAAATTTTATACCGGAATGTTATGTAATGTTGTAAGATTTGTTCCCACATTTTTGTTTTCATATATAAATAGACTTAGTTATATCATTCGTGTGTCTTGGTTCATTGTTCTGTAACGATTGCTGGCATGAATAGTGCCACCGTGAATAGTGCGTCCAACACTCTCTACCAACATTTTAGGACATAGTTTTGTTTGTTTCGCGTCGTAACGGAAACCAATAGATGTTATATCATGATTTGCTTGTCCTAATACTTGTTTTGTGTCGTACGACTCAGTTACGTAAATAAATTACGATTAAATGCATGAGAAAATAAAATAGAATATGTGATTAGATTGTACGGACTTACCGGTTATTTGCCATTTGTCACATACTCCCCTGTTAGAAAGAATTTCGTCCCGAAATTCACTTGGAGGCATCCTCTGAAGGATTCTTCTCGAACAGGTGGGGGTACTTTGTCTTAATTTGATCTTCACGTTCCCAGGTGTAGTCTGGTCCGTGACACGAGTTCCAGCGGACTTTGACTAATTTGATTCGACTCCTCCGAGTCTTCTGAGTTTTCCAGTCCATAACCTCAACGGGTTCTTCGGTGAACTGAAGTTTGTCATCAATATGGATTTCGTCCGCTAGGATGATAACTGTTTCCTTGGTTGGACTTTTCTTTAGATTAGACACATGGAATGTGTCGTGTACGTTATTTAGTTCCTCTGGCAATTTCAACTTGTATGCAACCGTTCCAACCTTTGCCATAATTTCAAAAGGTCCAATATACCTCGGGTTTAGTTTTCCGCGTTTCCCAAATCTAGCTACGCCTTTCCAAGGTGAGACTTTTAGTAGCACTTTGTCTCCGACCTCGAAAGATAATGGTTTACGACGTCGATCTGCGTAGCTCTTTTGTCTATCCCGAGCGGTCTTGATTCGCTCCCGGATTTTGAATATCTTGTCTGTGGTTTCTTGGACTAGTTCAGGACCAATGAGTTGTTTGTCACCGACTTCCGCCCAACATAGCGGAGACCGGCACTTGTGTCCATAAAGTGCTTCGAATGGCGCGGCCTTGATACTTGTGTGATAACTGTTATTGTAAGAGAACTCTACCAACGGTAAATGAGTATCCCAGTTCCGCCTAAGTCCATCACACAGGCGCGAAGCATGTCTTCCAGAGTTTGGGTGGTTCTTTCGCTTTGGCCATCAGTTTGCGGATGAAACGCCGTGCTTAGATCTAAGCGAGATCCAAAACAAAGCTTGAAATGATTGCCATATCCGCGACACAAAGCGACCATCTCTGTCCGAGATTATCGATACTGGCACTCCATGACGTGCCACTATCTCCTTAAGGTAAAACTCAGCTAACTTCTCGGTACTGTCTTTCTCTCGAATTGCTAAGAAGTGAGCTGACTTGGTCAACCGATCAACAATAACCCAAATCATGTCATGACCTCAAGAGGTCCATGGCAACTTTGTAATGAGATCCATTGATATCTGCTCTCATTTCCAAACGGGAATTTCGGGTTGTTGTAATAATCCCGATGGTTTCTGATATTCGGCCTTGACCTTTGCACAAGTTAGGCATTTCCCAACGTAGTCGCAATATCTCCTTTGAGATTAGGCCACCAATAATACTCCTTCAGATCCTGATACATCTTGTCAGATCCAGGGTGAATTGAGTATTTAGACTTGTGTGCCTCGTCTAGTATTAGGTCTCGTAATTCCCCAAAGTAGGGAACCCAGATTCTTCCCATGAAATTATAAAGTTCCATCTTTGTTCGGTTCCTTTTGTTTCTCCATTCCCTTTAATGATTCGGCTGGAATGTTTTCTGGTTTTAGAGCTTCCTGTTGTGCCTCACGCACACGAGTAGTAAAGTTTGACTGAATTGTCATTTCCAAAGCTCGTACTCGTAGAGTCTTGACTCGTTCCTTCCGACCAAGGCATCTGCCACAACATTTGCCTTGCCCGGATGATATTTGATTTCACAGTCATAATCGTTCAACAACTCTACACATCGTCTTTGGCGCATATTTAGTTCCTTCTGATTGAAAATATGCTGAAGGCTTTTATGATCTGTGAATATGCTACACTTAGTGCCATATAAATAGTGACGCCAGATTTTTAAAGCAAATACCACTACACCTAGCTCTAGGTCATCTGTGGTATAGTTCTTCTCGTGAAGTTTTAGTTGGCGCAACGCGTACGCGATGACCTTTTCACGTTGCATTAGCACGCAACCCAAGCCTTGATGTGACGCGTCACAATACACCACAAAGTCATCGGTACCGTCTGGTAGGGATAATATCGGTGCCTCGCATAGTTTGTCCTTCAACATTTGAAAAGCCGATTCTTGTTTCTCTCCCGAATCGAACTTTTTATCCTTTTGTGTAAGAGAGGTTAGCGGCTGAGCAATTTTAGAAAAGTTCTCAATAAATCTCCTGTAATATCCCGCTAAGCCTAGAAATTGTCGTACTTCCGTGGGGGTTTTTGGAGCATTCCAGTTCTTTATCGCCTCAATCTTTGCTGGATCAACATGTATTCCGTTCTCGTTCACCACGTGACCGAGGAACTGTACCTCGTGAATCCAGAATTCGTATTTCGAGAACCTGGCACACAATTTTTCTTTATTTAATAGCTCCAAAATAGTTCTCAAGTGTTGCTCGTGCTCTTTCTCGGTTCGTGAGTATATTAGGATGTCATCGATAAATACGATCACGAATTTGTCGAGATAGGGTTTGTATACCCGGTTCATTAAGTCCATGAACACGGCAGAGCATTCGTTAAGCCAAAGGGCATAACAAGGAACTCGTAATGACCGTAGCGAGTCCTGAACGCTGTCTTAGGAATACTTTCCTCTTGGATTCTCAACTGATGGTATCCTGACCTTAAATCAATCTTGGAATGAAAACTCGAACCTTGCAACTGATCGAATAAATCACCAATCCTCGGTAGTGGATACCGATTCTTGATAGTTAACTTGTTTAGCTCTCTGTAATCAATGCACATTCGAAAAGTTCCGTCCTTCTTTTTAACAAATAGCACCGGAGCTCCCCAAGGCGAGAAGCTCGGTATTATGAACCCTTTGTCGAGTAGTTCCTGGAGCTGAGTAGATAGTTCTTGCATTTCCGAGGGTGCTAACCGATATGGGGCTTTCGCCACAGGTGCAGCTCCTGGTACTAAGTGGATACGGAATTCGATTTGTCGCTGTGGAGGTAAACCCGTCAAGTCTTCGGGAAAGACTTCTGGGTACTCCTTTACTACTGGTATGTCTTCCAACTTGCGTTCCTCGGCCTTCTTGTCAACCACGTGGGCAAGAAAGGCGATGCATCCTTTTCTCAGACACTTCTGAGCCTTCATGCAATTAATAATTCGTAAAGGCGTATCATGTTTCTCTCCGTGCACCAACAAGTGTTCTCCGTCAGGTAAGGGGATACGAATAATCTTCTCATAACACACGACTTCGGCTCGATTATCGGACAGCCAATCCATGCCGACAACGACATCAAAACTGCCTAATTGAACCGGTAAGAGATCTATATCGAATTTTCGCTCACCTAGTTCTAAGATGCATTTCTTTATGATTTCACCCGACTCTACCAATTTCCCATCAGCTAGTTTAATCGAGTATGGAATGTCTAACTTACTCGATTCTACCCCAAGTATATTTCTAAATTCCTTAGAAATAAAACTAAAGTATGCCCCGGTATCAAAAAGTATAGATGCAAAGTGATTGTTTATAGGGAACGTACCGTGACCACATTTGGGTCCTGGCGAGCGTCCTGGGAACCTAGTACAAAAGCTCTTCCCCGAGCTTGGTTTCCTTTTGGGCAATTTCTCTTGAAGTGCCCCTTGTCTCCATAATTGTAACAACCTTGGTCGCTATTATCTCCCTGGTTTCCCCGATTTCCATGGTTTCCCTGATTGCCATGGTTTCCCTGATTTCCTTGATTCCTCTGATTTCCTGGGTTTCCTCGACAAGCGGCAGTGGCATGCCCCCATTTTCCACATTTGCCACACTTGGGAACTCGACATTCCCCGAAATGGTGAAAAGGGCATATGGGGCATTTTGGAGCATCCCCAGTATAAGGTTTCCTGTCGGTATTTTTTGCAGTAGTGGTAACGTATGCTTTAGCTCCTCCCGTGTTTTGTCTTTTGTTCCGATTGTTATTATTACCACGTGTACCCTTTTTGAAATGATAGGATTTGCGTTTATTGGAATCCGTAGTCTCCACAGTGCTTTCCTTTTTGTTCTCTCCCATCTTAGGTAATCTTTTCTGACGTACAGCCTCCTCAGTAAGGTTGACAACTAACTCAATTGCTTTGCTAATGTCGGTGGGTTTCAAAGAGGTAATCAAACTTAGGATTTCAAGGGCAAGTCCCCAAATGAATTTTTCAATCCTTTTGAACTCTGGCTCCACCAAGTATGGAACCACTCATGACAAGTCATGAAACCTCTGTATGTATCCTGCGTTGTCCGAACCAACCATCTTTAGATTCCAGAATTCCGTCTCTAACTTCCGAATTTCTGACCTTGAACAGTACTTTTTCCTCATAAGTTCTTCCAGTTCCTCCCAGGTTAGACCGTACGCTGCATCGTCACCTTTGGTCTGAACCTGGAGGTTCCACCATGATAATGCTCCATCAACGAAGAGTCCAGTGACGTAAGTGACTCTTTGTTCCGTAGGGCATTTGCTCATCCGAATGAGTGAGTCAGTCTTCTCAGTCCAGCGTACGAAGGAAACAGCACCTCCTGTACCGTCAAAGTTTAGAGGCTTGCAGTCTAGGAACTGCTTATAGGTGCAACCTGAAACCATTACACGCACCAATTCAAGAGTGAGGATAACAAAAGCATGAATGGAATAAACGAGGGTGTTATGTGGCTATATAAATAACCAAGAGTTACCAGTCGGAGGGTTGGTTCCTGATGTCCCTCCAGTTCCACCGCTATGCTCGATGCGGTTGGCTTCGTACTGAGCAATTGCCTGAGAGATACGCTCGTTCAGCTCCTCTTGAGTCATCGGTAGCACGTTAGTGTTGATCCCCTTCGTCGTGGCGGCATATCGATCGTAATTAGACGATTGTTTGATAATAAAATATATATTTATTTTCATCAATATATAAATAAAAAAAAGTTACATGTCTATTATTATTATTATTATTATTATTATTATTATTATTGTTATTCTTATTAGTATTATTATTATTATTATTATTATTATTATTATTATTATTATTTTCTTTTCCCTTTTTATATAGCCAACACGTCGGGGATGAAATGAACATATATAAACGGCGTAATCACACGGCCGTGAACATGCATGAACACACAATCATCACAATTACTATGGAATCTCAAAGCGTAGATAATCACCACAACATAAAGTAAAATCATCACCCACAATAATCACCATAACATAACAGAAATACAATGCGAGATAAATAAAGCACACTTTTATACATAATGACAACTTGTTATAATTCGTTCATGAAGATCAAAAGGGACTTAGGGTATAAAGCCCTAGTCAATACAAGTTAATATAATACAAAAGTAAACTTTTCTTCAACATTGCATCTTCATGTCTTTAGTTGTCTTCAAAAGCTGGGTCTTCAAACCGAAGTCTTCCATAATATAGATCTTCCAAAAGCCATATATATACAAACACGGGATGAATCCCCAAAAGATAACTACTAACACACTACTGAGGTGGAGAGGGCGGTGGTGGTGACTGTGGTAGTGGTGGTGGTGATAGAGAGGGTGAGGATGGTAGGGGTGGTAGTGGTGATGCGGGGGTGGTGGTGTGACAGCGGCTCTGTGAGCTGCTAACTCAGTCTGCAGCTCTCGAACCCTGCGAAAAAGTATGGTGATCGGAATCTCGGACGCTAGCTGTCTATCCTCCATAGTAGATGGAGGAAAATATGAGGGGTGATAAGCGTCCGACGGGCTCATACCCGGTGGAGGTATGCGGGTGTACAAGCCGTGGGCAGGAGATGGAGGGCGGGTGGCATGCATGGGTGATGGTGCAACAGGGGGTGAGGATCCAGCCCAATGAGAGGATCCGGCAGCATGTGGGTCGTGTATCGGGTGGTAGGTGGGTCCACTAAAGAAAGATGGGGTGTCTGCTCGATGCGTCGAGGAGCACCGCTCAGGGAGTAATGTCGTGGAGGTCCGGTAATAGGGGTAGGTCTGGGGTCAGGGATACCGGCATGAAAGGGTCCGTCACGAGCATGTGAAGCTATAGGAGATGGGGGTACTGGTGACAGTGGAGCAGGGGGTGAATGTATCGGAGAGGGTGGTGCTGGGGCGGCGGAGGAGGCATCATCAGACAAATGCCCACTGTCGGCGTCCGATGAAGATGAAGAAAGGTCGTTAACTGGTATCACCGGTGGGGGTAACTCAAGAATGGCAATCTCATCTAGAACCTCTCCGTCACCTAGCTCGTCATCTAAGTGATCAACATGAAACACGGGAATGTCGTCATCGTCATCGTCCAGGTCGATGACGGGCGGGACGATGGCTAGTGGTGCAACTAGGTGCACCACTACGTGCTCCCCCTCCAGATGGCCATGAATGACCACGTCATGCGGGGCTGATGGATGGCCAAGACATCATCGTCCATATCATGCGGGAGCTCGAGATGGTCCTCCATAGGGTGATCAGGTAGTGCGAAGGGCTGAAAATCATGGAGGTCCTCATCATCCGAGACCTCCTGGGCTACTCCGTCGACCTGGGGTATAACCGCTACATCTGAGTCATATCCTCCATCAGACATGTACTCACTAGGGTCCTCCTCTGAGCTGGAAGAAGACATGATCCTGGCAAATAAACTGTACAATGCATACATATATATGGGTTAGAAATCAAGCATTACTTATAATATATTTCATATTAATCCACAATTCTCATGCAATTAGTTCTTTGTTTTCACATGTAATCCCTATGGTTTTGTGTCTAACCCGTTATAGACTAGTTATATATAAGTCTTCACTCAATACTTACAATTGAGCTCGTGCGATAGATCCTCGTGTTTTCGTGACATTATGAAAACCCTTTTGTTATTTGTTATATCTTTGGAAAATGTTTTCAAAATGTCAAAAACTTAGTTTTCATATGAGAACCCTTGGTGATTGTAGACCAAACTTAGTAAAAAGTCTTTCCCTGGTTCACTACAATCGAGGCTCTGATACCAGTCTGTCACACCTGGTCGTAGCGGAAGCGCAAACGTGTGACTGATAAGGAAATCATTGCATGCAATCGTGTAAACATATAAATAGTAACAACGTTGCCATATCATAGATTAAGTTTTAAACCACAATACAAGTTTAACATAAGTTACTTAGTTAACATCCAAAAATAGTTTTAGTAGCATTACATAATAGACATAGACTTGTTTTCATTACACCATAAACCGAAGGTTTGACTCCTATATACCCACACGAAGATGGGATATAAGAGGCAAACCTTCCAAAGGTGGTAACCATTGTACTTCTTCCCAAAAGCCCGGAGTCTATCACCTTTCAAGTCTTGTTTCCTGAAACACATGTAATTTTGAAAAGGTTAACAAAAGTTGAGCGAGTTCATGTAATATAGTTTTTGTATAAGTAAATTGTCAGCAACATTGAAAACCCGGTATTTTATTAGTTACTTCTACGTTTTAAGGATCTATCAGCGGGTAGCTAGTCCCTGATATTATGTGTCATAAGTTAATAACCAAACCGAGACAACCTTGCACACTAAACGGACTTGTTTATTCAGAGTTTCTTAGGGCTCACAAAAGCATTATGAAAGGACTTTTTTTATTCAGAATGGAGCGTGTCTCACAACTCAATAGATCTACACCTTTGCACCTTGGTCACTAAGTGATTAATGGTTATTATATAGTCAATCCTACTTACACACATTGATCGTAGTTATTTCTTTAAACCCGTAGCTAACATACCCCTTTGTCATAGAATTTCATAGCATGTATTTCACCCCCGATTGTTAGAAAACTGGAAAACGTTTAAAAAGGAAAAAGGGGAAGATGAACTCACTTCTTTGCGTTCCGTGTAATAGTATAAGTGTCCGTACACGTGTAATACCTACATGTGTACTAAATTCATTAGACTTTCGGGTCTAATTGTACAAGTTGTTCATCTTGACTTGTTATTATGTATTTATTTGTTTTCTTGGAACGACATCATAGTTTTGTAGTGTTGGTAGGTTTGTGTTTCCGATTAGTTTGCATATATATTTATCAATATATATTTATTTGTTATCTTGCATGTAATCGTGTGTGGATGGGCCTTGCCCTTCACTAGACCTCGTGCCTTGCACGCATGTCTTTGGGCCGAGCCCACTTAGTTTATGTCATTGGGCCTAGCCCACATAGTTATGTCATTGGGCCTAGCCCACTTAGTTTATGATTGGGCTTAGCCCACTTAGTTTATATGATCGGGCCTAGCCCACTTAGTTTATATGATTGGGCCTAGCCCACTTAGTGTATGTCATTGGGCTTAGCCCACTTAGTTATCTCATTGGGCCTAGCCCACTTAGTTTATATGATTGGGCCTATCCCATGTTAGGTTATCAATGGGCCTAGCCCATATGTTATATGTGATTGGTCCTAGCCCATGTTGTTGTATGATTTGGGCCTAGCCCCTTTTCCATAAGTTTGAGACCATTTAGTTATGTGATTCGGGCCTAACCATATTTTCTATGTAATTTGGGCCTAGCTCATTAACATAATTTGATTCCATTAGTGAGAAGTCTTACACTCATGTAATTTTTACTAAGTATGGATTTTTTTAAGTATCTTCATATATTTGTATAATTACTTAGTAATTTTTATACTCTTTAATTTTTCTGGATTTTTCTGTTATCGGTAATATATATATATATATATATATATATATATATATATATATATATATATTAGTTCGGTGTCTAAAAATATATTTTTAGACACGTCGTTGTAGTCATTTAATATATATATTTTCGCATCGAAATCGCCCAAGTATCGTAGTAGCTCCTTGTGATCACGAGTTGTTTGTTTCGTTGTCGGCGACAATACGTATATCTTATTTCTTAGGAATATACTTTTATCATGCCGCCCGTTGTCCGAATCTTCCGCTCGTTCGATTACTTATTTAGGTTTTGTATAAGTGTACATATATTTATGTAGTATTTTATACTTGTAACTTTCAAGTATTTTGGGTGTTGTATAGTTGGGTATTTTTGTATTCATCTCGTATACCCTAATCATGCTAGATACATAAATACACATATATCATACACATACACTTGTGATTAGCCAAAGTGTTTACATATATTTTTACTTCCAAAAACAAAGTATATGTAATAAACATCACCCATTTTTAGCTTGTATAAATACATACAAGTATTTAGTAAATACTTGGAAGGTTAGGGTTTAACCCTTGTTATTAAAGCTTCTTTAATGACGATTAAGGTTACTAATCGCGTTCAGCCCCGTTAATCACACTTTAATCGCAATTAGACTTTTAGAAAATTTCGCCATAGTTCCCCCTAAACTATGACGTTTTCCACGTTTAAAAAAACGTATTTTAAGCAATTTTTAAGTTCCGATATCATCCATAATTCATCCAAGTTCCACAAACTCATTTCAAGTGATTAGTCACCTAAACATGTCTTCTATTTTTCATGAACTTCTCATATATACATTTTCAAGACTTTAAAATAATAATTTCTTGTGTTAATCTTTTATGAACTCTTTTTATATAAACTTGGTCTTTTATATATTTTCGTACTTTATATTCCAAAAATTCCATATCTTTCAAAATTGTCAAAACACTAAGATTTTCATGGACCACTTTTTTTTTAACATTTTTATATGACTTGTTTAATAAAAGTATCAAGTTTACTAGTTATTTAAAGTCAAGTTTTCAAGTCTATTAAAGTCCATAACTTTCAAGTATCCAAAAATATATGTGAAGCTCATGAACACGAAGATGATGACCCTTTTATGATTTAAACATGTACTTGTTTAAATCATATTTTAAGCCTATTATAGGATGATTATCCACCATGTAAGATACTAGAACAATAAACAACATGATCATAATATATTTCACACTTTTTATCTTATATATGTTCTTGTTATAGTTTGGAGTTTTTAGATGATTTCTTTCAAGATGTTCAAGATGAACCTTAATACTTGTACTTTTAGATAGTACATATATTAAGAACAAGAATCATAACAAGAAGCTTACTACTAGCTCTAGTCTAGGGATGATCCTTATGAACGAGATGATGAGATGATGAAGATGAGTAAGTTCCAAATGTTGAGAAAGTGCTCCACTTCAAGTCCCTTTACATGCACCTTCTTGAATCATCTTGAGGAGTTGAAGGAAGCTTGATTATGGGGGTAAATGGTTGAAACAAATTGAAGGTGGGGTGTGTATGAGTGAGCCGAGAATGAGGGAAAGACTAGAGGAGTGTTTTGGTTTGTTTTTTTGTGTGAAGTGAAATGGATGGATTGATGGGTAGTTATGTCTTATACTTCTACTGCCATACCTAATCAAATGAGATCTTGAGACCATGCTTCATCCCTCAAATTTTTCAACGAAAGTCAAGTGGGTGGGGGCCCACTTGAATCCACCAAAACTAGGGGTACATGCATGGTGGTTTGCATTTTATAAGGTTTTAGGCAAATGAGGAAATATTAAGTTAAGATATTTTATGTATTAAACAAAGTAAGCTTAATTAGGGTGGTAATGTTAGATTTGGCTTGTAAATAAAGTCTAACTAGTTCACTAGTTTAGTGGGTATTGATTTTAGATGGTAAAAATTTCACTAGTTCGCTCGTCGGTTCGATACCGGGTGATATAGAAAAGATGGCTTGTAAATAAAGTCTAACTAGTTCACTAGTTTACTGGGTATTGATATTAGATTGTAAAAATATCACTAGTTCGCTCGTCGGTTCGATACCGGGTGATATAGAAAAGATGTTATATAATACCGGGAGCGATGGTTTTAATTTACAAATGTTGCTATGACGCTTATGTAAGATGTTTGCAACGCCAAAATATGGCTAACTAGTTCGCTAGCCTTTTAGTTTAGCCAATTGGTTTGTGAAAATATAATTTGTTCGCCTATCGGTTTGAATCTGTACATGTTGCGAACAATGCAACGTAGCACCGTGAGTTTACGTTTCGGGTATCCCGTTCATATCCCTAAGCTTATTTAGGATGTATATCCATATATACAAGTCCTACGGACGAATCAAAATTGTTATATATAATATATATATATATATATATATATATATATATATATATATATATATATATATATATATATATATATGCCGAACCGGCCAATTTTGTGATTTAATGTTATACCGGAATGTTATGTAATTTTGTAAGATTTGTTCCCACATTTGTGTTTCATATATAAATAGACTCAGTTATATCATTCGTGTGTATTGGTTCATTGTTCTGTAACGGTTGCTGGCATGAATAGTGCAACCGTGAATAGTACGCCAAGCACTCTCTACCAACATTTTTAGGACATAGTTTTGTTTGTTTCGCTTCGTAGCAGAAACCAATAGATGTTATATGATGATTTGCTTGTCCTAATACTTGTTTTCTATCGTACGAATCAGTTACGTAAATAAATTACGATTAAATGCATGAGAAAATAAAATACAATTTGTGATTAGATTGTATGGAATTACCGGTTATTTGACATTTGTCACATTGTGACTTACCAGATTTATTTGTATTTGTTGATTTTGAAGATTCTGGTTTTGACACATTTAACGAACTTGGTTCCCTTTTAACAATTTCCGGTTTTAATGCCTTCTCAAGAGCTTTAACATTTTTCCGTTTTTGTTTAGCTTCTTGTTCTTTAACGATCCTTTTATCTTTTTTAGGGGATACCGATCGTCGCTGTTCTACTTTCTCAGGTGGAGCAGTATGTACAATTTTTGATGATGTGTCCGAACTCACCACATCTAAAACACGATCTCCTCTCAACAAACTTAGGAAATGAATTTTTCTGACTAGAGGTAGAACTTGTTGGCCGTGAGGTACTTGGTTCACTATCACACCCGTTGGTATGTTGAGTGTAATTGTTTTGTGCATTTCGTTTTAAAATCTTGACTTTGTTAATAAAATCCGTGTTAGATAAGTTTTCAAAAGTCTCGATTTTATCGGTACCCGTTGAACTCACAAATTTTACATCCTTTTGCTTCTTCTTGTTTCGAGTCGATTTCCGATTGCCCTTAGGTTTTGAGACCTTAGAGTTATCGACTGCATTTTCTTGTTGCTTTCCCTTGGAAGCCGTTGGTTGTTGAGGTTTGAGAGGTGATTTTTCGCATTGAGTTACAATAACATTCGAACTTTTCTTTCCCAAAAACTTATTTGTTGAGTTTTCAAAAACTTGATCAATCAAGGCTGGATTGACATTTCTGATAGGGAAGTCCTTGTATGAGTAAACTCTCTCATCATCAACCAACGTATAGAGCAGATTGTTACTTTCAAAGGTAGCAATAAGTGCTTCAACTGACTTAGCAGGATCAATCTCTTGTTTAACAACAGGCTTAACAACTGGAGTGGGAGGATCACGTAAGATGTGATTCTCAACTGGAATTTCCACTCCCTTCTTATTGTCAAGAGATTGGTCTTGCTCGATCATGTCTGATTCATCGTCCGATGTTTCGGCATCCTCAACTACTGGAGGACTTTGTTCAGAGGATGATTTATCAGACTGCTTGATTTCATTTGAAACCTCATCTAATTTGAACCCTAATCCTGTTGAAAACTCATCGGGATTGAGTGGTACAAAAGGTTCAAATCGAGGCATTTCCTCTTCATCGGGCATCTTGGAATAGTTGTGTCATAAAGGGGGCAGACACGACTGATATCCGATGCATGTCACATTTCCTTTTAGCTTTTGAACATCGATGATGTGATCAAGCACATACTGGGAATTTGAGTAACTTTCGAGTTTGAGCTTGATCACTTCATATTCACATTTGGCAATTGCTAACTCCTTTTTGGTTTCTTCAATGATGTTAATATAGTTATTAATACCCTTTTGTTTGTTAAAAACTGTTTTGGTTAACTCAGAAACGCTTCTTTTTAAAGTGTCAATTACATCTTTGAAATCTTTTTCGTTTCTTGTTAAGGCCAAGTTAGCTTCTTTGCATTTCGACAGTTCAATTACTAAATTGTGATTATGAAGATTTGTTGTTTCAAACTTCTATTTTAGAACAGAGCAATCATTGCAGGCTTGAGTAATATCAGATTGTACCTGACTTGTTGACACTGACACATTCGCCATAAATGCGGTGTTGCAAGAGAAAGATCCATCCTTGTTGAACAATTTTTCAACTTCCCTTGCTACAACTTCAGCCTTCTTGACTAGCACCGATTTCTGGTTGTTCAGCTTCTCAGCTTCTCTCAGCAGACCGTCAACCTCAGCATCAATATCCAATTTTACTTCAAGATCCGAACTATACCCTCCAACACTTGAACTTTCTTCATCTGAAGTATCGCTGTAACCTGAGCTGTCATCATCTTCGGAAGCTTCATCCCTTTGGACCGATTACACATGATTGATGACTTTGGCATAGCATGCAATACCCCCTTGATTACCATCACCCAGTTGAACGGACCAGTCACATCCTTCATCAGCTTGTACCACCAATGCTCGGTTTGTATTGGAAGAGCCTGCTTGATTTGAGTTGTTGATAACCACTATTCCTCTTTCATTATTGACTTGGGTGGTGTTGGATGTAGTTTGATTTCTGAAAGGGTTTTTGTTTCCTTGCTTTGCAGGTCTTGTGCATTCTCGTTTGAAATGCCCTTTCTCACCACAATTGAAACAAGTAACGGCATCCTTATCAAAGTCGTACTTAGTATCCTTTTTTCTCTCCAGACTTGTTCTCCCCGTTCTAGCCATATAATCCTTTGCTCTTCGAACTGCACTTGCAAAAGCCCATTTGATATCCATAAGATCCATCTCGTCTTTGTCGATTTGTTGGTAGTCCTCATTTGTCAAATTAATGTTTCCAATTTGACCAGCCACCAAACCACAATAAGCACTAACCATGGTGTTTGGAAGTTCCATGTGTTCCTTGGCAACTTCTACACTTACCTTGGAAAGATGTGAGGTATCAAATCTAACAGTGTTGGGACTTTGAGATTGGAAATTGTTTCCATAACAGGCTTGTTGTGTTACTTGTTGAGCACCAAAATCTTGAGGTTTTGGTAAGAAGGCACTAGGATCAAATCCTTGACTATATGATTGGGTTGATTGATTTGGTTTTGGTGGTGGTGGCATGAACGGATTTGCATTTGATACAAATGCCGTTTGTAATTTCGGTTGTGAAAAAGTACCAACACCTGCGTTAATGCCGCCAAAATACATTTCAGGATTCTGAGGAACTGGAACCCTTTTTGCTTTTCGAATTTCATCCTTGTTTTCTAACTTTTGAATGAATTCATAGATTGTAATTGTATCTAACACTCCAGTGTGTTTGAGCAAATCTATGAATTGACCCCACTTTGGTGGCAACGCATCAGCAAACCTTGATACTATTTCTTGTTGAGATGCATTCACATGATATGAGTACATTTCACTTAGCAAGTGATAGAATTGAGTTGTGATATCATTTACTGTCTCATTTTCCATAAATAGGAAACCTTCAAACCCCTTCTTCAGCAAGTCGTGACGAACTTTTCGTGTAGCTGCATTTCCCTCACCTCTTGCTTCTAATGTATCCCACAGGTTCTTGGTGGAAGTACAATAGATGAACTGATGATAAATATCTTTGTGAAAAGCTTGTGTAAGAATTGCAAAGGCCTTCTTCTCAAGGTCATAAGCCTTCTTGTCCAATTCGGTCATGCTTGCCAAAGTAGTTGGGTTAGAACCAGCTTCTTCAAGTGTGACATTGTAAGGCATGGTAAAACATGTCCATAAAATTTAGTATTTTGACCAAAGACATATGTATGAAAACGTCCCTTCCATGCAGGATAATCATTCATATGATTCAGTTTGGGTGGACGATTGTTACTACCCGCTTCACTTTCGCTTATCAGTAAAGTTTGAACGCTTTGGTTTTGGTTTGCGACACAAGCCCACTGACTAGCGGTAATCACTGAGGCTTGTTGAGGCATAAGTCCTTTGACCCATGACATGTCGGGGCTTGATTGTGAAGTACCTTGACTTGTACTGGTCGTACTGCCCCAATCCCAAGGATTAGAGCTCATTTTGATTAGTTAAAACAAACTATTAACTTGAAAATTCAAAGTTGTTAAATTTGAGCAAGTTATGAACTCTCTGTGAAAAATATAACACACTTTCAACGAAGGATCAGATCGACGAAGAATGAGTATCCACGAACACTGTTGTCTACGAAGAATCAGTGTCCAACGAAGAACTGATTCTTTGTTGGAGACTTGATCAACGAAGAATAAAGATTCTACTTCAGAAAGAAATCAACGAAGGATTATTTTTCGTTGAATGATTGTTCGCAGGAGATGGTTCGCAGGTATTTTATTGTTCGTTGTCAATGATTCTTTGCAGGGATTTGGTTGGTGAGATTTTTCCTAAAATAGAAACATCCTTTTTTTCTGACAAAGAATAAAGCAAAGATCTTGTTTCCATTTTTAGTTAAAAAGTGGGAGATCTCAAACAACCTATTGTCCAGTGGTTTGTTATCTTACCAACCTTTTCCGGCGAGTTTTCCGGTAAGGTATCACCGGAAAGTTTTCCGAAAACACAATGTTGACGAAAAATCCTACCACAAACTTAACCTTAACAAGTATACACTTGTTTTAGTCGAGTTTATGCAAAGATTAGCCTCAAACAACAAGTTAAAAACAAGTTTTAGAACAATTTTCTGAAAATCTATGTTTTCTAGCTTTCAAGTTTGAAGAACCGTCAAGAACACTTCACTAACAAGCTTACATACAAGGTTTTCCAAGGTTTTGAACAAGGAAGAGAGCCAAAGCTCTGATACCACTTGTAGGTCCACTTGGAGGATCAAGATAACCTACTTCCTTGTTTGTTAACACACACACAAGTGCGGAATCCAAGTGTGAATGCAAACCGTAGCAAAACAGCATATGTAAAGCAAACATAAGTAACCAAAAGATTCACTATCTTTAGATTAATGGAAGAGAACAAGTTTACACATACACACAGTGAACGAACTCTCTAAGTGCTCTCTTAGTGAAACTGTGAAATGAGGTTCTGTATATATAGGCTCACAGTACTGCATGGCTACGAAGAACCAGCAGTCCAACGTAACAATCCACTGTCCAACGAAGAATGGTTTTTCGCTGGACTAATCTACGAACAACTTCAGCCAATGAAGAATGATTCTTCGTGGCTTATAGAGACAACGAACCATGATTGTTCGTTAATGATCATTCCTACAAAGAAGCAAGGGTTCTTCGTAGGGACCTGCATATCAGAAACATTTCAACCAACAGTTCACTAAGATAACAAACACTATCAACTAACAGACTGCAACATGCAGCTGCTTTACAACACCAATAAACTAAACGTCGTGCTAAGTCAAGATAGGAGGATATCTTGACTTGGCCGACTCGACCAAACTATACAGACGCAAAACAAACACCGTACAGACTACCGTTAGCTAAGAACAAGCTACAGACACAAAACTGTACCAACATCCTGTTTACTTGAAATGAATGTTTCAGATGGTTCTATTAAAGCCATAGGAAATGGAACTTCCACTCTCTTACCATTAGCTTCAATAAACATTTTACTTTCACAAGAAGATTTTTTCAAATTCTTACTTTCTTGATGATGTTGAGAATCATACTTAGTATCAACATCCTCCACCACCCCATCAACTAATTGTGGTGGTGGAGTAACTTTAACACTATCAATTTCAGAAGTTGGAAGAATACTTATCGCGTTGACGTGCACATTTTTTCCATTCTTCAAACTGGACGACTGATGTGTTGGATTATTGTGGTAGTGCTTGGTAACTTACCTGGATATCTTCTCAGCTAAGCCATATCGTCTGAACTACCCTAACTGATTCTACATTGCTTCAGATGGTTTGTCTCGGACCTCATTATCTTTTTGAATGTCCTTCATGAACTTCATAATTGCATCCAACTTCGCATCGCTCGAGTCGCCTCCACCACCTGAAGAATTACCTTGCTGGTTACCTTGATTCCTCCAACTCCCTTGATAATTGCCTTCATAGTTATTTTGATTTTACTGTTGGTTGTTAGATTGAGGCCCTTAATTGTATTGGCTCCGATTATGGTAACCTCCTTGCGAGTAATTTCCTTGCCGATTCTGATACTGTTGACCTCCTTGGTTAGGTACCTGAAAATTGGGGTTCAACTAATTAGCAGAATTACCATAACTTAAATTGGGGTGGTTTCGCAAACCTGGATGATATGTATTCGATTTAATATCATATTGCTTTCGTTCACCGTATATTTGATTCACATCATCACTCTGACCACCCAGTACATGACACTCTCTGACTTGATGCCCTAACTCTCCACACTCAGTACACACCGAAAACGTATTGGTGGTTTTAACTTCACCCCCCTTCCAAGATTCATTTGGGCTACCTGAAGTTCAAGCAATAAGTTTTGGTTCCTCGGTTCTCGACTCGCTCTTCAGCTACATATTCGACTGATTTTGCTGAACTTGACCTTGCTTTCCTGCTTGATTGTGTCTGCCTCTTAGAAGTAGCACTCTGTCTCTCCACATATGCCCAATCAGCAGCTTCTGTATTCGTGAGAAACGTATCGTTACTGATGGCTATGAGATCTCTTACATCATCAGGGAGTAGCCCATCATAAAACGTCTTGATTAGTTCCCATGTCTGAATGCCATGATGTGGACATTTTCTTAACAATTCCTTGAACCGCATGAATGCTTCATGAAATGTCTCCCCAGAATGCTGTTGGAAAGCCCTGATTGCTTCCCGAGCTTCACTAGTTCTATTCATCGTGTAATACTCCTCCAAAAACACCTGCTGCATCTCTTGCCAAGTGTAGATACTATCTGGAGGTAATGTTGCAAACCACTGTCGTGCCTTGTCTTTCAGGGTAAATTGAAACAACATTAGATTCACCTCTTCCTTTGAAAACCCTGACCCTCCAATTGTCTAGCAAATTGAATCAAAACTTGCAATATGCAAATAAGGTTCTTCGGTTCTTTTTCCATAGAATTCCGGCAAATGCCCTAAGTATTGAGGCCTCACCTCAAAGGGTCTGTTATTGATTCCAACCGGTGTAACTATTGCCGATGAATTAGGTACCACAACGGGTTGACATTGTCCTTCAACACCTTGAACTGGTGCCCCTTGAATAACTTGTGGGACACCGTCCATAAACTGTATCTGCTCGCCCCTGAACTGATTATTGGCTCCTTGATTTCCCGCATTATACTGCGGGACTCCATTAAAGACTTGATTTTGTGGAATCGGTTACGGGATGATATTCCTTTGATTTGCCCGTTGTCGTACCGGATTGCCTTGATTCACATTGTATCCATCATCATATCTGTAATCAGCATATCTCCCGTCATACGGGTTTTGATAAACATCCTCCTCCCATCCAGATTCCCAAGTATGAACACTCCCTTCTCTGTGTCGAAAACCCTCATCATACCCATGTTGATGTTGTGGTTGATTAAGATTGACAATTTCCATGTCAAAATTGTTGGTTTTGTGGGGCCAGGTTAAATTGCGGAAATGGGTCTGCTGGTGGATGATTTTAGTTTTGGTTTTGGTTCTGGGGTTGATTATGGTTTTGGTTTTGAGGGATTGGGGATCTGGAATTGGAGGATTTGGTTCATTTTGTGCTTAGTGTTGTGGTGGGTTATCTTGATCAGCCATCTCTTGAGCTGCTTGTTCAAGATCTTTAGCAACGGTTGATGAATGAGCTTTTACTGCAGAACGTAGGAGAACACGATTATGTCATGCAATTTTCTCAATTTCTGGATCAAATTAGAGCGGTGAAGATTTCTTTGAAAACCTAGTATGCATGCAACACTAATGTCGCCAGCACAAAGACAAACAAGAAACCAAGCGTAATACTGAACGACATAAATAAACGACAAAACAAAGGAAATATTTTTGGATTTTTGAGTTTTTCTAATTTTTAGGTTTTATTAAATTTTAAGAAAACAACTAACTAAACTAACTAAGCGCACCGACTCCCCGAAAACGGCGCCATTTTGATCAGTGTCGTAAGGTCGGTCAAAAATATGTTTAAAAAGTGTCCTAATCACCTTTAATAGTAAAGAGCAAGTAGGGTGTCGAATCCACGGGGAATCAGTGGAAAGTATGAAAGCTTGTTGTTTTATTTATCATCTACGTCTAACTAATTGCTTTTTGCAGTTTTGAGAATGATTGTGAAAACAAATATAAATTAGAGTTGCAAACAATTATGAGAGAACGACCAATCTCCGGGTTATCAGGTTATGCAGAACATCGGTAACTTAGTTACGACCAGTTGGAAATCACATAGACATGATTTAAAAACTTGTTTTGATAGATAATTAACAAATAATATATTTGATTGCAATGATCCACGATCGAAACCAAAAGATTGATGCAAATGAATAGTAATCCGACTAATTACCACTCTATAGATTTCATAAACATAATCAAGTTCAATGATTAAAGGTTTAAAACAATGACAGTCTAGAAATAAATCCCAACCGTTGATGAACAAACCAAATAATTGATGAACAAGAATGATTTGATAATCCAAAAATGTTTAATCAAAACAAAATCAATAGAATGAATAAACGAATGATTAATCAATTCAAATCCGAAAAGTCATAAACATACGCAACCAATGTTAACCACAAACCCTACTCCCGGAGACGGTCACAGGAGAACTAGCCGCTCATGACGTGTGAACAATCTTTGATGACTTGAAGGGATGTTGAATTCATGATAGAACTAGATCTTGATGATGAATGATGATGTTGGTGATGATAATTTTCTTGCTAAAATGATGAATGTTGCCTCCTAAAATTCGTGTCGTATGATGGATACCCAATTAGGGTTCTTAAAACCTTTTAATCCTCTCCCCAACAACACTCACGTGCACCTCCTACTTTCCAGCTATACCAAACCGTAAGTTACATGTCAAATCCTTAAGCCCCAAGTCCAACTTGCTGTTAATATTATAACCATCTGATCCAAACCGTAAGTTACGTTTTCCAAACCGTAAGCCACATCGCAGATGTCAAATCCTCCACTCTTCACACATACAACTTTCACTTAATGACAATTCGACCCCTCCACTTCATTATTCTTCATTCCCTTTGTATTTTCACTAAATCCAACTTCATGTTAATGACACAAAGGCCCTCCAACTTAAATATTCTTCATTAAACTCGAACATCACACTATAATTCACTTTCCGATAATGACTGAAAGGCCCCTTGACTTCTTGATTCATATTTTTTTTCTCGATTCCAAGTAGTCTTTCAATCCAAAACCTTTCTGAATACTTCCGTTAGCTACCTTGATCAACATCACATGTTCCACTTAATCCTTAAACCATGTAACTTCACCAATTTACGCATTCTTACCTGCAAACATACAAACACTCATAGTAAACCTATTCACCGCATATAATCATATAAAACAGCAAAAAACATGTAAGATAGGCACTTAAACATCCACATTTCACACCTTACATCAGTTATAATTTTCAAACTATGGCACAGTTGGAATAGGAGAACCCATGGGGATTCGAGTGCTTAGCAGGCGTTCACATTTTAGAAGTCTTAGCATTGTTTACTTTCGATGTGCAATGAAGATACTCGTCGGTCACGCCCAGCTCTGATGTAATCGATTTATTGGGGTGTGACAGATTGGTATCAGAGCTATAGGTTTTAGCAAATTAGGTTTCCGTAGAGATACATAGGCTCTAGCCTCACTTTTCTCAGGGGACTTAGATTATTAAGGCTTTGACTAATATAGAACGCCTAGTACTCAAATATGGGTTCCAACCGTTGCCGAAACAATAAGAAAACTTTTTGGTTTTAAACATACGTTAGTGTTGTGTTTGATACAAGGTATATGAGACAATTACATACAAACAAAACTTTGAGAGTTTAGGTAACATACACTTAGGACCTTTTGAAAACTTATGTCAAAATCCATTAAAGTTCATTACATAGAAACTGTGACTATTAACTCAGACAAACTCCATTATCTATATCGTCCATGCTATTTATTTACCCGAGTAGGTAACCTACGCAAAACGAAATACTGGTGCGCAAATATACAAAATATTTAACCTATACATCAACGAATGTTAAAGTACATCACATACGACTTTTGAGGCAAGGCCTTTTAGAAAACACAATTGAGTAATACAAAAACGATGTTAATTCCGTTAGCGGAGAACAATCGGCCAGAATCTGGCAATTTGTCACGTACTCCTATAAGCGACACAAATCACACTAAGGTACATCCAAACAAGATTTCACGACACTCGATACTTAGTCAAATGGTAATCACAATTGTTGACGTCACGAAAGAAATCACATATCTACGTATCCCCCCTACTTCAATAATGACAGTTACGCCATGTTCGACATTACATGGTAATGTCACCTAATAACAAGTCATCATAAGAAATTTCTAGTAAAGTCCTTAAATTTCTTTTATCGAAATTCCGACTTTTGCATATAATAGGTAAATTTTCACATCCCTACTCCTCCTAGCGGTCATTGTGTCACGAGAACTTCTGTCACACCCCAACCGATGACGGAAACATCGGGATGAGACGAAAACGAGATTGCAAGAGACTTCATAACGCTATTTGTGTCAAGTGTTTAATTAATTATGTTTTACATTGTTTGAACCAGAATATAACAAGTTGAAATAGATGATACAAAACAGGTAGCCAAATAAGTAAATTTCATTCCATTGATAAAGATTTGATACATTTTTGAAACAAATACAATATATGTGAACGAAATTTACATTTACAATACATCATGTATTTAAAGTTGAATGCGTTTCTAGGCAATCCTACCAGATTCCTTTCATTGTCAAACCTGCAACATGTATTAAAGCGTGGATCAGTACAAAAGTATTGGCGAGCATACAAGTTTGAGTATAAAAATAAGTATAAAATTCGTTTTGAGTTTAACATGGCAATTTTATTCACGTGAAGTTAGTATAGATAACAATCTAAGCATAACGATATAGCACGGACATACACATTGAAACTAGCACGTATAGCTAACATAAGCATATCAGATAATACAATTAATGGACCGTGTGATCGAATATATTTGATTTCGTATAATAGGAATTTTGTTAATTGATACATGTTGTACCTCAAAACGCGTTAAAGTGTGAAAAGGGTCGTGTATGCTCACCTTTTTGCAAGTCCCATTGGAAATCTCGAGGCGAGTTGGTGAGTTGGAGGATGGGACACTGAGGTAACCTTTTTGTCTTTGAAGAAATCCGAGTCGTATCTCGCATTGTAAGTATTCGAGTGATTAGAGAGTAAAGGAGTATTATTAAAGTATTGTGCTTTAATGTTCATTCGAAACTTCTTTTTTATATATTGACGAAAAACATGGTGAATATATACATTTTGACGAAAAACGGGCAGAGTTCCCTCTGTTTTTAGACTAACCCGACACCCAAAGTGTCGATATTATTTTTCTAAGACTCAACAAATCATTAAGGATATATATTTATATCACTTTCGTCAACTATTTTCAAAGTATAAAATTTTTAAAACTCGACAAGAAACGTGACAACATAAGTGTGTGTGTATATATATACATATATATAAATTATATAACGTTCGCTTTTCGCTAAACTATAAGAAACAAAATATCAAGATAAATAGACATCGAATCGTTAGAAGATCATACCAAGTCCCGTGACGATGTGTCCGACTGAGTTGACTAGCGGTGGACTGAGTTGACTTGATTTTTGACTGGGTCGGAACTGAACTGAATCTTGGCCTAAGGACCCGTGTTGACCAGACCTGACCCGAACGCCGAAGTTGACCCGAGTTTATTCGTAACAACCAAGCCGATCGACGTGAACCCGAAACAACCAGGTCACCCAAACCCGTGTTGAGACCCCAAAACGGAACCGAGAACACACCAAAGCTGAACGAGTCGATCCAAACCCGAATCTGGCCCGAATCACCCGAACCGTCCGAACCCAGATCTGAATATAGCTTGAATTAAGACCCGTACGCGAACTGAAGTACTAGAAACCAAACTGATGACGAAGTCGGAAAGTGTGAAACTCGGAGCCGAACCGACCCGACCCGACCCCACATCTGAGACGAGACATGCTGGAATTGTCTTTTCAGCGCTGCTGCTTGCGCGGCCTCCATTGCCTCACCGCCGATGCTTATGAGACTGTCGTTGCCTCGCGCCACCGCCAAGTGTTGGTGGCGCTGTCGTTGTCGTCTGTCAAAGAGAGAGAGAGAGAGACAGAGATGAGCGAGGGGAGGAGAGTGGTGTGGGCCATCTTCGCCGGAGAAGGAGGGGAGTGTTCAGGTGGTGGGTATGGCCGGAGTGTCGCCGGATGCCGGCTCTGGTGGCTGGAAATGAGAGAGAACAGGGTGTGTGTGTGGGTGTATGAGGCTGAAGTGTGTGTTTTTGTGTGTGTGAGTTTAGTGTTATAATCTAGGGTTTGGTTAGGGTTTTGTGTCTTGGGCCTAGCTAAGGCCCATGAGTCCGGTTTAAGCTTTCTGAGTGGCCCAATCGTGACTACGAGATGCGTTTTTGAACCCGAACTCTTAAAACTTCATGTAATATTGCATGTTATTGTTTAAGATTAACGATGTGCTATATAGGATCGGTAATATATATATATATATATATATATATATTCTATTATGCTTTAACGCCTCGAATACAAATATTTATTTATTATATTATTATTATTATTATTATTATTATTATTATTATTATTATTATTATTTGAATAAAATAGAAATGTGAAACAAGCGAGGCGTTATAGTCTCCCTACTTTAGGAAATTTCGTCCCGAAATTTATTCAAGAGATAGGCTTTAGATAGGGTGGCATTACGTGGTATGTGTGGGTACAATCGAGAAATAGGTGATGAGTGATTACAGTTTGTTTTTAATATAGCAGTGAAACACCGAATTTCTCATGGCACGTTTTACGAAACCTTAGCAATATGGTATTAACACTTATATATGGGTAGTACAAGCGGCGTATCCACCATGTTCACACCATATTACGTCCGTTTCGCTTTCCGATGCCATGTTACGTCCCGAGTCAATATCATGGCTTATTAGCGTATTACGAGTGAGAATGATAGCGTATAGAAGTTTAAGTATACAAGTATGATTTCATTTAAGTATGAAAGTGTATAGAGTATGAGTATAAGTATATGTGTGTGTATATGCACATTCTCGTACAATACACATGATATTTTAGTTAACCAAGATTAACGGATTACTTGCATGTGAATAAATAGGTCAAACCATCATGTACCGTAATGTAGACAACCCATCATCGTTAAAACGAAGAGGGTGTAAAATAGTTTACTTAACATGACCTCAAGAATACGGGCGGGCGTCACTCCTATAGCGCTACACAAGCGCCATACATGTTAAGGTATGGCTTGATCAGAGTTAATGACGAGTTCATCACATAAACATGTGAATAAACAAGTCAAACCATCGTGTACGCGAATGTTGACTAGTCAATATTGTTTAAATATAGAGTGTGTAAAATAGTTTACTTAACATGACCTCAAGAATACGGGCGGCCGCTACTCCTATAGCGCTACACAAGCGCTATACATGTTAAGGTGTGGTTTTATAACGAGTTTATCACATAAGAATGTTCCAGTAATCCAAATAAAATATAGTGTTTAGTATGCACCTATTGAATCGTTGTGTAATAGATTTTTGTATAAATGGGAAGTTTGTTGTGCATAAATTCGAAATTAGTATAATGTTGACTTTGAAATGAATGAAGGAATAAGTATTATTTGCATAAAATTTAAGATAGCGTAAAAGAGAGGCTTGATAAAATGTTGGAGTGTTTCGGGTTTTAGAAACTTCGACTATTCCAAAGTGACTCTAAGGTCCTTTCAAATTAGGGAGACATGATTTGGCCTAATAGGTATAATACCCTCGTCGCCAAGCGATTAACGGTATTTTACCCTTCCAGTTAGTACATTTCCCTAATTTGATCGAAAATACGAAATTTGGCGAGATTTAAAATTTTAAGAGCGGGACCGGTCATCAAGGTGTGGATGTCAATCCTGGCTTGACAATTTCGTCCCCAAATTGTGGTTTATTGAACGTATCAGATAAAGTCTCGAATCGTCAAAAAAGATCCACTAGATTTTGAAATAGAAACTCACATCAAGATATGGATAACACTCCTGACTTGATGGTGAATTTCGCGCAAAATAACATGTAGAGTGGATTGACATTCGTCACCAATGGCGGGAATCACCCCTGTTTTGATGAGTTATTTTGATTGTGGAACAAGAATATTCTCAAGAATTTGTATTGTGTTTTGTTTCTTAGGAAAGACATATAGTAAGTTTTAAGACCAAAGGGAAAAGAGAACCAAGGTAGGAAGAATAACAATTCAGACAAGTATCAAGAATGGTCAAGAATATGGTACCTAAACTATAGACTAGGTCGAACGTGGCAATTCTACCTAATTCCATATAGTTATGGCTCTGATACCAATCTGTCACACCCCAACCGATGGCGGGAACATTGGGATGAGACGAAAACGAGATTGCACGAGACTTCATAACGCTATTTGTGTCAAGTGTTTAATAAATTATATTTTACATTGTTTGAACCAGAATATAACAAGTTGAAATAGATGATACAAAACAGGTAGCCAAATAAGTAAATTTCATTCCATTGATAAAGATTTGATACACGTTTTTGAAACGAATACAATATATGTGAACGAAATTTACATTTACAATACATCATGTATTTAAAGTTGAATGCGTTTCTAGGCAATCCTACCAGATTCCTTTCATTGTCAAACCTGCAACATGTATTAAAGCGTGGATCAGTACAAAAGTATTGGCGAGCATACAAGTTTGAGTATAAAAATAAGTATAAAATTCATTTTAAATTTAACATGGCAACTTGTATTCATGTGAAGTTGGTATGCATAACAATCTAAGCATAACGAAATAGCACGGACATACACATTGAAACTAGCACGTATAGCTAACATAAGCATATCAGATAATGCAATTAATCGACCGTATGATCGAATATATTTGATTTCGTATAATAGGAATTTTGTTAATTGATACATGTTGCACCCCAAAACGCATTAAAGTGTAAAAAGGGTCGAGTATGCTCACCTTTTTGCAAGTCCCACTGGAAATCTCGAGGCGAGTTAGTGAGTTGGAGGATGGGACACCGAGGTAACCTTTTTGTCTTTGAAGAAATCCGATTCGTATAATAGGAATTTTGTTAATTGATACATGTTGCACCCAAAACGCATTAAAGTGTAAAAAGGGCGAGTATGCTCACCCTTTTGCAAGTCCCACTGGAAATCTCGAGGCGAGTTAGTGAGTTGGAGGATGGGACACCGAGGTAACCTTTTTGTCTTTGAAGAAATCCGAGTCCTATCTCGCATTGTAAGTATTCGAGTGATTAGAGAGTAAAGGAGTATTATTAAAGTATTGTGCTTTAATGTTTATTCGAAACTTCTTTTGAGTCTTGATATGTTTATTAGCATAGCGAATATACAGTGGGTATACATACGTATATAGTTTGACGAGAACTTAGTAGACATGTTTATATATTGACGAAAAACATGGTGAATATATACATTTTGACGAAAAACGGGCAGAGTTCCCTCTGTTTTTGGACTAACCCGACACCCAAAATGCCGATATTATTTTTCCAAGACTCAACAAATCATTAATGATATATATTTATATCACTTTCGTCAACTATTTTCAAAGTATAAAATTTTCAAAACTCGACAATAAACGTTACAACATAAGTGATATATATATATATATATATAATTTATATAACGTTCGCTTCATGCTAAACTATAAGAAACAAAATACCAAGATAAATAGACATTGAATCGTTAGAAGATCATACCAAGTCCCGTGACGACGTGTCTGACTGAGTTGACCAGCGGTTGACTGAGTTGACTCAATATTGACCGAGTCAGAACCAAACCGAATCTTGGCCGAAGGACCCGTGTTGACCAGACCTGACCCGAACGCTGAAGTTGACCCGAGTTTATTCGTAACAACCAAGCCGATCAACGTGAACCCGAAACCCGGGACTGAATCAGGTCACCCAAACCCGTGTTGAGACCCCAAAACGGAACCGAGAACACACCAAAGCTGACCGAGTCGATCCAACCTCGAATCTGGCCCGAATCACCCGAACTGTCCGAACCCAGATCTGAATAATGCTTGAATTAAGACCCGTACCTGAACCGAAATACTAGAACTCGAATCAAATTGATGACGAAGTCGGAAAGTGTGAAACTTGGAGCCGAACCGACACGACCGACCCCACATCTGAGACGAGACATGTCGGAATTGTCTCCTTGGCGCCGCTGCTTGTGCAGCCTCCGTTGCCTCACCGCCGATGCTTGTGCGGCTATCGTTGCCTCGCGCCGCCGCCAAGTGGTGGTGGCGCTGTCGTTGTCGTCTGTTAGAGAGAGAGATGAGCGAGGGGAGGAGAGTGGTATGGAGCATGTTTGCCGGAGAAAGAGGGGAGTGTTCAGGTGGTGGGTATGGCCGGAGTGTCGCCGGTGGCCGGAAATGAGAGAGAACAGGGTGTATGTGTGGGTGTATGCGGCTGAAGTGTGTGTGTTGTGTGTGTGTGAGTTTAATGTTATAATCTAGGGTTTGGTGTCTTGGGCTAAGGCCCATGAGTCCGGTTCTAAGCTTTCTGAGTGGCCCGATCGTGACTGCGAGATGCGTTTTTGAACCTGAACTCTTAAATCTTCGCGTAATATTTCATATTATTGTTTAAGATTAACGATGTACTAAATAGGGTCGGTAATATATATATATATATATATATATATATATATATATATATATATATATATATATTCCATCATGCTTTAACGCCTCGAATACAAATATTTATTAATTTTATTATTATTTTTTTATTTTTTTGAATAAAATATAAATGCGAAACAGGCGAGGCGTTACAACTTCCTTCATGTAGCAAACACCCATTTGCATCCTTCTTGACAAATTCATATGTTACGCATGTGATTAGCTTGATTCATGGAGACCATCAGGGATCTCATTTTGATTGGTTATTTCATCAAAAGCTCAAATACTAGTCCGCTATACCAATTTTTTTACACCGTGATCTAGATGACCTGCGTTATTGTAAGTATTGACTCTTCGATATCAAGTCAATGACTTTCTTGAAAGTACTCTTCTTGCAAAGTTATATACATGGTTTTCGTTGTAACTATGTCAAATTTCCTTACCGATACATGTATTTATTATTGGATTATGCCTAAACCAAGTTCAATTGTTCAAACCCGCCCCCTGTATATATATTGAATTCAAGGTTCCATATGATGTATTGAGGTCATCATATTCAAAATAATCTTAACAAGCACCTCATCTGTCTCGAGCCATAGTAGACTTGTTTAGTCTATACTTTTACTATATCGTTGGTCTTGTTAAAACACCTTGGGGTGACGTTTTCACTAAATTTGAAGCTTGGACAAATCTCGTTTGCACACTGCATGTGCGGATTAAACTATTTATTTGTTTATTTATATTAAGTCCACCTCGTTGGCTTGTTATTTTAAAGTAGTCTTAATACAAATGTGTGTTAAGATAATGGTACACAGATTCATGATGTATTCTAGTGTACATCTAACAATTCTTACATCATTGATCGAGAAATTCTACGATATTAAATGGCCTTTTCATCATTGATCGAATAAATTATGATATTCATTTGTCCTTTTGAATCAGTTGGAAATTCTATAAGATTTAGTTGGAACATGTATTTGAAACTCACATCGTTGAACCTTTTATTTGATTCTAAACGTGCTGAACTTGTTCGGTCATCGGTATTAGACTAATTATATTATTAGATACTATATAATGATTTATTTCATTTCATGATCATAGTAGTGTGTTTGCGTATTCATCCACGTTGCATGATACGCCTCATGTTTCCTGTACGAATAATTGTTGTTACAAAATTTTTGTCCTTACTCTCTATCTGAACCATGTATTATCGATGTTGCAACCAACCATTGGTCTCCGATCGTCTCATAGCCACAGTTTATGATCTACTAGCCTCAACATCCGTACCAGTCACTCTCACCAACAAGTAAGGAACGCCTACTGGAGTAGCAGCTCGTTGAAACATTTCTAATTACTGAGCCCAAGTAGTTGGAGGACTACTCTCCCGATATCCAAAGTGACTTCCTACAAGTAAGGACACACCTAAATGAAGTTATCTCATTGATTTCATGTTGAGTTATTCTTTTTCTATTAATCAAAAGCTCTAAAGAAGAGGATGCTCGGAGGACCATGCAAGGCAATTTATCATTACGGGTGCACACGTAATCATAATTTGCAGTGCACGAGAATCTTAGTGGACTCTGCGGGTCCTGCTAATGGTCATAACCTAATCTAAAGTATCAAGTTGGTCTTCAAGACGTGATCCCCTAAAAAATAGACAACTAACTAGAGTAATCGCGATAACGCCCCAAAACGCGGTAATCTGTCCTAGTTGTTTGCGGTGAACTTCCTTCAAATGGTTGACTGCCTTTTTATAGTCTTACCATTTTCGCAATAGTTACATCTTTCAGTTGGATGTTCTCAATTTCTATTTATAACTAGACTAGTAACTATAATTCTTGTAAGAATGGAACCATTTCCGATCATAGCAGAAGTCGCTAAATAATCCCTCATTGGACCCAATTGGAACTAAATGTCTTTTCTTGGTATTTCCCCATTATTCATGAGTCAGATTCTAGTGTCTCATTCATTTTGTTTGATGATTTGTTTTAACTATGGTACAATTTTCCATGATAACGAGTTACTTAAAAGTATTCTTTTGATTTGTTTTAAATCATAAGTATTGTCCAACAATGTACTTGATATTATGGAGGACATGAAAATTGGATAATACCAGAAATTACTTAAACAAATTTATCACATTCAAAAAAAGTATGTTTTCGCAATAACCAATTCGAAGGCTCAAAGATTTTACAAAGGGTCACACGCAACATGGTCAAAATGATTGAAAAGTATACAACAGGGTATTACAAATCACTATGATCAAAACATATTGTTTTGCAAATAAATTTAAACTATAACCATATTTTAAACTAAAGGAGGATTTTGAAATCATCTTTTATGAACGAATCTTGTTGGATTTCCAACTACACGAATGATTTACGATTGGTTTATACTAAACATACTGGTTTACAAAAGACATGCAAGTTTTATAAACGTACACAATATTTCGATATATGAAAACAAAGAATTCTAAACGATGTTACGAACGAACTTCAACTAACTCAAATGGTTTATGAAAGGTTTATGCTAAAATACCAGTTTACAAAAGACATGCAAGTCTTACAAACGCACACAATATATTGATAAACGAAAATAACAAGATTTTAAACCATGTTACAAACGAATTACAACTACATGAAAGGTTTACAAATGGTTTATGTTAAACAAACGATTCATACAAAAACATACGCGTATTATCAAAACATGCATGAGTTTCATGACTAGTGATGGGATTTTGTTAAATATAACGGGTTAGGCCCATTTTTGCTTGTGCAAGGCACAAAGACTCCGTGAGTTTATGTTTCCCCCTTTTTATTTAAATGCTTTTAATTGTTTTTGAACGTTCGGGGATGTATACATGTTATGAGTTGTATAACCCGAAGAGAATGAAACCAACTAGATCATATGCGAATAGGTGTTTAAAATCAAAGGGGCCATTAATCAATAACAGTAGCCGATGAACAATTGGATAGATCTATTGGGTGTGGACGAGCCCCACTCTGACTAAAACTATGTTCGTTCAGGGTGCTTTTGTGTCTAAAAGTAGTGTCTATGACACAGATAAATCATCAAGGGTTGGTTGCCTCCTAGTTCAGCATACATATTAGTGTCCTAGCTACACACTAATGATCACGCTGATTTCATTTAGAGCTTTAAGAAAATGAATTTATTCTGTCTTTGTCATATGTGGACATCAACGGTTATACAAGTTTTACAAAAGCATACAAAGTTTTTAATTGACATGCCGAGAAAAATTATTATATTACGTTTTCTCAACACCTTTTAAACCGGATATCAAAAGATTTATTTCAAATCTTTTTCAAATAAAATATGAACTCGCCAACTTTATGTTGATTTTTCCGCAAGTTCTTTGTCAAGTTATAAATTTCAAACTATGGCACGGTTGGAATAGGAGAACCCATGGGGATTCGAGTGTTTAGCAGGCGTTCACATTTTAGAAGTCTTAGCATTGTTCACTTCCGTTGTGCAATGAAGATACCAGTCGATCACACCCGCCTCTAATGTAATCGATTTATTGGGGTGTGACACAACCAGTAATAGATTATCCAATATGTATAGAGGGCCTTTGCCGAATGATCATTAACCTTTCTTGGAAGAGTTAACATTTGCCTTAGTCTTTGTCTGAGGTTTATCAAGTAATCGCCTTATGTTTATCAAGTAATTACGCTTCTTATGCTCTATTAATGAATCTTTCATAGTTATTATCACACCCTTCTTCTCCTATCAAGCTGCATGTGTTTAGTGCTAATGATAACATTTAAGAAACCCAAATGATCCACAAGTTTTAATATGATTGAAATCAGGGATTTGTGTTATTAACTTGTTGTTAATTAATTTACATATACCACATACATGCATAACAACACTTCATCTATATCTCAAGAATGGTGTTGATGTATAACAGCATAGGATAGTATTGAATTAGTCAAGTATTGATCAAGATCAACAATGTGCAAGAATGATCAAGCTCAATTTATTATCAAGTGCAACTTTCATCGTACATTTCATCTACCAAGTGCTACACATTGATAAATTTAAGGTGAAAGATCAAAGGTCTATGTTGATGAAGACTTGAATATATACAAATCAAGAACGAAAAATCATTTACAAAGAATTAAAGCTTCAAGAAAGTGATTCGAATAAGATAAAAAAATTAATCTAAAAGGTAAAATAAAACAATTGATTTTCTTATAAAAATCATAAATAACAAAAGTCCCAATGAACTATACAAGTTGATTATCAATTAAAGGGACTTTAATTTTTTGAATTTAGAAGTATCTAGTTGATTTCTTTCCATTTAAGGAGTTTTATCATCACAAGGGACAAAAATTTACTAAAAATGGAAAGAAAACATTGATCTTTACCAAAATCCCAACCTAAGTTTTATAAAGTAAGCATCTAAGTTGATAGGATGGTGATGATTGATTTGATAAGCCAAACATTAGATATATGGGTGAGAAAAAGGTGTTCAAAAGCTAAAAGTTGGCTAAAGGCAAAACCGGAATGTCTGTGGTCCATCGACCACGAGAATGACTATTGATTGTTTTCTTTGTTTGTTATGCTTTACCTGTAAGTACAAGCCAACCCCAACCTTTTTCAATCACCCTTTTAGTAACACTCCGATCGCATAATACAACAAACCGCGGCGGAAACATCGGGAAGTCACGTTACAGGAAATTGTTTTACAACACATGATATTTAAAGTTTTGTTTTATTGCATTTATATGTTACATTGTTTTGAAACAAACAAACAAATACAAACAATTGTATTTCTACTTTTTAAGGTAAGTTAAGGCCCGAGTCAATCCTATGTGTAGCATGCGTTAAAAATCATCACATAATAGTACCAGAAACATATATGAAAATAAAACGTAAGCATAAAAATGCATGTGAGTAACATAGGTTTTGTGATTTAGATTCATGGCTTTGGATATTAAAAGAAATGGATTAAACGATTTCAAAGTAGCCATGAATCCTTGAAAAAAAATTGGTATCTAAAATACTTTGCTTTTTTGAAAAAATTATTTGTGGTATATGCAAAAATATACTTTGGTTTTGAAATAATAGAATTGGTAGTATATCAAAATATACTTTCGTTTTTGAAATAATAGAAATTGGTAGTATATACTTTGGTTTTTGAAATAATAGAATTGGCAGTATATCAAAATATACTTTAAATATACTTTGGTAGTATATCAAAATATACTTTGGTTTATGAATAAGAGAATCGGTAGTATATCAAACTATACTTTGGTTTATGAAGTCAATAAAAGATAAACTCTATGGCTAGATTGAAAACTTTTTATGAACACATTGTGGTCGTTTGGTAAAACGTTCAAACCTTATTCGCTGACTTTATAAATTTACCACCAAGGTAAATTTATTTGGGGTAAACTTAGTTTCTGACATTCCCTAATCAAATTTCCAAACAAACCTAGGAAGCGGGAATGGGGAGTCAAGTCCTATAGCGCTATATCATACTATCAATCGGCTTGATCATTGTTAATGAATATTTTTTAGGCATGAATACAATTACGCACCAACAAGGTTCTTACAAATTTTGAAAATCATTATTTAAGCCATAGGTAACATATTCAAATTGTTAATGGATAAAGTACTATGCATATAGAATCATATGGTTTCGAAATCATGAAAATAGTGATAAGCACATATGAATCATCCCAAAAGATTTAGAAAACGTAAAAGGGGAACTATGTACTCACTTAGGATTGCGTAAGTGTCCTTGAATCAATGGAATAAACAAAGCTCAAACGTGTCCTAGTATGTCGGATAACTATGTTAGCCTTGTGATAGTTGTTGTACGTGTTGATTACTTGCTTAAGGTATGCATATGATCTTTATCATAGTTATTAAAGCGAGCGCCCATGCGCAAATAAGGCGCAGGGCGGGATATATTTCGTATAAGTTGCACAACGTTCAAAAGCTAAAAGCCGGCTAAAGGCAAAACCAGAATGTCTACGGTCCATCGACCGCGAGAATGACTATTGATTGGTTTTCTTTGTTTTTATGCTTTACCTGGAAATACAAGCCAACCCCAACCTTTTTCAATCACCCTTTTAGTAACACCCTGATCGCGTAATACAACAAACCGCGGCAGAAACATCGGGAAGTCACGTTACAGGAAATTGTTTCACAAAACATGATATTTAAAGTTTTATTTTATTGAATTAATATGTTACATTGTTTTCAAACAAACAAACGAATACAAACAATTGTATTTCTAATTTTTAAGGTAAGTTAAGGCCTAAGTCCATCCTATGTGTAGCATGCGTTAAAAATCATCACATAATAGTACCAGAAACATATGTGAAAATAAAACGTAAGCATAAAAATGCATGTGATTAACATAGGTTTGTGATTTAGATTCATGGCTTTGGATATTAAAAGAAAATGAATAAACGATTTCAAAGTAGCCACGAATCCTTGAAAAAAAAATTGGTATCTAAAATACTTTATTTTTTTGATAAAAAGATTTGTAGTATATGCAAAAATATACTTTGGTTTTGAAATAATAGAATTGGTAGTATATCAAAATATACTTTCATTTTTGAAATAATAGAAATTGATAGTATATCAAAATATACTTTGGTTTTTGTAATAATAGAATTGGTAGTATATCAAAATATACTTTAAATATACTTTGGTAGTATAACAAGATATACTTTGGTTTATGAATAAGAGAATCAGTAGTATATTAAACTATACTTTGGTTTATGAAGTCAATAAAAGGTAAACTCTATGGCTAGATTGGAAAACTTTTTATGAACACATTGTGGTCATTTGGTAATACATTCAAACCTTATTCGTTGACGTTATAAATTTACCACAAAGGTAAATTTATTTGGGGTAAACTTGGTTTCTGACATTCCCTAATCAAACTTCCAAACAAACCTAGGAAGCGGGAATGGGGAGTCAAGTCCTATAGCGCTATATCATACTACCAATCGGCTTGATCATTGTTAATGAATGTTTTTTAGGCATGAATACAATTACGCACCAACAAGGTTCTTACAAATTTTGAAAATCATTAATGAAGCCATAGGTAACAGATTCAAATTGTTAATGGTAAAGTACTATGTATATAGAATCATATGGTTTCGAAATCATGAAAATAGTGATAAGCACATATGAATCACCCCAAAACATTTAGAAAACGTAAAAGAGGAGAACTATGTACTCACTTGGGGTTGCGTAAGTGTCCTTGAATCAATGGAATAAATAAAGCTCAAACGTATCCTAATATGTCGGATAACTATGTTAGCCTTGTGATAGTTGTTGTACGCGTTGATTACTTGCTTAAGGTATGCATAGTATCTTCTTTATCATAGTTATTAAAGCGAGCGCCCAGGCGCAAATAAGGCGCAGGACGGGAAAACGCCACTTCGGGTTCCGAGGCATTTAATGCGCGTCGGGGGTAAGTAATTATTATTATTATTACTATTTTAAATATTTGTATTTCAGCCTCTATCTATAATAGGCCTTTCAAACTCTCAACAAGCATACGCAATCACTGGATCTCAACATCAATTCTCAACAAAAACTGCCAATAATCTTCAGGTTGTGTTTTGAAACTTTGGTGTTTTTGGTTGTTGTTTTGAATGTTTGGATTTGAAACTTTTGTTTTTTGGGTTAAGGTTTTTGATGTTTTGCTTTTATATGATGAATTTGGTCTTTGGTTTTGTTTTAAGATATATTTTTATATAATTATGTTACTTGCGCCTTTTTTTTCGGCCCACATTTTTTTTTGCGCTTCTCGCCAAGGCCCTGGGTGAGCCTCGCGCCTTTACTAACTATGATCTTTATATTATGGACGTTTCTCGTTGTTTTCAGATATATTGATCTCTTCTTTGTATGTAGTATCTTTGAAAACTCGGAAGTGTTTTTGGTTATATGATTTAACTGTAGTTAGCTTGCCTTGTATGTTATTATGCATACTAGTAGTAAAACCCGTGTGCAAACACGGGTAGTGTTTAGAAAACCATGCATACGACAATTTTTTAAACGACAAATGAATACAAAAACAAAGAGACCATCTTTTAAATAACAAACACGTATAATCGTTTTAAAACAATAAACCGAAAGCTAAATACAATCGAGCAAAACTGTTGTATATTCCATGATCGTAAATCTTGAAACATCTCTTGATGCAAGATCCTTCATTGTTGGTGTCACACCCCGATAATTCGATCACATCAGAGCCGGCATGACTGGACTGGTATCTTCATTGCACAGCGGAAGCAAATATTTGATAAGACTTCTAAAAAGTGAACGCCTGCTAAGTACTCGAATCCCCATGGGTTCTCCTAATCCAACCGTGCCATAGTTTGAAAATAATACCTGAGAAAGAAACATGCGAAAAATTAAAGTTGAGCGAGTTCATAGTTTGTTTGGAAAAGTTCTAAAATAAATCTTTTGATAACCGGTTCGTGAGATCATAGTATCTCACAACATTTGAAATTTCGTATCGCGTATGTCGGTATCAAAATGTTCTCTGTTATGTTTGTAAACCAATGCATGTAACTGTGGTATATGTAAACCGGTAACAAAATGTTTTCTGTCATAATGTTTCCTGTCATAATTGTCATCAGTATTGAAATCCTGCCATTGTCATAGTTATCAACCAATATTTAAATCCTGGCCACTGTCATAAGCCAATATTGAAATCCTGGTATGTTATTGTTATTCCTAGGGTTTACGGATCTATCAGTGGGTAGCGAGCCCCCTGACATTATGTGTCATAAGTAATAACCAACCCGAGACAACATTAATCTCTGAACGGACATGTTTTTTTTCAGAATTTCACACTCTGAAAGGACTTGTTTTATTCGGAGTCTTTGGGATCACAAAGCACTCCGAAAGGACTTGTTTTATTCAGAGTGGAACGTGTCTCACAACTCAGTAGATCTACACCTTTGCACCTTTGATCACTACGTGATTAATGGTTATTATATAGTTATTCCTACTTACACACATTGATCATAGTTCTTTCTCTAAACCCGTAGCAAACATACCCTTTCTTGTCATAAAATGTCATAGCATGTATTTCACCCCCGATTGTTAGAAAACCGAAAACGTTTAAAAGGAAAAGGGGGAACATGAACTCACAGAGTCTTTGTGCCCCGCACAAGTGAAAATGGGCCTAGCCCGTTTAAATCTAAAATCATGACCAACCAGTCCTCATGTTTGCATGTAGGACAATCTTGTCCCGTTGTAACTAGGGCAATCCCGTCCCTATCCATGAAACTCATGCACGCTTCGAAAATACGCGTGTGTTTTGTAAAACCGGTATGTTGAGCATAAACCTTTCGTAAACCATTGGAGTTAATTGAAATCCTTTCGCAACATGGATTAGAAATATGAATTAAATTTTGTGTACTTTTGCAAAACTTGCATGTCTTTCCACCCCCGAAAACATTTATAAAAATGTAAAACGGTAAAAAGTGGGGGTTATGAACTCACCTTGAAAATCCTGTGCAAAGCTAGCTTAGCGTGATTCCGTGATGTCGTTCCCAAACATGAATTAGCTAGCGTGCAACTAAAGCATTCCTAATCAAGGAATAATTATAAGTTTCTAATTAAACGTAGCTAAACTACGTGTCCGAGCTCTATCGAATCGTCAACAAACGATCCTATGAAGGTGTTGTTATCTTGACTTGAAATAATCAATCCATTGCTTTCTTAGAAACGACTCGATTTCCGAAAGGTTAAGGAATTATATATATATATATATATATATATATATATATATATATATATATATATATATATATATATATATATATTTATGAAACCGTATTAGTCGTCTCGAAAGGTAATACGTATATGTAACGAATATTGAAAATAATACGTCGTAGGCTCGATATAATCATCTCTCGTTTGTTTGTAAACGAAAGACTTGGTTAATAATATGTGAAAATCGCACTGTAAGACGTATCGTATGCCGTATCGTATGCCGTTTAGGCGTTTGGAATAAATATAAAAGTTTATTTATTCTATAAAGTTTTCAAGTTGTTACCATTTGAAATAATTGTAATGACAATTATATTTACTTTGTAAAACATTTCCGAGTGTTTGACGCTTGAAATAAATATAAATAATCATATTTATTTTATAAAGTTTTCCGAGTTTCTTGACGTTTGAAATAAATAATAATATAAATAATTATATTTATTTTATAAAAGAATATCCGAAGTTTTGACGTTTAAAATAAATAATAGTTATATTTATTTTATAAAATTATCGAGTTTAGTTACCTCGTAATCACGCTCATTGAAAATCATCGAATCGTTTTTGGTAAGTCATAAGTGTTTTCGAAATAAATATACTTTCATATATTTCTTTTATAAAAATTACTTGAATTGGATAGATTTCGTTTATATAAATAAACATGTTTCGTTTTACGGGATTTCACGAAAAACGGGCAAAGTTTCCTCTGTTTTTTACGGCCCCGACAACACAAGTTGTCGTTGTATTCTCCAAATTCAACAAAATTCAACAATATTAACAAGATTTATATAAGATTTGTCGAATATGTCAAGATGTGAACTATAATTTACTCGATCGGTTCAAGCTCGTTTGTCACGTGTAATAATAAGAACTATAAAAATAACCAAATTATTAAACACGTCGTTAAAAGTTTACCGAGTCGTGTGTCGACCCGTTGACCGCGTTTGACTGAGTTGGCCTGGTTTTGACCCGTATTGACTGAGTTGACTCGGTTAGCTGAGTTGACTGAGGTGACCGTTGACCGAGTTGACTCGGCACCCAAAACTGAAACGAACTATCCTTTTACTGTTGTTGACCGAACCCGAAACCGAACCACCCGAGACATGAACCAAGACTTGAATCTGCGCCTTTGACCGAAGTTGACCGGATCCAAAATTTTGAACCAAAACCGCAGCCGAGTCGAACCGAGTCGAGTTGAGCTGTACTGAGTCGAACCGAGTCGGGCTGAGTTGAACCGAGTCGGGCCGAGTTGAACCGAGTTCAACCCTCTAAACCAATCTGACCAAGATGGCCACGTAACCAAAGCCAAAACTCGAACCATTGTTCTTACCGCCGTCACTCTACCAACCGCACCCGAACCCGAGCCACCACTACCACCGTCTCTGCCGATCGGCCCTAACGCCGCCGGTTGCGGCGAAATCTGTTCAACTGCCGTCTCCACCCCGGAACCACCATTAGCCACCGTCACTGCCATTGTAACCCTAGTCGCCACCTGAAACATCACATTTGACCGAGAGATGAACTGATCTAAAAGGAGGAGATGGTGATGATGAGTTATAGTCGCTTACCAGAGTGAAAACCCCCGAACCGCAGTTGTCGATGTTTGAATCTGTCACAACCGTAGCTCCGATAAGAAAATCGTCGCCGGAATCAGGTTCAGGAGGCCTGATTTAGGGGGGGGTCCGCTGGGGTTCCGCCATCAAACTCACCACCGCCGCCACCATTCACGGCGGCGCCGCCGTCCGTCGTTGCCGGAGCTCCGCCTGATGTCGCCGCGTCGGTCGCCGGTTTCCGGCACCTAGAGAGAGAGTGAGTGAGAGAGAAGGGTGTGAGGAGAGGGAAAGAGTGTAAAATGGGGTTGTAGTGTGTGTTTCATATTTATAGTTAGGGTCTTAGGATTTGGGCTCAAGGTCACAAGCCTGTTCCTAGTGTTTTTAGTTTCCCTATCTCATTTCTAAAGCCCTTTTTCGATTCCAAATTTCATGGAATAGCATAAAATATTATTTTAAAATAAAAAACATGTAAGATAGCGTCGGTAGCTATCGTTGGACGCGTTCGTTCCACGGTTGCGTTAAAATCGTGAAATTTGCTTCGAAGATTGTTTCTAATCCGTTTTTCGATTTAATTTCGACTGCGTATAGTAGAATTTGATTACGAAGCTAAATTTGTTATAATATTTCAGTTTTGAAGGTGATTCACGTGTCTAATGCTTCTGTTTCATTGCCGGTGCGTTCCTGCGGTCGCGTTTCTCGTACACGTAAGCGTTTGGCGCCATTCGAAGCACCGTAAATTCGCAAAACCAAGTTCGTATGCATAAATTATACGTATAAGATTCATGTTTGTCGGCCTCATCAGTATTTTTGTCCGATATCAGTTCGTTGTCGCTTATCGTTCAGCAGTTTTTCCGAAAATCACCATACGCGCACTGTAAAGCTAGATAGGCGTTCCTAGGCACTCCAAAGGCCTAATTAAGTTAACTTAAGTCTAATTACGTCACTTGTTAATGTTATTCGCGTAATTTAATAGCCGAAAAATACCGGTTGTCACAGTTGGTTGCACTTACTTAGCTGGTGTACATGGACAGTTCAAACCTTGGAAGTTTCAAGTAAAATACATGCACATTTCAACTTAGATTAAGTACATGTACATTTCAACTCAAAAGCGCTCGCCTGATGCGCCTAGCGCAATTTTCAGGCGAGGCGCAATCATGCCGCCTTGCTCCATCAAAGGCACTCTTCTGGTAAGTTTCGGCCAAAAAAGACTTTCCGGTGACTTTTCCGGCCAGATTCTTGCCGGTTTCCGGCAAACATCTGCATTTTAATGCAATATTTCTGTCTGGATAAGATTTGTGGTCACCGGAGAGCAAAAATTTAAAGAGGAGAGAAGGAAGAAGATGAGAAATGAAAAATAGGACCTGGCTTACAAGTTAAGCTGGGCAGTGTTGTAGAAAAGTTGGGGATTATTTTGTAGAAAAGAGATTGTTTCTAACAGTGACACCATATCGTCACATAATTCATTTTACTTTCAAAATAGTTTATATTATTATAGCAAGTACACAATTACATATGTTAATATTTGTTTTGCACAAATTATCTTAAAAGTATAAACTTTTTTCGAAACTAGTTGAGATGATTTCAATATCTAATTATATTAGTTTTATTAATATATTTAGAGAGTAATATTATTTTTATATACATACAAGATATATTTATTATTTTTTTCACTACATAATATATTTTAATATTTTTTTCGTTTAAGTACGATTATTTTTTCAGACCCTCACTTTTTTTGCGCCTAGGCCACAGGCGAGACCTATGCACCTTTTATAACAATGGCACATACATAACAACTAACGCTCCATTTCTAGAGTATACAACGTAAAATAACTACATAGAATTATCATGTCACCTATGTGCAAACACATGCGATTGAGTTCATCATAAACATTATCGCATATTTTGTGTGTTATGTATGATCGTTACTTGGACTTTTGTGCTTCAACGCTTAATATGAATCGTTTTTATATAAAGGTAAAAGTGATGCAATATTGTCTTTCTACTTTCTAGTATGCTCTAATCTACGTGTATATATAGCATGATGATATCGTACTTAGTAAATCCCACCAATAGTAAAGTTATGGTAGGGTCCGAGGAGGATAAGATGTAGATAGTCTTACCTATACCCCGTAGGAATAGAGTGGCTGCTTCCAGTGAGACCCTCGGCTCGATAGTAGTTTTGCATCTTGCCTTGGACACAAGTCACGTAACACCTAGCAGGACAAAGGCTGGTTAGTGCATGTACCCTTATGTCTTTCGGCTATCAACGCCACCACATGATGCACGATCAACCGTCCGTTGCCTTAAACGTTATTTTCACAAAATTAGTAAAATAACGTTAAATTTAGTGCAATTTCCCTTTTGCCCCCCGAGGGCCCACACATATACATTATATCCGCACACCGCAACCGGGCTGTTATATAGCATGATAAAAACCCTAATGCTAATGGGCCTAGCCCTAATACATTTTAAAACTCCCCCTCAAGGTCGAGGGTATATAGCAAATGCTCCAAGATTGTTGCACATATATTTAACCCAAGGACCTGTAAGGACCTTTATTGGTACCATGTTTCTAGTATGCCTCAGACGCGTCACATGCTTAGGCTTTAGGCGCATAAAGCACGCTTCTTAGAACACTTTTACCCGCTTCGAACCGAGTTTTGTTAATAACATTTTATGTAAGGTTCAAAAATATAATAAATAATAGTATTAAGGTTAGAAACTTATGGCTAATAAAAATATCGAATTGCTAGAAGTGTGTTTAAGTATTTAATTTTTCAAGTCCGTTTGTGGGAGAGTTGAAGATCAGTGTTGAGGTAATGGGAATCCTAGCAAGTCATTTTAATCACATAAGATGATAAACAGGTTTAGTGGGGAACCCCGTGAAGCCGACTAGCAATGAGCACAGGTACACGATGTGTATGGGTTGCAGTTCTACAATCAGGTTTGGGATTATCGAAACCCGACACATTACGATCTTTATTTTTAAATATTGATTCGGGAAGATTAAAGATGAAGATAGCAATGTTTTGTAGTTTGATATAGTTATTAGTTTGTTAACTTAGAATGTGTATTGTTGCACATATTTTGAGGGTTTTAAAGAAGTTTGAGGTTTATGTACTAAATACTAATAGCATTTGTCGTCTTTGATTCTGTAAAGGTGACACTTTGTCCAATTTCACGGTGGGGGTTTTACATATTAGCTGTTTCCAGTAAGCAGTTTAAAATTAGCTTTATAAGCATCAAACATTGACCTACGCTTTCTTAAATAAGCAAACCATAGACACCCCCTAATTTATGTGGTTTTTGCTTCTCATACCAAGGATGTTTAAACACTTTTGGTGTCTTGCTTGATCATTATTGCGACTTTATCTCCATCGAGCGCGTTATTTGGTGCTAAATATTTTATTATAAATGTTTATTTACACGTACTCACAAGTAAAAGCGTTTATTTGCAGTTCCGCTAGTTGCCGTTGGTTTACAATGGAGATGAATACTTCACAAATGGTTATTCTAAACAGTTCTAATTATCACTTGTGGAAAACTAGGATGGAGGATCTTCTTTATGTTAATGGATTTCATCAGCCAAATATTTGTTCTGAAAAACCCGATGGGAAGACGGAGGAAGAATGGAACTTGTTACACCGTCGGGTTTGTGGGTATATTAGACACTGGGTTGATGAAAATGTATTAACTCATGTTAGTAGAGAAATAAATGCGCGTACTGTATGGAGTATACTTGAGCAGCTGTAAATACATGTCATAGTAAATTGTTTTTGATCAAACGACTGATGGGTCTGAGGTACCATGACGAAACTTCAATGTCAGATCACTTAAATATATTTTGGGGAATTATAAACCAGCTTTCTGAAATCGGTGCTACAATTGACGAAGAAGTTCAAGGATTGCTGCTTCTTGGTACCCTACCAAATTCATGGGAAACACTTGGAACTTCATTATTAAACTCGACACCAAACGGTGTTATTTCAATGGAGTTGGCTAAAAATAGTGTTTTGAATGAGGAGATGAGAAGGAAGTCACAAGGATCCACTTTACGTTCAGAATCTTTAGCTGCTGCGGAGCCGCATTTATATACTACTATAAAGGTTAAACTTTCTATGACCTGTATGAGAAACATTTAATCGTTATATGTCATTTGGCCTTATCCGATGAATCAATGTGAGTAGGTTGCTCATGATGTGGGTCTTCATGAACAGATAGGGAAACATATATTTTTTGGTCTAGTGGATCATGATAAGGTTTTCAGTTTCTGTATCCAAAAGCATATCTCCTTTTCCCTTTTCAGGGTACTATATCTGGTTACTAATTCACTATGATTATACTTTATATTTTAAAAGGAAACGTAGTCTAATATATATTTTCTTTTTTCAGGAGGATGTAGCTAAAGAATTGGGTATACCCTTACAATATCAACGTTTCTGGTCTTGCGCAAGGCGCGTAAATCATACTTACCGCCCTGATACCATTTACTCCACAAGAAGAAGCTTTGCCTGTATGCATTTTTTTAACGTGCATTGTGAAGTGGGTGTTAGTTAATTACCTTTTTAATTAAACTTGCCCTTAAACAAATTAGCGGTTTCTGTCTATGGCTTAAACCAAGGGTTCTCACGTTGGATCAAATGTTTTTTTAGGTTGGACAGTTGAGAGGGGTATCGACAAAGACTAACAATGCTGAACTTAAGTTGTTTCTGGAGGTAGAAATTGGACAGTTGGTATGTATTAATACTCAAATTTCTATATTGTGAACTTCGCTCGTTTGTTCATGTAGGATTTCACGGCCAGTTCCCCCCGCCTGCAATAACAAAAAAGGATATTCTACTGTTTTTCAAGCTTTATGATCCTTTCAAGGAGGAGCTTCGGTAGTTATTCTCTCTCTCTATACACACACACATATATACATACATACTTTAATTTGGTGAAACAAGTGGGATTGTGTATTTAAAAAAATAAAGATAAACAAAATGTTCATTGTGAAGTGGGGTGGGGGTTGCATGCTGATTATATCTTTATTTATTTGTTTTAACTAATCTTCCGTCTCAACCGTCAAGGCATGCTGTATTAAACACCAACGGATTAGAACCTTAAGAGTCTTTGAAAACTGATCGATTTTGGTTTATTGGGTATTGGCTATTGTTTTGTTTGGTTCGGTTTGGTCAACTGATGGGTCATTGCTTCTTAATTTTGGTTTACTACTTTACTTCACACGGATGCATTCCAGCAAAGTTGATGGGGAACATTACCTGGGGGTGGGGGTTTTACCAAATGATCATAGCATTAGTTTGGTTTAGTCACGGTGGTCAGCTAATGCCATGCCTAACCGAAACCAATCGCTCCGTTTTACCAAAATGATATTTGCTCACCCCTAATTTTACTGTCTCGTCTATTAAGGTATGTTGGGAGACTCTTTGTGAATGGTACGAGTTCGCCTAAAGAAATACTTACAAAACTAAACGAGCTGGCTGGCTTTGCTCCTGATGTAGAAATTGAACTCTTTGAGGCCAGTTTTTTTATCTTTATTTATTTATAATGGTATGCTCTGTTATATGTGAATCTTTTAGACTGTTTCCTAAATTGCCCTTTTCTCAATCAGGAAGTTAAGTATAAACCAAATGTAATGTGTCTACATGTTAATTAGGAGCTCACATTTTGGGCTAGCGAGGTATGTTTCCATACCAGTATAGCGGTTTCGATTTTTCATCGAGTGTTGCAAAAGTTGATCAGTTAATTTTTCTTTTTTGGTTTATAGTTTGAAGATGGGGATATCATTTGCTTTCAGAAACGTCTTCAGGCTGGAACCGTAGCATGTCGCTATCCTTATCATCTATCTTTTCTAGAACACGTTCATTATTGTCAGGTATTAATTTTCCAATGCTCATGTCATATGTAATTTTGCTTTTATTTTATAGGTGTATATTAAAAATAGGGGTGGCAAGTATAGTCAGGTTTGAAGGGTTGAATTGAATAAACACAGACAGCCACTTAATATTGTGTAACCCAAACACGGCCCGTTTAACTCATTTATCAAAATCTGTTAAATGAGTTGACGGGTGATAATCAGGTTGTCAACATGTAGGGATGGAAATGGGGCAGGTTTGGGACGTGCTTGGGTTATCCCAACCCCATACTCGATTATAAAAGTTTGTATCCCATACCCAGCCCAAAAACCGTCGGGTATCCATGAGGTAATTACCCGTCACGTTTCAGCCTATCGGATATACTTGTTGGTTTATTAAAAATATATTTTTAATTATATATACATAATCACAAAAAGTATGTAACAAAAGCTACAATTTGGCATGTTACCAAAAAATTACAACAAAAGATTGCAAATGAAGTGTATTTCAATCGTTTTCACCAATATGTAGTTTTTGACAAATCGTGAAGACCAGTTGTAAGAAACTCTGAAAGGTGTTAAGGATATATCTTCAGAGGTGGTAATATTGCGGGTACTAAATGACGATTTGGTCCAATTAAGAAAAGAAAAATAATAGTAATCATGCAAACTTTTGCTGATTGTTTAACTGATCAATAATAATTTTATTTTATACCTGTATATACATATAATGGTTATTTCTCAGAAGATTGAATATTCTGAAAAATTGTATGTGGTTTAACCAACTTATGTAAAATGATGTTTAGAATTACACATGTCAGTTATTGAATGATTTGCAACTGACTATGCAGAACACACAAGTAGAAGAAAGCGGTTTAAATCTACAACCAACTATGATGGTCCAGTGATGTAACCAAATAAAAGGAGACATAATGATCGTTCTTTCCGGCTTTTTCATCCAACCTTTTTAAGCACCATATCTATGTATGTGTGTATATATATATTCTATCTAATACTTCGACACCTTATGGAAAGCATTTTATCCCTTTAAAATTTTAGCATGTCTTTGTTATTTTCATTTGCGTATCTGCACTTGTATTAATTTTACATCTACAGGGACTCGCTACCTTGCACAATAAGCTCTGGTCTCAGGGTGACCTTGTCAATAAGTACGGTGATGTTTGGAAAAAAAATTGAGGGTATAAAGTAAAGCTATTACTAACTCATGTAAAATACATGAAAGAAACCTTCCCTAGATAAACCAAAATAAATGAATAAATAAATCACTATTATCATCAAGCTTATCTTTTGGTAAAAAATTGAGGGTATAAGGTAAAGCTATTACCAAATGGTACTGTGCTAGTCTTTTATTTGTAAAGAAAAGTGTTGTAAAAATCGTTATTGATATAGTAAATCACAATGCTAAGTGTTGATGTCAAGAAATAGTTTAAGGTGCTAAAAATAATGCTCTGAATATTGAAATATGGCTCCGGATATTGAGATTAAATCAAAGAAGAAAAAAAAGAACAAGCCCTTGATCGATTGTGATCGCCGACACAAAACCTCGGGCGCCGCCTATAAATTCGTCTACCACAATCTTTAATATTTGTAACACCCTGTGTTTTTACGTCCTATAAAATTTCGACACGTATCCCGCTGATCCTCGTATGCCGTGTGCTAGACGAGAGGGACTAAAATCGCCAACATGTTATTTTATAACCTCTGAGTGGTGAATATTAAAGTCGAGGGGTTGAACGTGTCAACATGCTTAAACTATGCCTCTGAGTGACCTTTTAACGAACCCGGAGCTTAATGATGTTCGGTTATACTCCCAAGAGTGCTAATCAGGGGCCATATTGAATAAAACATGCTTTTATGTCGAAATATGGGAGTTTGGAGAATTTCAGGGGCCAAAATGGAAATTTTGTGATTTGCACCTCAGGCGCCACGCGCCAGGCACCTGGTGTCCCCGCGCGACGCGTGGGAGAAGTCAGTTCGCAGAAACAGCTGCCAGCTGCTGATCTGCATGCTTGGCCACCTCTCAAACCACTTGCACTCACTCACCTCGAAACCATTAACTCAATTCCGGTTTTGGACACCTCCTAACACACCTGGAGTGATCTCTAGTGTTCCCATAACACTTGTCTCAATCCTAGATCGTGTCCTTCAACTATAAATAGGGGAGTTCATCACCCTTCATTCCTTGCACCTCATCATTTCTTTCTCTCTTGCTCTCTTGGAGTTGTTTCCTCGCTAAGGAGACCTCCCCTAAGTTCTAATATTTTCCTTGGATCACTTACTAAGAGCCTCCTGGTAGATTGCCATCTAAGCTTACTTTTGAATATTCGGCTGAGTTACTTATCTTATTTGAAGAATTTGCCCAGTTAAATACTATTAACATATTTTCTCTATACGGGCTTGGGATACGGTATAATAATACCGCTTGGTCGGATATGAGATCATGTTATCGGATTGTGATTTACTAAATCCTTATAACCCGTTTTATTCTGTATTGTTTGATAACTTAAACATTGGGGGTTAATTCGACCATGTCTGGGATATCCTTGGCTCATTTAAGTTACTAATGGCCACAACCTTAAGCGCGGGGTGTAGGCATACACCTGACAGACGCTAATGCTAATAAAAATATTAAATCCCGCTGGTGGATTATTTAAGTGGCGTGTCGGTTAATCAGGTCATTTGGTTTCTGCACTGGACCCATATGTATTGACAAACATGTAAAACTGTAAACAAGGTCATTTTGAACTATCCCAAGTTATTTATAAAACGTGCCAAGTGCAGCAAAATCATTTTAAATAAATGTTTACAAAATGAGTCAGTTATAAGTATTTATCAGTGAAAACTGACGTGTTTTCAAAAGACCAAGTTACAGGTGGCAACACCCAATAGATCGGGAGCTGCGCTATAGTGACGATAGAGGATCTTGCAAGTCCCTAGGTTGCTTAAGTCTGTTGAACAAATAGTTTGTACATATTTATTCGATCCGCCTGTGGATCTTTTCATTACAAGCCTTGTAATTTATTTTTTGAACTTTGGACACTCGGTTTGTAATAGTAATTTAAATCCAAGACTTCCGCTGTGCTGTGTTTGTTCGGTTATGATGTTATCAACTACGTCACGATATTCCTCAACTGGGCCCACCGGGTTACACGTGGAAATCGGGGTGTGACAGGTTGGTATCAGAGCCAACATTCGAGTGAATTAAACACTAGCCTTTTGTGTTTAATCTCGAAAATACACAATAAGCACATTCCTTAGACTTCCGAGTGTAGGCATTGACCTAAGAGTATTCATTTCATTATTAAAATATTATTATTGTTTTTGCGTTGTTTTAACTTTTATTGTTACAGGAATCATGCCGCCAAAATTCAGACGCGGAGGCAAGGGCAAGGGTCCTATGAGGGGCAGACCCTCTATGACCGGACCATCTTTTAGACCACCGTTCAGACCCTCTCTAGCTGGAGCGGCTAGTGAGCCAACATTCGAGTGAATTAAACACTAGCCTTTTGTGTTTAATCTCGAAAATACACAATAAGCACATTCCTTAGACTTCCGAGTGTAGGCATTGACCTAAGAGTATTCATTTCATTATTAAAATATTATTATTGTTTTGCGTTGTTTTAACTTTTATTGTTACAGGAATCATGCCGCCAAAATTCAGACGCGGAGGCAAGGGCAAGGGTCCTATGAGGGGCAGACCCTCTATGACCGGACCATCTTTTAGACCACCGTTCAGACCCTCTCTAGCTGGAGCGGCTAACCTACCTGAACATAATCCTTACAAAGGATCCGGAGAATCTTCGTCTCCTTTCGAACCGTATAGACATTCGATTTCACACGAATATTCTCCACCCCAATCACATTCTCAACACTCCTACCATTCTCACCATTCTCGTCAATCTCACCATTTTGATTCCCATTCCCATCAGGAATACTTCAACTCTTATTTCGATAACCCTGTCAACCAACCCTCTCCTGAGACCCCTCCAGTCGACTCGCCAACACATATGGAGGAAGATTCCAATCCGGAGGAGTTTCCACAAACCAGATCATACGGCCATCCTATCGAGTTGCCTAGTGGCTCGAACTCCTTGGCAGGATCTCCGTTTCGAGGTCCTGATGATTATGAACAAAGATGGGCACAGTACGTGTTCGTCAACACACCCTCCTACCACATCACTCCCCAACATCATGCCCCATCACCACATCCTCAATCGAGGATGAACCTGTGCAGCCGGTGGAGCAACCACAACCACCTCCAGAGTCATCATCACAATCACGCCGAAGGCGTGGAGCGCGAATGTCTGTACATGCTGGTTAAAGTGTTCGGGTTCGCTACCACCTTTGCCACCATCTTACCCTATCATCCCCGAGGACCCACAAATGGGCGGGCCCTCAAACACTTCACCTGTGGCGGTTCCAACCCCACAACCTGGTGCTGATCTGATGTCCCAACCGGTAGTTCAGCCATCTTCATCGGGTTTAGGTAACCCGATTCCCACCTACCCAGATCTACTTGGATATGGTGCTGATTTCACTGCTCCTTCATACGATCCGTATTTGGAAGCAGCCATGCACAACGCCCTTTATCATTCTCCTTATCCTAATTACCCACCTTCTTACCCTTCCTATGCGGCTACCGGGTATCCGCCATAAACGTACACGCACCCGGGTATGCTTCAACCGCAACCACCTCCACCTCAACCGCAACCCCAACCACAAGTACAACTCGAGCCATTAACGAGGCCTTGGAACAAGTCAGGGAGATGCTGCAACAAGTAAAGAAGTCGGAGAAGAAAACAACCAAATTTATCAAAAAGCTTTATAAAGCCGTAAAAGGGAGGAAGGATGAGTAGATCTTGTATTCCTATTTATGTAATTTTAATTTCAAAAAGTCTCTGCGTGGACAATGTTATTTCCTTTAAGCCCCTGCGTGGGTATGTTTTTCTTATTATAGTCCCTGCGCGGACTAAATTTTGCACTAAGACCTCTTTAGAGGAAATTATGTAATCCCTACCGTTTTAATGAAATTTCAAATTTTGAATTTACTTATGCAACCCTGTTACCTCTTTTTGGCGAGCCTCGATTTTTAGTTCTATTTTATCGCTCCGCTAATAAATTCCAAAGCATCTTTCATGGTTCTATGGACCTAAGTTATAAGAAAAGCATTTGTTGTAATGCTAAAGCCTAAATGGTTTAATCATACCATGGCTAACTCAAAAGATTCCTAATTCACCATATAGTACCGAAGCATTATGGCTTATTCAGACGTTGCTACTAGCCATCATAACGATGATGATCCGGATAGGACAAATATTGTCATGAATGAAGATGAGTTTCAGGCTCGCATTAATGTGGCCGTAAGCAAGGCTATGGAAAAAGCCTTAGAAAAATTCTACATGTCGAGTGCTACTCACTCTAAGACAGTATCAAAGGCTGTCTCAAAAGCTCCTACCTCTGATAAGAAAGAGGATTCTGTACATTCCACAAGCGTGAGGAATGAGGCTAAGAAAAAGGAAAATCATGATAAAACCGATTCTCCCTCTGGTGGTTGTTCATGTAAGTACTTCGTCTCATGCAAACCACGAGACTTCAATGGAGAGAAGGGGGCCATTGAGACCCTGAGATGGCTCGATGAGATTGAGACAGTGGTTGATATCAGCGGTTGTGCTGATAAAGATATTGTAAAGTTTGTATCACAGTCCTTTAAGGGTAGCGCTCTAATCTGGTGGAAGGCCTTAATGCAATCATCAGGTAAGGTCCACCTGTATAACTTGGGATGGTCCCAATTTGTGGACTTAGTCAAGGACACTTACTGTCCACCGCATGAGGTGGAAAAGATTGAGATGGATTTCCTTGCTCTCATAATGAAGAACCTCGATTGTCGGAAGTTTGTTACCGACTTCGACTCATACTCCCGGCTAGTACCTTATTTAGTCACGCCAGAACCTAAGCGCATCGCGCGCTTCATCAATGCTTTAGCTCCAGAGATCAGGAGCTTAGTTAAGGCTGTTCAACCTAACACTTATAAATCGGCTGTTGAGCTAGCCCTCTCCCTCACTCAAGATTATGTGGGCGGATGTCGGCCGGAAATGAAGCCGAGGGAAAGAGAAAAAGGGAGGATGATAACTCCTAGCGGTTTAAGAAGAAGGGGAAGTTTGGATCCCATAAGCGTCAGAGTATGTATGAGGATAGACCTGAATGTAAAATCTGCAAGAAATGACATGGTGGACAGTGTCGGTTTGATCCACAAGCTAAAACTTGCGGTATTTGTAAAAAGGTAGGACACAAGACCCAGGACTGCAGGGATATCAAGGATGCGACGTGCTTCAAATGTGGTGAGAAAGGCCACATAAAGACAAACTGCTCCAAGAATGCAAAAGATGATAATGCAAAGACTAGTGGAGCTAAGAAAACAAATGCTCAAGCCTTTCAGATGAGTGCTCGAGAAGCTGTTAATGATAACAACATTATAACAGGTACTTTCCTCATCAACGATACCTTTGCTAGAGTTCTATTTGATTCGGGGGCTGATAAGTCATTTGTTGACCATAAGTTTAGCCAACTATTAAACTTGCCCGTAAGAACTCTAGACATAACATATGAGGTAGAACTTGCCGACGGAACCATAGAAACCGCTTCATCCATTCTGGATGGATGCTTTATATCCATCAAGAATCATTTGATTCCTATCTCTCTTCTGCCAATGAAATTGGCGGGGTTTGATATAGTCTTAGGCATGGATTGGTTATCCCATAACCAAGCCCACGTTGCCTGTGATAAGAAACTAATCGAGATCAAAACCCCATCCGGTGAAATGCTCATCATCTTTGGAGATATGCACTAAGGGTTGCCAGAAAAAGCTGCCATCTTAAGGCCTCCCGATGCATGAAGAAAGGTTGTGTCATCTATATGGCACAAGTAACCGTCGATGAATCTAAGCCAAAGATTGAAGATATATCCGTTATCGCGGACTACACAGATGTCTTTCCTGAGGAATTACCTGGTCTACCCCCGGATAGACAAGTGGAGTTTAGAATTGACATTTTAACTGGATCTGCACCTATCGCAAGAGCACCTTATCGTTTAGCCCCAACCGAGATGAAGGAATTAAGAACCCAACTTGACGAACTCTTGGAAAAGGGTTTTATTCAGCCTAGTTCGTCACCATGGGGAGGTCCAATCTTATTTGTTAAAAAGAAGGACGGTTCAATGCGTATGTGCATTGATTATCGAGAACTCAATAAGATAACGATCAAGAATCGTTATCCTTTGCCCAGGATCGATGATTTGTTCGATTAGCTGCAAGGGGCAAGTTACTTCTCAAAGATAGATTTAAGATTGGGGTATCATCAGTTGAAGGTTAGGAGTGAAGATGTCCCAAAGACCGCCTTCAGGACAAGATACGGACATTATGAGTTTCTAGTGATGCCTTTCGGGCTCACTAATGCACCAACAGCATTCATGGATCTCATGAATAGAGTCTGCAAGCCTTACTTAGACAAGTTTGTCATTGTCTTCATTGACGACATACTTATCTATTCTCGTAATCAAACCGATCACGAGAAACATTTAAAGTGCATTTTAGAGTTGTTACAAAAAGAGAAGTTGTATACAAAATTCTCTAAATGCGAATTTTGGCTTTGCGAAGTCCAGTTTCTTGGACATGTGGTTGGTGAACGCGGTATCCAAGTCGATCCCGCCAAGATTGAAGCAATAATGAATTGGGAAGCACCCAAAACACCTTCGGAAGTACGCAGTTTCCTAGGACTGGCTGGTAACTATAGAAGATTCATTGAGAATTTCTCAAGGATAGCCACTCCCCTGACTACTTTGACCCGCAAGAATATCAAATTCGACTGGGGTCTGAAGCAGCAAGAATCTTTCGAGACCTTGAAGCAAAAGCTAAGAAATGCTCCAGTTTTAACCTTGCCAGAAGGCATTGAGGAGTTTGTCGTTTATTGTGATGCATCGCACACTGGTATGGGATGTGTGCTTATGCAAAGAGGAAAAGTGATCGCCTACGCATCACGACAACTTAAAGTGCATGAAAAGAATTACACCACCCACGATTTGGGGTTAGGTGCCGTTGTATTTGCACTTAAACTTTGGAGGCATTATTTATATGGAACCAAGTGTATTATTTACACTGATCACAAAAGCCTCCAACATTTGTTCAATCAAAAGGATTTGAATATGCGACAACGCCGTTGGATGGAAACCCTTAATGATTATGATTGTGAAATCCGATACCATCCCGGCAAGGCAAATGTAGTCGTTGATGCGCTTAGCCGCAAAGAAAGGATCAAACCTTTAAGGATTAATGCCAAAAGCATTGAAGTCAGAAACAGTTTGAACGAAAAGCTATTTGATGCGCAGAAGCAAGCCCTGATGGAGGCTAATATTGCAAATGAGGAATTAGGTGGAACTGTCGAACAGTTAATGCCTGGAAATGATGGAATCCTCAGATTCAATGGACGAATTTGGGTTCTAGTATTTGAGGGACTTAGAGACTTGATCCTCCAGGAAGCGCATAACACTAAGTACTCTATTCACCCGGGAGGTGATAAGATGTACCAGGACTTAAAATCTAATTATTGGTGGATGGGTCTGAAGAAATCCATAGCCACCTATGTAGCTAAGTGCTTGACGTGTTCGCAAATTAAGGCTGAACATCAGAAACCGTCAGGACTTCTACAACAGCTTGAGATTCCCACTTGGAAATGAGAAATGGTAACTATGGATTTGATTACCAAGTTACCTAAGACCAAGCGTGGTAATGACACGATTTGGGTCATTGTAGATAGGCTGACTAAGTCAGCACATTTCTTGCTAATCAGAGAAACATTTAGTTCGGACAAGTTGGCTAAGATGTATGTGGACGAGATTGTGTCCCTACATGGAGTGCCGGTTTCTATTGTATCCGATAGAGATACAAGATGCACCTCTCATTTTTGGAAGAGCTTCCAACAATCTCTTGGCACTCGATTGAACTTCAGTACCGCTTATCATCCGCAAACTGACGGACAGAGTGAGCGTACCATGCAAACTTTGGGAGACATGCTACGTGCATGTGTGATCGACTTAGGTGGTAGTTGGGACGACCACCTACCCTTGATTGAATTCTCCTATAACAACAGTTATCATGCAAGCATCAAGGCTGCACCTTTTGAGCCCTTGTATGGGAGAAAGTGTAGAACGCCCGTCTGTTGGGTGGAAGTTGGAGAAGCCCAACTAACAGGACCTGAGATAGTCCTAGAAACGACGGATAAAATCTTGCAAATCCGCGACCGTTTCAAAGCTGCCCGAGATAGGCAGAAGAGCTACGCGGATAAGAGGCGCAAACCTCTTCAGTTCCAAATTGGAGACAAAGTGTTACTGAAGGCGTCGCCTTGGAAAGGCGTCATGCGATTCGGTAAAAAGGGCAATTTAAGCCCAAGATATATAGGACCGTTCGAGATTATCGAACGAGTCGGGTCCGTAGCTTACAAGCTCAAGTTACCTGAAAAGCTAAGTGGAATTCAAGATGTGTTCCACATTTTAAACTTAAAGAAATGTCTAGCCGATGAGACGCTAGCAATGCCGCACGAGGATGTGCAAATTGACGAAAACCTCCGTTTCATTGAGAAACCGATAGCGATCGAAGATCGTCAGGTTAAGAAGCTCCGTAGAAAGCACGTGCCTATTGTAAAGGTCAAGTGGAATGCTCGACGAGGTCTCGAGTATACAACGGAAGTCGAGTCCACTATGCGACAAAAGTACCCCTACCTTTTTGAATAAATCTCGAGGTCGAGATTTCTTTTAAGGGGGTGAGATGTAACACCCTGTGTTTTTACGTCCTATAAAATTTCGACACGTGTCCCGCTGACCCTCGTATGCCGTGTGCTAGACGAGAGGGACTAAAATCGCCAACATGTTATTTTATAACCTCTGAGTGGTGAATATTAAAGTCGAGGGGTTAAACATGTCAACATACTTAAACTATGCCTCTGAGTGACCTTTTAACAAACCCGGAGCTTAATGATGTTCTGTTATACTCCCGAGAGTGCTAATTAGGGGCCATATTGAATAAAACATGCTTTTATGCCGAAATATGGGAGTTTGGAGAAGTTTAGGGGCCAAAATGGAAATTTTGTGATTTGGCACCTCAGACGCCACGCGCTAGGGACCTGGTGTCCCCGCGCGACGCACGGGGGAAGTCAGTTCGCAGAAACAGCTGCCAGCTGCTGATCTGCATGCTTGGCCACCTCTCAAACCACTTACACTCACTCAGCTCGAAACCATTAACTCAATTCCGGTTTTGGACACCTCCTAACACACCTGGAGTGATCTCTAGTGTTCCCATAACACTTGTCTCAATCCTAGATCATGTCCTCAACTATAAATAGGGGAGTTCATCACCCTTCATTCCTTGCAGCTCATCATTTCTTTCTCTCTTGCTCTCTTGGAGTTGGTTCCTCGCTAAGGAGACCTCCCCTAAGTTCTAATATTTTCCTTGGATCACTTACTAAGAGCCTCCCGGTAGACTGCCATCTAAGCTTTCTTTTGAATTTTTCAGCTGAGTTACTTATCTTATTTGAAGAATTTGCTCAGGTAAATACTTTTAACTTATTTTCCCTATACGGGCTTGGGATACGGTATAATAATACCGCTTGGTCGGGTATGAGATCATGTTATTGGATTGTGATTTACTAAATCCTTATAACCCGTTTTATTCTGTATTGTTTGATAACTTAAACATTGGGGTTAATTCGACCATGTCTGGGATATCCTTGGGTTATTTAAGTTACTAATGGCCACAACCTTAAGCGCGGGGTGTAGGCATACACCTAACAGATGCTAATGCTAATAAAAAAATTAAATCCCGCTGGTGGATTATTTAAGTGTCGTGTCGGTTAATCAGGTAATTTGGTTTCTGCACCGCACCCCATATGTATTGACAATCATGTAAAACTGTAAACAAGGTCATTTTGAACTATCCCAAGTTATTTATAAAATGTGCCAAGTGCACCAAAATCACTTTAAATAAATGTTTACAAAATGAGTCAGTTATTAGTATTTACCAGTGAAAACTGACGTATTTTTAAAAGACCAAGTTACAGGTGGCAACACGCAATAGATCGGGAGCTGCGCTATAGTGACGATAGAGGATCTTGCAAATCCCTAGGTTGCTTAAGTCTATTGAACAAATACTTTGTACATATTTATACGATCCACCTGTGGATCTTTTCATTAAAAGCCTTGTAATTTATATTTTGAAATTTGGACACTCGGTTTGTAGTAGTAATTTAAATGCAAGACTTCTGCTGTGCTATGTTTGTTTGGTTATGATGTTATCAACTACGTCATGATATTCCCCAACCGGGCCCACCGGGTTACACGTGGAAATCGGGGTGTGACAATATTCAATGGAATAGTAAAAAAAATACAACTCAGAGAACAATGTTGTTCGATTGTACAATGATTTCTAGTGCAATTGTTTTTTTAATCATGAGTGAGTAACAAGTATGCAAGTGTAAAGTGTAAGCAAAGTTTGTCACTCCTAGGTCAATCTGTCACACCCCACCTGATGGCGGAATCATCGAGGCGCGGCACTAAGCGAATCAGATTGCTCAAGAGAATCCATAGCAATTACTATATGACAATATTTAACAAGGTTCAATTTCCCATAAACTAAACATATTTTTATACAATAACTGAAATAAATCCGAGTTTCTCAAACAATAAAACAAAGTAGACAACTTGATTTAGCATGTATCTAGAGAATCCTAATCTTATTTCAATATAACCTGCGTTTAACCTGCAACATACGTTAAAATAGTTTCAATACAAAAATGTATTGGCGAGCATACATGTTTTGTTATAATAGCATGTAGAGAAAAGCGCCACGAATTTCCGCATAACATAAACAAGATACTACTCAACATATAAATCGATTTGACAAATACTCAAGCTAAGTTCCGAGATGACTGCTATGCGCGTTTGTGATGTGCGTAACTAAACCCCGTCAAGTGTGAGTCAAACTATGATATCATACTAGTTAAGTTGGAAGTCCGCGAGTAAGTCTAGAGTGCTTATATGTATCTAGCATCACGTAGTAACATGTATAACAAATATTCGCGTGTGATAAAACAGTTTGCGTGTATGGTGTGTTTTGCTATGAACGTATGTTACACCCAAAAGTGTGTTAAAGCGAAAAGGCTTCAAGTATACTGACAGTGAGTGCGTAATAGCAAACATCGAGAGGTGATGAGAGATACGAAGAACGTCGATTTAGCCTGCGCGTAGAAACAGAAGTGCATCATTCTTCCAGATTGCTGAAATGGTCAAAACGGAGAGTTGTGCGAGAAACAGATATTTTGGTACGAAAATTTCAGTGGATTTTCTTGCGAAAATTTCGTGCGAAAATTTCAGTTGTTTAACTTGTGAAAATTTTCGTGCTAAAATTTCAGTGGTTCAACTTGCGAAAATTTTCTTGCGAAAATTTTCGTGCTAAAATTTCAGTGGTTCAACTTGCGAAATTTTCATGCTAAAATTTCAGTGGTTTAACTTACGAAAATTTGTGTACGAAAATTTTCGTGCTAAAATTTCAGTAGTTCAACTTGCGAAAATTTTCGTGCTAAAATTTCAGTGGTTCAACTTACGAAAATTTCGTGCGAAAATTCGTGCTAAAATTCCTGTTTCGTGTCCAAAATCGAGTGTCTTTGCGTCATTCTTCGGGAAATCGAGTGTTCTTCCCTCTAGCCTTCGGCCACTGATCGAACCTTGTGCCGGAGAGGTCTTTAGAACTAGTGAGTCGTTTGTAGAAACTCGGACTGGGTCGTACGAACCCAAAGTGATTCGTGCGAGCCAGTCCAGTTTGCACAAGTGACTATTCTTACGTATTTGTGCAACCGGAACTAAATCTTTGCTTGGAGTGGACGTGATTTCGAATCCATTTCAGGCTGTTTTAACACTGCTTCTTTCCACTACTTAGTGAACGAAACATTAGTCGGTTTGATCCGTTTTTGTGTAAAAACCGATTTATAAAATAGTTTTGTTAAGATAAACACTTTGTGAGCTCGAAACAACAAGGTTTCAGATCTGAGAAGCTAAGGCTAACTCAAACATGCTCGGTTAAGTGTAGATCTAAGTTAAAATCAAAAAGCATTATGAAAAAAGATGAAGGTTTTAGTAAACAGAGAAGTTTAGATGAAATCAGAGATAATCTCGTGCAAAATCGTTGTAGAAATCGTTGTGATTTGCATGAAAAACGTAGTCTTCTTACTTGGGACATAGAAAACAAGCTAGAGAGCGTTTTCGTGCGAGAGTCAGCAAGCTGAGAATGAATGACAAGGGTTGGTATTTATAGGAGGAGAGGTGTGAGGGTGATCTAGTGAAATTTTCGTACGAAAAATGTCATTTCCGTGCCAAAAATGCCATTTTCGTGTGAAAAATGCCATTTTTGAGCGAAATATGCCATTTTCATACCAAAATTGTTGATTTTCGCACGAAAAATTTGTGCGATTTTTTTGGGTTAAGTGCGTTAAGACTTTTAGCGAAGTGTTAAGCGTATTAAGCGTTTAAATTAAATTAAATAAAAATAAAAATAAATAAGCGAGATAGTATGCGTCTCAGTTCCCAAGTCTTGTAAGCGTTGTGAGGTGCGATGTAGTGTGTTGAAATAAGCGATGCAGTGCGAAAGTATGCGATGCAGTGCGAAAGTATGCGATGTAGTGTAGTAAGCGATATAGTTTACATTATGATCCGAATCTCTAGTGCTAGGCGTAACGAGCTGCGAAAATGCGGGTTGTTACAGTCTCCCCTACTTTAGGAAATTTCATCCCGAAATTTATTGGAAAGGAAGACTTGAGAATTGACACGAATAGATAGCGATAGATAGTTATTAGGCGTTAGGGTAAGTTGAGGATGAACGAGCGATCGAGCGATGATTGACAAGTGAGAGCGTCTTGGTGGCATAAGGAATCGATGAATAAAAGCGACTTGATTGACTAGAGGATAGTAATTCACGAGTTGACGATCCAAAAATGTTTCAATTTTTGTTAATTATTACGAAACTGTTTTAAGGAAAACTTGATTTATGAAATTATCTCACAACGTGGCGTTAGGCTGAGTCGATTTCACATTGTAAGAAGGATTTTAATTGCCCAAAGGTTTTAATAAAAATAAAAATATTTAGAAACTTTTCATTTATTTCCGAAACATAATGTAAAAAGTTTTTAACAGTTTCAAAAGTTTAATTAGCGTCGAACCCACATGGCATCTTTCCACTAAAGTTTGTTAATATGGCTAAAACACTTATATATAGGAGGTATCAGTGGCGTATCCACCATGTTTTAGCCATACCGCCTCCGTCCCGTGGAATGATGTCATGTGTGTCGACACGACATGGATGGATTTTGACCCATGTGGCGAAAGGTTGGACCAAGTTTGAATAGTAAGTCAAGTAGCTTGCGCGGCGAAGCTGATTGCATACTTGGTTAGCGATGCTAGTGCGCGGAAATGGTTCGGTGATTGGAATAGTGAAGCGGTAAGAATAAGATTTGCGATAAGCATTAAAGCATCGAGAGAGGGGAGCGATAAGCGAAGCGATAGCGTTAAAGTGTCGAGAGGGGAAGGCGATAAGCGATGCGACATAGATTACATCGAAAGCGAGTTTGTGTGCTGTAGACTTACTAAAAGTCTAGCGATGGTGAGATCGAGAAGTGATGAGATATTACACCTTGCGAAGGAGTTAGCGTGTTGAAAATAGTCACAATAGTATAAAGGTTTAATAACGTTCAACTACACATGGCACGTCTTCACGAGAGTTTGTTAGCATGGAAAAAGCACTTATATATAGGAAGTACCAGCGGCGTATCCACCATGCTTCGACCACGCCGTCTCCGTCTTGTGAATAGTGTAGGACCGATCCTCGATGCTAAGGAACCTAAATTTGATATCTAACGTCCATAATAGCGGAAATATTACGTCGTGTTTACCAATAGACAATATTTAATCAGTTAACCGTCAGTTTTATTGATCCAACGTTCTGGTTACAAACCAACATAGCTTCGCCTCCAAAATGACAAAGTTACAAATGAGGAGCACTAGCTAGGTATTTATAGACTTAGAAGTTCGCTCATGTGATACCTAAGTTCGCCCGAACTTGGCTAGACATGATGCCATGGGCGAATTTGATACAACATTTCATAAATACTTCACAACCTAGCCTATTCAGCTCTATACTATATAGACTCGATATAAGACTAAGACATAGACATTATGCACCAACAGACTCCCCCTTGGATATAGTCTTTGTCTTGTATCAGTCTCCAAAACTCTGTCTTCATAAAAACGTTAACGCACCCGACCGAAGATGTTCTTGTACGGCTTCCTTCGTCGTTCTTGCTTTGGATAAGGCGTTTGATCAGTTGGCAGTGGTCTTTTAAAATTAGCCATTCTTAGAGAACTTTGCCTTACCGCTTTTTCCATTCTTTCTTTAGTCGCTTCATTTCTTTTTTCCTCCTTTAAAAACTCAACTCTTTCTAACTCTCTCCACTTCGTTTGCCACATTTTTCCAGAATTGACTTCGCACGCATAGCAAACATTTACAACTCTCTGAAACTGCATTGCTTGTACCTTTTCTCGTTCTTCAAAAACAATCTTGCTATAGAACAAGGTTTTGATATCTTCTCTTGAGCAGTTCACAAGCCACATAGGATCTAGAATCCTAATTGTCCTCCATAAACCCCTCATGCCCTGATAACCCATCACCTCAACCCTTTCCTTTGATATATCTAAGTGTTCTTCAAACTTTAGAACAATAACTGCTTCACAAGTAGCTGGATCTATTTGCCACCACTTGAACAAAGGATAGAAGTCTTGTTCAATCGGCATAAGTGGCATATTCCTCATGGCTCTTGGACGTTTCATAATTAACGTTATGTCCTTTTCCCCCGTTTTTCTTATTTGTCTTGATTCTACGGCTAGGAATAAAAGGCTTCCAGTAATTGAATCCTTTCACTGCTTCATACTTGATTTTTCCATAATAACTGATCAGCCACCTTCATGTGATATGTAACGTTCACAGTTTGAACCAACTCTTCCATATCCCAATACGGTATTGTCTTGAAATCAGCAAGATATTTGAAGTATTGCACTCCAAACTCCCTATTGATTGCATATAAGTTCAGTTCTTTGAACCATCCCCAACTCAATATATCCCCAAAGAAACATCTTTGTCTCTGGTAAAGAATGCTAGTGGACGTCTAAACTTTCGTTCACGTGGCATCTTTTTGAACTAAGACTTCCTCGTTTCAGCTATTTCTTCTTTGGTCATGGGCTTAGGAACTTTACCCTCTCGAACTGATTCAGCAATTCTTTCCTTCAACATGTCTTCGTCTAACTGCTTGTACATTTCCTCAAACGTAGGAAAACTTTCTGAATTAGGACCAATGTACTTCGCTTTCTGATCTGTTTCATCATCTGAAGACCAATCTTCAACAATAACTCTATTGTATTCATCTGCTTCGAATCTTCTCTCATACTGATAGACATTTGATTTGAAAGTATTTAAATTCAATACTTCCTCGAAATCAAACTCTAAATTTTTAGCTTCAACCTCAACAAATCTCGCCAAATCTTCTTTTGAGTAATTGTGCACATACTCACCTTCTTCCACCTTATGTTCCAACATCAACATTAACGGCTTCGTGGGTACTGCAGTAATAGGCTTAGCAGATCGATCAACATCTATCCCATCAATATCATCTGAAGGCCCTGTCTTCCCTTACTCCCCTGACTTTTATCTTCCATTTTATTTGACTCATCATCCATAAATGAAGTAAAGTCAAAATCTTCAGAGACTTTTGCTTCAGTGATCTTTATACATGTACCACCCTGATCAAAATCATCACCACCTTGATCGTAATCATCATCATCATCATCACCAACATTCCAATCCTCGTAACCTTCTTCCTCTTCATCCTCTTTATCATCTTTTTCAGCTTCTTCATTGTCTTTTTCTTCAGAAGCAGTGATAAGATCAGAAGGCTTGACAGATTTGTCAACCTTAGGAATATCAGACTCAGAAGCTTTCGAAACATCTTCAACTGGTTTCTCTGTAGCATCAGAAGACTTAGGAGCTTCACCTTCAACTCCTTTACCTTTGCCACTCTCAGCCAACTCTTTCTCAGATCGTTCTTTGGCTTCCTATTGATCTAGACGATCATATTATTTGATGAAGTCAATACCCAGTGCATTAGATAAAACTTTCTGCATCCTGGAGAATCTTCTATCATTTAAGGCTTGAATAGATTTCAGATCAGCTATCTCAGTTTGCATCCTTTCATTTGCATCCTGCAAACTTTCGATCAACGCTTTTAAGTACTCTCTTTCATTCTCTAACACCTTCACTTTTTCATCCAACATTTCTTTTTCGACAGCACTTTGATTCATCTTGTTAATCATCTCAACTTTTTAAGCTTCATTCTATGCCACTTTGTCTTCTAGTGCCTTGACAAGCTTTTCCAGAAGTTCAACGTTAGTCTTTGGAAAGAAATCATTTAAATCCTGCAGACTTATCGGATCGCAGTGCATATCACCAAAAATATTAGGCCTTCTTAGAGATTTTGGTGTTGACTTAGGAGTCGCAGTCTTTGGTGTAGACTTCTTTGGCGTAGAACTTTCAGGAACAAAAGTCGTTGCAGCAATTAGAGACTGAGTAATAGGAACTTCGAGTAAACCAATCACAGGAGGTTATTGTGTAACTCCTTGACTTTCAGTCTCAGAATGAATAATAACAAGAGGTTCTTGTGTAGGAGGTTCTTGTGTGACTCCTGTCTCTTGTGCACCAGAAGGTTCTTGTGGGGCTTCTGTGATTTTCATCTTTCCAATATACTTTCTGCTTGCTGCTTTTCTTTTCTTGCCTTTCGCTTGAGGAGATCTGGTGGTCTTTGTTGATGAAATAATAGCAGACTTTACACGTTTTGCCTTTTTCTTAGGCCTATCCTCATCCGACTTCTTTTTCTGCCTTAGGATCAAAATCAGCATCCAATTCTCTTTCTTTCTCTGCTCTAACCTCTGCCTCAGTCTTTTCTGGCTCTTTCACCGGAATTTCTTCATCAGAATCATCTTCTTGTTCAGAAGTAGCAGATATAACATCATCTTGAGTCGTTTTCACAGTCTCTTGACTCTCAATAACAACTGCAGCACTTGATCCAGCAACTGCTTCAACATTCTCTGGTTCATCTTCGTCGAAAAGCATAGTTTCGACTTTCTTCGCAGCATGTTTCTTTTTAGGCTTATCAGCTTCTGCCTTTCAGAACCATTCGCTCCTTGCCTTTGGTTTGAAATCTTTAAACCACTCCTTTTCAGCATTAAGTTCTTTCTCATTATCGCTACCATCTTTCCTCCATTTATTTTTTGGCGGCGCAATGTAATTAGAATCTTTGATCGCCCCGAATACTGGTTTAGCAATAGGAGCTGAAGCTTGCTTCTGGAACTTTATAAGCTTTTTCACAGTCGTCTCATCGAGATGAACTAGGTATAACACATCGTTCGGATCTCGAGCAATATTTGGATACTTCTCATCTATAAGCATCTGAACAAATCTTGGATAGAAACAAAGCCTTGAATCCTCCATATTCTTCGACATGTGAGTGAAAACTAACTTCGAGAAGTTGAACGGCTTATTCAGATTAATGTCGTTGCCATGCAAGCTAAATAATCTTGGACATCATCTAGACCTGCCTTGCGGTGACTAAAAGTATGGATAATAGCATCCATCAGGAGCTTGTAGGGATTTGGCACTTCCCCTTTCTTTAATGTCGGCTTATTCACACTACCTTTGTAACCCATCCTAAAGAAACAGCCTCTGACCATCCTCTCATCAAGATAAATAGGATTGTCTTCTTTATCATTGAATTGCAACACTCTGCATATATCATCTTCAGTTACAGTGATCGGTTTGATTTCATTGCCTACTTGCACAGATGAAATAATTGACTTCTGATCTTCACTAAGACTCGCGTTCATCCAAAAATGAAAAGTATGAGATCTATATGATAGTGTGCGCTCTGTGATAGCCCGGTGAATAGGACTTTCCTCCAAAAACTTCAATATACTGTCGTATTCCTTAAGTGATGGACAGATCGACTTATCGAGCGTAATACATGTGTTATGAGTCTTTGAAAATTCAACAGAAATTATACGCTCTGGTTCTTGAACCTGAAAAACGACGCAAAACAATTAGCATGCTTTTCGAGAAAAATTTCACAAAATTTTCTAACACTTTTCATCAATTTCGGGCGAACTTGATTATGTGTTAAACATTTGTTTTTAACAAGTTCGCCCGAACATGTTAGATACATGTTCAACAATTTTCAAATGCAAGTTCGGGCGAACTTACAAATGTCTCAACAATTAAGTTTTATAAGTTCGGTCGAACATGATACTTGTTCTCTTTATTCAATTTTTGAAAAGACTTTTTGATGCAAGTCCGGTCGAACTTGATAACAAGTTCGGCTGAACTTGTCATCTTCTCCAACTTCAAATCTGTTCAATCTTTTAATGACCATTACAAACCAATCAAAACTGATTACACGGTCGATTTAACATGTAGATTCTGAATTTAAGTTCATTTTTTCAATTTGCCCTAGATCTATCTGATTTTAAGTTTTCAGATATCTTTTCTCTCGTTAACAGTCCAAATATGGTTCAAAGATCAAATTTATACCTCTGCCATTGTAGATGGTGTGTAAATCACCAAAAACAATCAAATTTAGGCAGCGTAACTGTATGATTTTGTCAATTTCACTCAGATCTCTCTCTATGTTCAAGTTCGCTCAAGTTCTTTAGCATTTGCAGAAGTGAGTTCGGCCAAACTTACTTATGTATTTATACATAGGTAAGTTCGGGCGAACTTGCAAAGCCCATAACTTAAGCCCAATCCAAGTTCGAGCGAACTTAGCAATTATTAATAACCAGCCATCTACAAGTTCGGTCGAACTTGCTTGTTTGTTAAACATGATTTGTTTAGCAAGTTCGGCCAAACTTGCCAAACCTTAAAAACAAAACTTTTTCAAAATTTTCATTTTAAACCCTGAACTTTCCAACTTATTACCAGTTATGAAAATCCACTCAGTTTACCAAGTCCAAGCTAATGAGCTTGGTTAACTGATTTGTCTGCCAAGTCCAAGTTAATGACCCTGGTTTGACCCGTTACGAACAAATTGTTGATATTTTCAAAATCAAAGTTTCAATTTAATGAACTTTTTATCGTTTTGGTTTTTCAGTTTTAACAGATTAGCTCCCAGACCGTTGTCAATGAGATTCCCACCAGTTCTAGCATCTTACCAGACTTCGAAGACCCGTTCTCCAACATTGGTTTGCTGAAAACAATGTAGAAATAAAATCTTTTTGAATTTTTTTTTGTAAGTTTATGCTAAAACACACTGAAAATCTTTTTGATTTTAATCTGTAAAGCTGATAAACTATGTACAAGATTATGTAAACTATGTACAAACATATTTACAGACATATTTTTGTGAATTCGTGTCTACTGATCATATCAATTGATTGAGACATATCACCAATACCGTTGTCCTTTAAATGACTTTAAGCTTTAAACTCGTTTACCTAGATTGTCGATATGTTTGTCCACTTAAGCTTTTACCACATTCCTTAAATGTTTCAAGATATGTTAAGGTAAGATTTATGAAACTTGACTTACCTGTGGTTTCCACTTCTTGAATATACTCCCTTATCCAGATTCCCTAGATTTCATCTTGAATATAGCGTAATTGATATCTGTATCTGGGTTATGCGAGACCTTGAGAGCTCAAGTTAGTACTACCGTACAGACAAAGAGATGAAGGCTCGTCTTTAGGTGTGTTCCACTTAAGGAATCTTTTCAGCAATCCAAATGATTATATCTTTCGATACTTTTCAAGAATACAGCTTGGGGTTTATAACGAAAGCACTATAAAAGTTCTATGCTATTGCTTCCGCAAAATCAGAAGAACTTATATAATACCCCAGATATCAACAATCTATAAAGACCTCGTATCTCAGAATCAGGCAATCTTTCAAACGAAATTTCGGCGTACTAAGTCCATATATTCAAGATATGTTAATCCACAAGAATAAGCAGTTGCTAAATTTAGTTTATATCTCAAAAACAGTTTACTAAACGTGTTAAGCCTATCGACACATCCACAGTAAGACTCGTTTATCATTTTTAAACTTTCCATTTCTTTAGCATACTGTGATAGTCCACTGATGTACTATCATTTCCTTATATGGCACTGAATTCTTTTTCTATTTTTTAATGTTTTTGTACAATTTGACTTTTTCATATGTTTTTGGATTTTTCAATTTTTCGAATGTTTTTGTATTTTCTCTAACATTTCTCCCCCTAAAATCAAAAACATCTTTTTGGATTTTAGTTTTTAACAAAATTCTAAGCTAGAAAGATATTTACAAACCAATGTGGATCACGTGAACTCGTCGTCCGATCCGTATTCAACCTCAGCGTCCGCACCTTTCAGCAAATTTTCCATACCATTAATTCTTAGCAAGTATTTAAATCGTGATAAAGAAAATGGTTTGGTATAAAAATCAGCCTTTGGTTCGTCGGTATGGATTTTTTCTATTCGTACCAATTTCTTTTCGTAACAATCACGAATGAAATGATAACGAATTTCAATGTGTTTTGTGCGTGAGTGATGAACCGGATTTTTAGTTATATCAATGGCTGCCTTGTTATCAACAAACAGCGGAGTGTCTAGAAATTGCAGACCATAGTCTCTCATCTGCTGTTGAATCCATAGAATCTGTGAACAACAGCTGGAGGCCGAGATATACTCAGCTTCACAGGTAGAGAGAGCGACCGTAGTCTGTTTCTTACACTGCCAGGTTCCCATTCTTGTTCCGAAGAACTGGCATCCCGCTGTAGTTGATTTTGAATTCAACTTATCTACACCAAAATCAGAATCAGCATAGCCTGTGAGGTCGAAATTGTCGTTCTTCGGGTACCACAAGCCAGTGCTTGGGCATCCTTTCAGGTATCTGAAGATTCGCTTCACGATCTGCATGTGTAAGATCCTCGGGCTTGACTGATATCTGGTGCAGAGGCAGGTTGAATACATAATATCTGGGCGCGATGCCATCAGATATATCAGTGATCCAATCATCGATCTGTATAACGTCTCGTCAACTTTGGCTCCAGTCTCGTCAACGCAAATTCCGTGATTTAGAGCAAGAGGCGTAGATAGAGGCTTCAAGCTTTCCATTCCAAACTTCTTCAAGATGTCGTGAACATACTTAGTCTGATGAATGAAAATACCATCCGGAAGCTGATCTACTTGCAAACCAAGAAAGAACTTCATTTCACCCATCGAGGACATTTCGAATTTCTTTTTAATGATTCCCTCAAACTCCTTGCAGAGACTATCGTTTGTAGATCCAAAGATGATGTCGTCGACGTAGATTTGAACTATAATCAGATGACCATCAACTTCTCTGGTGAAAAGAGTACTATCCACAGTTCCTCTAATAAAGCCGTTGACGAAGAGATGTTGCGATAACGTCTCGTACCAAGCTTTGGTGTAGACCATAAATAGATGTCACACTTTGTCGACATGGTTAAAACGCTTATATATAAGAAGTACCAGCGGCGTATCCACCACGTTTTAACCACGCTTTTAACGTTAGGGCACCATTAGAACTCACTACGATCCCCATGCAGACCTTAAGATAATCCCGTGTGCACCCGTGATTAATTTGGTGTTTGCATGTTTATCGTAACTTATTTTAAAGGCACATAGTAGGGGTAAAAACATATTATATCGTGATACACTATATAGCGTTAGTAATAAGATTTAGTGTGTGAGCCTAGACTAAGTGCGATGACGAGAGAGAGAGAGAGATGTCGTCGTATGTTGAAACGACATCGTACGATTAGAACAATTAGAAAACATAAGTACTAATGTCGAAAATCGTACCGTTAACAACGTCGTTCTGCGCCTGGTCGGTGTTGATGTTGACGTCTTCTGCTGCTGCGGCTGCGGCTGCTGGTGCTACTGGTGTGGCAGATGCTAGGGCTGCGAGTTGAGTCTGCCGTGCTGGAAGGGCTAGCCGACCATGTTGTCGTGGCCCTGTGCGGCAGTTACTGGTGAAGTGACCAAAATAAAAGGAGACATAATGATCGTTCTTTCCGGCTTTTTCATCCAACCTTTTTAAGCACTATATCTATGTATGTGTGTGTATATATATTCTATCCAATATTTCGACCCCTTATGCTTTGTTATTTTCATTTGCGAATCTGCACTTGTATTAATTTTAAATCTACAGGGACTCGTCCCTCGATACCTTGCACAACAAGCTCTGGTCTCAGGGTGACCTTGTCAATAGAACCCATAAGTACGGTGATGTTTGAGAAAAAATTAAGGATATAAAGTAAAGCTATTACCAAACTCATGTAAGATACATGGAAGAAACCTTCCCTAGATAAACAAAAATAAATAAATGAATAAATAAATAAAGCACTATTATCATCAAGCTTTTGTTTTGGTCAAAAATTGAGGGTATAAGGTAAAGCTATTACCAAACTCATGTAAGATACATGGTAGTGTGCTAGTCTTTTATTTCTAAAGAAAAGTGTTAGTAAAAATCGTTATTGATATAGTAAATGATAATGCTAAGTGTTGATGTCAAGAAATGTTTAAGGTGCTAAAAATAATGCTCAGAATATCGGAATATGGCTAGGTGCTAAAAATAATGCTCACAATATTGGAATATGGCTCCGGATATTGAGATTAAAGCAAAGAAGAAGAAAAAGAACAAGCCCTTGATCGATTGTGATCGCTGACACAAAACCTCGGGCGCCGACTATAAAGTAGTCTACCACAACCTTTAATATTCAATTGAATATGTAAAAAAAATACTACTCGAGAACAATGTTGTTCGATTGTACAATGATTTCTAGTGCAATTATTAGTTTAATCATGAGTGAGTAACAAGTATGCGAGTGTAAAGTGTAAGCAAAGTTTGTCACTCCTAGGTCAATTAGTTTGCCTCTTTTTATAGTGATAAACAAATAACTAACTATCTGATATCATGGGGATACTTGGAATACTCCCTTGTGAACGTTGTAGACCAGTTCCATAAAGTCAACAGTCACGTCTACAACAGAAAGTGTGAGTCATGGGGTTCAGGATATCAAACCTATTAAATATCCCTAATAGTCAGTCTTTTTCTGGATTATTGGTCGAAATATTCACCCATAACAGCTTTCAATTCATTTCGACCCTAGTTTTGCAATCAAAATCTTGTGGCATCTTGTAAACAAGGTAGAATTCATATGTTGTGTTTGATGACAACAAACCATTTGCATCTTTAAAAGAGATGCCTGTTACTTTCGAAGGTAATAGGCATAATACATTTCTTGTTATGCATTTAGTAAAATAGGTAATAGGCATAATACATTTCTTGTTATGCATTTATTAAAATAGTAAAAAAGAGTAGTATTGAAGGAGACCATGGGGTGTGGTTCCCCTTCCCCCATGGCCACATCATCTACGCCTCACCTCCACATCATCACCTTCTTCTTCCTCTTCGCCCAACCCTAGGAAATGGTTTCCCTATCCATCCCCATCCATCTCCATCCAATCAAAGCTAGAGAGAGATAGAGAGAATGAAGAGAGAGAGAGAGAGAGGGAGAGAGAGCTTCAGGACGTTCGGGATGTGGCCATCGATTGCACCGATTCCCGCTCGGGGGGGGGGGGGGCGTGTTCCCGTCGGGGGAGGAGCTCCACCTTAGCTCCCCGATGTGTTTCCCCGAACCACACCCCTCCGCCTAATCCAATAAAAGGTAGAGTCACATGCCAGGAAAGATAATTAGCTAAGCCAAGAACAAAGTATAGGAGAACTTTTATAATTTAATACTTGATAAATTAATAACCTCGATAAAATTAATAATTTGTCCGGTCTCAACTTGGGTACAATATAAAATTGGACCACAGTCGATAAAATAATAAGATAATAATTTTTTTTGAAATCCCAATGTAAATATATTGGTCCCAACGAAACTATAAATTAATAATTACTAAAATATTCCAAAATTCTAGAATTGTCTAGTAAAAAATGAATCTATAGTCACTTGTCTTTTTGTACACTTCAAATCTATATTGAGTTCATCTTTAAACTCCCATTGCACTTAAGAGTTGAGGCACTGTATTCTCGTATTGCAGCAAAAAGTTGTGAAGAGTTTTTGGCGCTTGCAATGCTTCTTTCCGAGTGATCGGTTCCAAAGGTACTGAATCATCATCACCTTCATCATCAACCGGATTTTAAACGGTATCCACCACAATATCTTCAATGCTTTGAACCTCGTAACGTTCATTATTTTCACCTAGATAATCCAACAACTCATTCACATCCATTTTGTGCCGATAATGCAATCCCGTAATCAAGTTCTCAAGCTCACGAATGTGTTCTCCAGAATTTACATCGTTTAAATCATTTGAGCAAGTTGGATTAGCCAACGAATTTTACAGTGTCGAAAACAATTTTACTTCATTTAAATTAATAATTTATTAATTTATCAATATAATAATATCTTGCTAAATTAATAAAATATCCCGTTCCCAACATTATTAATTTATAGAGGTTTTACTGTACATACTTGAGCATAAGACTACGACTAGAAAAACAATGTAAAGTAGTACCAATGTGAGAAACACGAATAGACGTACCATTGCCAACAATGACACTACCAACTAGTGTATGGTACAAGATCAAAGACAAGAAATACATCAGCATCTAGCACCCGAATCAGGTGTCCAAGAGTCGACTTTCTCACACATGTTGGATACATCTACACTTAGCCCAAAATGAGTGAGACTTGTTAACTAGTTCAATTAGTAAAGTGTGAGGCCGTACCATATATAACTCCCACTAAACATCATATTAATTCCCAGTTATCGCCCTTATTATTGCATGTTAAGGGCCACCATTAGGCGAATGTCAAAGAACAAGCCTTAGCAGATGTGTATTCTAATATGTATTTCGAGCTAGATGATACAAAGTCAACACCATTTCAAGAACTACTTATGACAATGATCTATGAAATATTCTTGAAGCGGGTTATGTCTAATAATCATTCCCAAATTGTTGTGCATGGATTTGGTTTTCAATGATCTGAAGTTTCACTTATGTGATGATCTCATATAATGAACTAACCAATACTTCAAGATAGTCTTAATTATGACTTAATCCCATAAATACAATCGACTACAAGCATTTAGAACAATTACTTATTCATGGATTTAAACATACTAAGACGTGAACATAGTGATCACTGATGAGGAAACTCAACCATTGCTTCTAGTCCAAAAGAATATCACTGTTAACGTTCAAGGACATCCAAATACTTGATCTTATATTGGGTTTGGTTTTCTAAATCAAAGCATGTACCTAAGTCTTTAGGTATCAAAACAATATACAGGTTTACCTAAATAATATATGTTTACCAAAGTAATAGATGTTAATCCTCTAGTGGTTCCACTTCACTGCCTTTCTACAACATAGTATAGTATCATACCTTTTATGTGTGATTACATTGTAGAAAGTTTTCCAGTAATCTCACTCGTATGATTACCCCATTTTATTTACAACCGGTTTAATAATATGTATATTTCCATACATTGATCCTCATTTTGATTTGACATATTATGGAATCGTATTTACCATAACCCTTTACGGTGATTCCTCAATTCAATGACATTTTCTTGGTGGTCAAATTCAATTCCCCATGTGTCATCAGAACCTTTAATGGCGATTCATTAAGGTTGCCTAACTGTTTGTGAAACATAGTTGATATACTTATTTCAATTACAATATGATAGCTTCCATGAATGAAACTTCTGGATGCGAATATCTTCTAATATACGTCTATGTCTTTTTCACACTTCATCTTAATACTCAAATGTTAATTTGGTAGACCATGTAATCATCCCACTTGAAATTTAACTAATTAAAGACTTTTGTAGAGTTTTATCCTTTCAAATATCGACATGGGGTAGTAAACTATCTTGGACCATTAATTATGATCCTTTACTATAAGCTTATATGTTAGCTTATTAGATTTTTCAAGTTAAAATTCCCTTGAGATACCTTTATCTTGCAGAGTTTAGAGAAACTTGATGAATTCAAGTAACACATGTCTCGTATGTTTCTTGATTATCGTTTCCATGGAACTAAGTAGTCTGGCTTTATATACCCCTATCGAAGTCCATCGGCATGACATTCCATACTATTTTAGAAGACAGTTTAGCTACCACTAGCCTTCACAACGGTACACGATTGTAGTCCTCCTCCTTTGATCACATCAAACCTAAGACTCACATTTAGATGCACTAATAGTCTAACAAGACTTATAAATTTACATACCTTATTTGGAACCATTCAATATATTTAATATCGTAGATTGAACAGTGATTTCCTGTTAAGGTGATCATTATGATGTTCCTAATCAAAATGTTTTATTTTATTAACACAAGTTTCAATGCAATTAGAAGAGTTTCTGATTAGAAGCTTGTAATCAGAAGCTTGTAATCAGTATTGATGGGCGTTTAAATATTGATAAGCGGATCCTTTGTAGGGTAAAGATTTGACCCTGGTCAAGTTCTTGTATCAAGCTTACATAGTGTGTAACATGATCATGTTTATGGTTCCTACAAAGAACCTACTTATTCCTTTGATGCAACAAAAATGTGTGTAAGATCTATCTGAATCAGAAGTCTGGATAGACCACTAGGAGTCCAGATGCAAATAAACAGAAACAAAAACAAAACGCACACCTTAATTTGTTGCAGTAGACTTCAGTTCGTGAGGCACCTCGAGTCAACAACTTGGTCTCTAGATCCAAAACATGAAAAATCTACCAAATGAGTAATCCAAGAATTTGTACTACTTTAGATTCTGCTCGCAAAACCAACCGAACAAGAACCGGATACCGTTGAGCAACGGATATTCTATAGTGTGATGTGGGCGACAGTCAGCGAGAGTACAGGCGTCAGCTTGGTGGTCGACAACGGGTAGGGTGGTGGCGCAGGATGCATCAAAGTAATCTGGTCTCTGCTAAAATTTGGTACATTTGAAGAGATCCCTAGTCCAATTTATATAGTGCACTGTAGCGCCCGTCTTTTTCATACTTTCCATATTTAGAAAGCTCATGTTGTATCTCTATTTTTGGAAACATTGTAATCTTGTAATCTTTCTTTCATTGTAATCGTTGTAATTCGAAACTTGAATCATAATGAAAGCCCGTATTCTATTCTTATTCGTGTTATACATATTCATACATTCAAACATATGACACAACATTCGTGATACTTGGAAACATGATAAAATTGTAAATACGTAACAATCATACTTCATACGAGACTTATACGTGATGTTCATACTTAATCATTTTCAGTTTATACCTATGTAGACCTTAGAGCATGTAACATATGCCTAAAAGTCTTAAAATGGCCCTAAAACACGTTTTATGTAACAACTATACAAGGCCCATTCATCAAAACAAAAAAAAATAAAAATTGTTGCCTCCTGACCAGGCCTTGCGGACCGCATGGCCAGACCCATACGGTCCGCATGGGGGTCTGGGCGGGCAGACTCTTTAAACAGCCGCGCATTTGCACGGATCCACACCTCCAACTCTCACCCAATCACCTCTAAACCTTCATTTAACACCCCCAAACCAACCCTAACTCATCCCTTATAAATATCAAGCTTCTCCAAGCAATTTCACACATTCAACACTCTCAAATCTCTCTCAAAACACATCAAAATCTCTGAAATATCAAGAATTCGGACAGATTCATCCATCCTTACAAAAGTGAGCATAACTTGCTCATTTCTTAACCTTTTTGCTTGATTATTTCTTCTAAGTACTTGGATAAACCTTGGGTTCGATTCCACGGAGAATCCAGACCTGGAAGTTCACCTAAAGGGCTCCAAACTTTCTGTTTTGAACAAATCTCTTTAAAACTTATGTTTCGCATTCAACAACCTTGAGTTCTTGTGCTCCTAACCAAGTTTATGATTAGTGAAGCCTAACCAAGCTTGTTTATATGAACTAAGGGCTGTTCTAACACCCTAATCTGTTTTACATGAGCTTTAAGCTCACAAGTTTTGCCAAGTCTTGAACTTGAAGGTAGTGTAACTACAAGGTTAGCTTGGGCTATCCTACATCTAAGTCCACACAACACTTGATGTTTTCTCATTCCATCCTAAGTAGCTTGCTAGTTGAAAGTAACACAACCCTGTCTAGCCTTCGAATTGTGTCACGCCGGCTCACCGGGTTATAGCTTACTTGGTTACTTAGTGTAGAATGTAACTTCAATTCCTTTATTATACTTGTTCTTGACCCTCTTTGTTGTATACGACAACTTGTGTAGTGGTGAACTCGTACGAGGTTCCTAAATGGATGGTTATACCACCTACCTCCTACATGACTTCCATGATATTATTGCTAGACTTATGATAATATATATATATATATATATATATATATATATATATATATATATATATAAGGACTATGTAATATACTTCAAACCGCAACCTTGATAATGACTAAATAATCATGTGTCAAGTTACTAAGTTTAATCACCAAAAGTGTTTAGTTCCTCGTTATGATTCTAATAGGTGTTTTAACCTATGAAATCACATAAACCCTAATGGGTTCCCATAGTGTCAAAACTAGTGCTAGACCTTGGTGAATATTTTCGTATACATACTTTATTAAACTTTATTCCAAATCCCGAATCTTCCATCAAACATCCAAATACTCACACCCACGTTTTCCTATTGTAGGATAGCTCGGTGTTCCTCCCGCAACCAAACAACTCTTCACGGAACTAACAAGTCGGAAAGCTTGCAAAACCATGAGTACACTCGACCCACTTTTGGGTGTAACATGTTTACCTTATACAAAAATCACCAAACTTAAACTTTATGAATGCACGAAACAATCCAATATACATGAATACTTTGATATGTTACTTGATGCTTATGTCATGGACCATTCTTATGTAATACCATAGTCATTAGCTTACCTTAAGCCTCCATTTGACATGTATAGCGCTATAGGAGTAACGCACCGCCCACTCGTGAATCTAGAGGTCATGTTAAATTATCGTTATTCGCGTAAGCAAGAGGATTGATAGAAATATTTCATGCCATGTATGATGCTCTAGTGATAAACTTAGTTGCCATGTGGATTCGTTTTAAACCTTATTCGTATACGTATGCTTATACTTAAACTTGTGTACTCGCCTTTACTTTTGCATTGAACTTTATTTTAAACATGTTACAGGTTGAGAAGAATGATGCTATGAAATCGAAGTAGCGTTGATGCTAGATACACACATAGACGTTTAGGTTTATTAATGTTGTATCAAATTTTGTCAAATGTTGTTATGTTTATTTGAAATTTCCATGTATTGTAATGAAAATTTACTTATGAAATGAAATTTGGTTTAATTAATTATTGTCACTATTAGTGTTGTGAGCAATGAGCAATCTATTTGTCCCGCCTTGATGTTTTCACCATCGGTAATGTAGATCAAACTTAAACAATCCCTTTATGTTTATCATATGGGCTTTTGGATTTTTAGTTTTATCTAAAACAATTATTTAATAAGTAAATAATTCTAAATTCAAATACTATTGGATTTAGGTGTTCAGTTATCCATAATTTAGCATTGCTATTAAGATACGATTCAAAGAGTTACACTTTGGACGACGAACAAAGAATAATATTTATTTGTTAAATATTATAAATCACAAAAGCAGATATTAATTGTGGAAATAAGTATTTGATTAAATACTTAAGATATTTATTGTTTATGAACCACTAATTTAGTGAAAATAATTGGTTTCATTCAAAAAGTTAAACGAGAAATAATTTATTATTTAGATCATAAATTAAAATGTTATTTATTTAAAAACTTTGACAATTTTCAATATTAACGAAAGCTTTCTTGCTTACATATCATTTGTCTATAATAATTTATAATCTATTTGATTCATTTCTAGTTTTTTTAAGCTTTTCAGCTAAGTCATTTATTAAAAAATCTTTTTTGTAAACAAATTCTTTTAGAATTTGCACTTTAACGAGAGTTGCTGATATGCTACTTCATTTTCTTTTAGCTCCTAGTTAAACCTCATAACATCATCCATTTCTTATATAATTTGTCTGTTGGTGGACTTATAATGTGTACAAATCTAACACATTGTGGTGTGTTGAGTTGACTTTTAAATTCACAAGGAATGTTATTTACCATATCCTTTTGTTCCTTCTCCTTGCTTGATTCCACCTCCTTTGCTTCAAGAGGAATCTTCTCCTTCTTTCATTCCACTAGCTCCACTACAATGTACATTCATCTTTTCAACCTGCTTCACTTCTTGAACATTTCTTCCCATTATGAGCTATAGTCTTCTCCACGTTCAGCATGCACTTAAGCCTGATATCAACAACGTCAGCTCCTTTGGGAATACCTGCAGTTTTGTTGCTAAGAAAGCTTGAAATAAGTGGTGTCGAACCATTTCAATCTTCGCCATGAGTGCCTTGTTAACGCCATCATTTGCTTCAATTATTTCTTCAGCCTTGGCATAATCTTCAACAACCAATGCCTTTGGACCCTCATTCTCAGCAACCTCAGTTCCTTCTATGATAGTCACCATCCTTCTTGCAGGCAAGACTACATTTATTGCATTCCTTAAGAGAGGACACTCGCTTTTAAAGTGACCAAGGTTCTTGCAGTTGTAGCACTTTAGTTTTGATTTGTCGAAACCAGCCTTTCCCAAACCAATTCATGCCAATCTTATCTTGGAAATTCTTTAGCCTCATGGTGATCATAGCCATCTGCCATTTCAAATCCATCCCTTTCATGTCGTCTGGATCAACCTGGTGCATGTCATCTGGAGTAAGCATTTTTTTCTTCAGCTCCACTACCATAAGCACTTCATAACTGCTCATGAACATTGATGATGAACTTGATACATATACTTTGATTGGAGCTACGAATGCGATGTTCTTTGGGACAACAGACTAAACGGGTTTAAGAGTATTCGCAACTTGCTTCATCTCTCTTTTGGCCATATGCATCTCAAAGAATTTTAATGTGTTGATCAAATCAGATAGGGTTGTAGGTTCCGTTGTTCAAAAGGTCTTTCTTTATCACCATGCGCTACACACTCCACTCTTTTGGGAGCGAGTCTAGGAATTTCTTGATAGGAACATGGTTGTGACATAATTTCCTGCTTTCTTCATTTTTTTGGATTTCAGAAAACGATTGATGTGTTCAGTCAAAGTTTCCCCATGAATGCTTCCAAACATATCGTATTACTTTTGAACCATATCCCTCATGTTCTGGACCATTTTTTATCGCCTTCGTAGTAGCCATGCTATGCATTCCATAATTCATGAACAGTAGTGTGTTTTTCAAACATGTTGTAGTCATCCGTGGTCAAGGCCATTGCTAGTGTTGCATATGTTGTGTGATCACGTTGTAGCAGCATTTTATCATTTTCAGTTTAGGTGGTGGGATCATGGTTGACTACAAGGCCATTGTCTGTGGTAACTTTTGGAATGTGGGGTCCAATAGAAACAAAAATCCACTGTGTGTAATCAATGAACTAGTAAGAGGATTATATTCGGTTTTTCCAGTTTCCAAAATCATGGGCACCCTTGAGTTTTGGTGGACGATTTGCAATTCCAGTTTCAAGTGTAACTTGTGCAATGGGTGTTAATTGATTCAAAGACATTTTCAGGTTTTTGATTTGTTGCTTTAGTTAACAGAGGTTAAAAATGCTGACAAATACGCTAATATGGTCATTGTGCTAAAACATTGTGAAGCCCTTAAAAATGCTAATGAAATACGCCAAAAAACAAAGAAGCACAACAAAGATGTCGTGCAAATGCAAAAATAAACTGTGAAAAAGTCACAAAAAACTCTATCATTGTCCACAAAGTCTCCTTTGGATAAGTACTTCGAAAGTACAACAAATACGTTGAGAAACCAAACATACGCTAATAACACGAGCAACCCCACTGTTGAAGGAAATCTTCAACAAATACGCTAAACGATGAAATAACGACGTTGACTCAAGAAAAAATACGGCCATAAAGGTTTTTCAAAAACCCAAAACTAACCTGATCAGATCCAAACCCATCCCAAATGATGTGATAATTGACGTGCTAAAAGTAATTAATATATATTAATTAAAGTAACCCTAAACTAGACACTCTAAGCTTTAAATTTATAACTAAGACTCTCTAAAACCTAGACCACACAACTGCGGCAAGTGGACCGGTCAATGTAGTAAAGCTTAAGTAAGTCCGAGTATCGAACCCACGAGATTCTACTAATTACCAATATTAGACTCGATTACTATTAACTGAACTGACTCGACTAATTTGTTTTGTTGTTTGGGGGGGGGGGGGTTCTAAAAAACTACATAAACTAACTAAACTAACTAAACTGACAAAGACACAAACTAAAGCTGAAGATGTGATCAAATGTTGGGAAGACACACTACCTAGGTCTGAATCCTACATATGCGTGACAAGTTTCTACCGGTTATGGAACTATTGTGGAAACCAGAATCTTAAAATACTAAACTTAAAGGATGACCTAAAGGACCCTTGACCCTTCTCAAGAAGAAATCTATGAAAACCTAAAGGCCGTTAAACTACCGGTTTAGAGGTTTCCCTCACCGGCATTCCTATTGTAATAATAAAGTATCATCTAGACAATCCATCTCACAGCGTGAAAGTCATAGGTAACTATGGACTCCTGATTAGACTCGATAAGCAAATAGTGAAAGGGAAACTAAGGGGATCTTCTCACAAAGTATCAAACCCTAACAATCTAACACTAAAGACAAACTGGCAAACTCTCACCTCATAGCTATCGAGATCGGTAGAATACCTAATCCTATTTAAAGACTCAATTACAGTTCCTACGGAAATCATGAATAATTAACTATAAACTAATCGCTAACGAACAGTCCACGACCTAACTTGCATTCATACATGGAAGACATCCACAAAAATGCAACTGAACATGTGATAAGGTTCAACCAAGATAAAATTAAAAATCTAATCATTAAAACCAAAATCTTTTACTTTATTAAAAATCCGCAATTCAATCCATAACCGAAAGAAACATAGTCAATACATGGTATTCATCAATTGACCTAGGCCGTGTATAATGAGCTTAGCCTAAAATCATGATCAAAACAAGAACAAAACAGATTCATATAGATAAGTCATGGTTTGAAGAAGTAAAACAAAAAACTAATAAACCGGAATTTGAAACCCGATAATCTTCGATCCTTATGCCTCAAATCTTCAACCTTGATGATCCTGAACGATAAATTCCGCAACTTCCTATGTCATTAGCTCTGAAAATCGCCTACGTCTTCAGTAAATTCATTTCCAAGTTAGTTATGTTGAATCAGAGTTGTAACTTGATTATAACATGCAAATCCTAACCAAGCTCGAAACCTTCTATGATTTTAGGCCCCTCGCATCAAGCAAGGGGTATCACTGTCCACTCTCACATCGCGCGAGAGCCAATTAGGTCAACGAGTCAACTATCACCCCTCGTGTAACGTGACATGACATGGTGTTTTTTCCTGGATTTCTTCGATGTTCTACTTCTCGACCAATCATATGTGTTCCGGGGCTCAGTTTTCTTCCTACATAACTCGTTTTTGGCTCGTTTCAGCTTCTTTTATGTCTCGAGACCCGGAAATTACAACCGACTCAATAGTATACAAAATCTAACTAAAAACAAAACAAAACATAATGAAAAATATACAAACTATACACCAAAACTGGATGTATTTTGCAATACTTCAATAATCAATCTAAATTGTTTTAAAACGCTTTTAGAAAAATCCAAACCACAAAACACACCAATTCTAACCATTTACAACTAAGATTTGAAAAAAAAAACTTTGAATATTTTCAAAAACCCACAAAATTTCAAAAACTTCAAAAACAACTATCAATCAACAACATGAAGGCTCTGATATCAAATTGTAGATCCTAGTATAAATCTGAATCACAGTGTTGGTGATTGATTTAACACACAAACACCTATTAGTTAGGTGTTTGGATGTCCAAAAGATGAAAACACAACTAGAAAACTAGATGAAAATGATAACCGACACACAAATAAACATAAGAAAGATATAGATCCCAAAGATTTTATTGATTCAGCTCCTTGATACACTTTGAAAGAACTAAATTATGATTACACTGTCAAAAACACACACTAAAACCCGTAACCCTTGAAGTGTGCACACACTATCTATTTATATGACTGTTTCCAGCGTATTTAAAAAATACGTCAGCGACCTGTTGAATTCGCCGCCCTTACAAAGTTTCCTGTGTTTTCAAAATAAGCCCCTTAGCTTTTGGTTTTCCTGCAAACTACCCTAAACTTTAGATCTAATATCAACACGCTTTAACAGCTCCAATATATACTAATTAATATCTCATATTAATTATTAAGCGAAAGCATGTACATACTCAGAATTGACAAAATCTCGTCCAGTGATCCATTTGCAATTCGTTAAAATAGTTAAACAATCATAGGGTGTTTCGTAAAACGAACCTTTATACAAAAAAAAAAGGAAGCTTCACACCTTGAATCAACAAAATGTAACGTTAATTGACGTTTGTCCACGATACCAAGATCCCAAATCAACTCCCTGACTTGTATCTTTCAAACTCAAATACCCGAAAGCGTGACCCAAGAACTACCTCATGGTCAAATCTAGATAACAACTGGTCAATAGTCAACTTTTTGATCAAAAACCGAAAATCTAGTTGTCAACTGAGGTGCTAGGCAGCAGCACTGCTGTCATTGTGCATGAGGTGGGCAACGAGGGGTGACGGCCGTTGGTGGTTAAAGGTGGCGGTGGAGGGAATCAACTGTAGGAGTTGGTGGTGTGTCTTGGTGTTTATAATTCACAAAGTGGTGTATCCCAAGGGCTTAATGATCCGTTGTATTTATAGTGCCTATACCAATTGTATTTGCACTCAAATATTGCCACCCCTATTAATTTATCTCATAAATATTAAACACATATTATTTATCTAATAAATAATACATATCTATCTCATACATTTTATTTATCTAATAAATGATATATATATATATATCTATATATATATATATATATTATTTATCTCATAAATAATATTCATCAAACATATTTAATTATTATTATTTAATTAACTATTAATTAAATAAACAACTAAATATATAATAAATCATTTCATAAACGTTTCACCAAACATGTATTCCACATTTCAGAATTCCATAGGTTTCTTCCTTTGTACCTAACAAGAAAATCCACGAAAATCTCAAAAAATTATTAGTAACAACCAAACAATAGAACATTTAACCAATGATTTGTACATTCACTAGACCAAATAGATCCATGTGAAGTAAATCAAGAGGAGTTTTGATGGAAATAGTCTTTTTGGGCATGTGCGGTTTTCTATGTTGTTTTCCTTTTTCCTACAAAATACATTTGTCTTTCGTAGAAAAACTTTGTACGGACACACCTTCTACTATATCATTTTTAACAATTTGATTCATTTTTTTCTATAGTGATTATTACCCTATATGCGTGTGCTACATGATTCATTTTTCTAAAGTGATTATACCCTATATGCATGTGCTAAAAGGAAGACTTGTTTTGTTGGCTTTTAATAATAAACACGTAGTAACACCTAAGGGGTTTCCAGTTGGACACGTATCCATAACATATATGTCATCTGCCCTTGGTGCCCACATCACAACCCATTCATTCATCTGGAATAATAAAACCTGGTTTTAATCAAGGCTAATTGACGTCTAAACAATGATTACCCCTCAATAAAGTGCAAAGCTCTGATACCATTTGTAGGGTCCCTTAGCAAGGATAAATCGAATAGACTTGAATCACTCTTGCACGTGAAGTGAAGTGCGGAATCCATCACATACAAGTATAGACGTACACAAACACGTAAATAAACTTCTCTATATTGATTGCAAGTGTAAATAGCGAGTTATAGAAATTGACACTTACAAACTCACCAAAAGTCTTTTCAAAATAGCAAGCATGCAACAACATATATGCATGCAACTAGCCTAAGTGCGCTAAAGAGTTTAACCTTGTTATTTAAGATTAATTGTGCTAAGAATCTAGCGTAGTTAAGCCTTAAGTGCACTAGCACTTAGGAAATTACAAAGACTTACAAATCAAACTATTACAAAATACTTCTAGCTCGAACCTTGTATCATCCAAGCCATTGTCACCTAGGTGTATCAACATTTGTTAAAGCTTGAATTCTAGGGCTAATGGAACAAAATAATTAACATCTGGTTGTGAGATAGACTCAACCCTATAATTCTAATATTTGGTTGTCAAAATTTGACTACTAGAAAAAGACGAATCCGTAAGGAAAAAAAAATTCATGGATCCGTCACTTCTCAGGTGTGCACAGTTCGGTTCAATTTGGTTTTTGAAAACCATTTGTTTATTTTTTCGGTTTTAGAAACAGTCCGTTTCATTTTTTAGTTTTATGTGTAGTTTTGTTTTTTTTATTCTGTTAAATCGGTTTTTTCAGTTTTGGTTCGATTTTTTTCGGTCTTCTGCTGACCTATAGCTCAAGTGAAAGTTTGGTTTTAAAATGGTTCGATTTTTTTGATTTTCTGCCTCACCCATAGCTCAAGTGAAAGTTATGTTTTGAAAAAGGATATTCAAGTAAATCAAAGTTCCCGATCAAACCCCTCTTTACGCAATTATTTTTAATCAAGTTTTCTAGAATATAAGAATAATTCAGTTGGTTTTCAAGCCATTAGCTTAATATGGGTGATCATTGGTCAAGGCTCAATTCATTTTCTAGGCTCATCAACGGTCATATATATTGTTCTTCTCGAACAAATTTTTTTTTCCAAATGTTCCTATTCAAAAGTACATTTGATAATGCATAACGTACAAGCTAAACGAAGGTCTAGAAGTAACTCCACTGGATGCATCACACTAGATTCCGTTTTCTGAAATGTCAACCCAGATGCATTATAGTTAACAGTCGTCACCATCCACCACACAAATGTCCGACAAGACAGCCACTTGTTTAGACAGAGAGAGAACCATTGCGTGATTTTTGTACGATATATATACATACATATGCATATATAGAAAGAGAGCGAAGGTGAGAGAAGAAAAAGAAGAAAGATGGATGAGAGAAGGATCGGAGTGGCCGTAGATTTCTCGATTGGAAGCCGAGCAGCATTGCAATGGGCAATCGACAACGTTGTACGGAAAGGAGATCATCTTATCCTCGTCACCATCCGACCTGATGGCGATTACGAACAAACCGAAGTTCAGCTCTGGGAAGCTACAGGCTCTCGTACGTTAATCTTCTCATGTTTCATATGATTGCATACTCTTCATTCGATTTGTCTAATATATTATTGTAATCAGCAGCAGGCAAGACTTTTGTTTTATGCTCATTTGTTTTTCGAAGGGTTTGACTATGTTCGATTCTTGTTCTCCGATCAGCTCTCAAATTCTCCATTTTTCGGTTAGAATTTTGTGATATTAGGCCTTTTAAAAACCGTAGTCAAAAAATGTTTCTCATTGTATTCTCACGTGTAATGATTATTATAATAAAAGAAAGTGTTAATTGTAATTTCGTCCCAATAGTGTTCAGGTTATATTTCGAATCCGTACTATTTTCGTCCCCGACATTATTGAAACATGCTAGTTCTGTTAAAAAAAACATAAGTTAACTGCCATTTCCGTCCCTCTGATTTGTCCAATTATTCGATTCAACCTTGGTTTTTTGGACGAAATTGGCACGTTTTCAAGAACGTTAAGGACAGAATTTGTACAAATTTGAAATTTGGTCCGGACAGCATAACTTATGTTTTGAATGACAGTTAACTATAGAATAAAAAAAAGATACTTTTTTTACAGCAAGGTTTGATTTTAGAATTTGCTTTAGGCCTCGGTCTGATATTAGAGTCAGCTTTAGGGCTTTGAAAATGTTTTGAATTTTGATACAATTTTTTTTGGTAAGGCTCAGTTCATTTTCTAAAGGGTCAGGTAATATACGGAAAGGAAATGTAACGTTGGGCATAAATTTAATAAATTTTTGTCATGTATATTAAGGATTCTTAGGTTCAATTATTTATTGTTGTTAATCTTGATTTGTCATTTGATGATTCAAACAAGATTACATTACATCATCTTTGTTCTGTTCTATGGTTTTTACTTTTAACATAGCCTATTTTCAAGGCTCCTTTTCTTGCAAGTGATTTAAGCTACTGAAAACGCGTGTAGGAATTTACTAATCCAAGATGAATTGGTTAGCGTGCGACGAGCAACGGAATGGTCTATATGTTGTGCATGCCTTGGCGTAACGCCTATGGTATTCCATTGTTCCGCGCAACTTACCAGTTTAGGAGCAAGTTTCTTGTATCACATTTATCTTGCTAAATCAGAGATATCATGCATCTTATTAAAAGTTAAACATAGATATAATTCAGAATAATATGCCTTCAAAATATTTTAACAACTATCTTATATTGCTATCAACAATTTATTTTGATTGTCGTTTGCATCTGATGTGCTACCATACTATATTGTACTATACTATGACAAGCATTCATCCACGACCTTGTGTCTATATGAATAAGTTGTTGTAGATTTCGATTCCATTATCTTTACCAAACAAAACTGCATCAGTATGAACGTCTTGTTTATTTTCCTTTTCAGCTTTGATCCCCTTAGCCGAGATCAGTGACCCCAATATCATGAAGAAATACGCAACTAAACCTGATCAGGAGACACTTGATATCGTTAATTTGGCTGCCACTCAAAAAGAGGTAAGTTTTGCTTCCTTCTCTCATACGGGATCCGATGTAAAACTTTACTTGTTGTTGTAGGTTGTTGTTGTCATGAAAGTGTATTGGGGAGATCCCCGAGAGAAACTATGTGAAGCCGTTGATAATATTCCGCTAGACTATCTTGTTATAGGGAACCGAGGTCTTGGCAAGTTAAAGAGGTAATCTCTCAATCCATATGCGCGTTTTGGAAGTGATTATGTGAGATTTACAATTGTTTATCCCATGATCAAAAACTAATAACAGTCCATATGTCATTTGTAATTGCAGGGCTATTATGGGCAGTGTGAGCAACTATGTTGTCAATCAGAGTTCTTGCCCGGTGACCGTTGTGAAGCATGGAAGCGCGTAAGACAGTATACTGTCGTCAAAGTCTAGAAAGTTTGTACCAAATAATCCATTATGTGGAGTTAGTTGTCTTGGAACTAAAACAATTGAAGCTGCCATAATTGTATTTTTAAGGGTGTATACCTTTTTAACTTCAGTGTTTGTCCATAGTTTGTTTTCATTTGCATTCTGGCCATAATGTTTCTTGTGATTTAGATCAAGAAGTAACATATTATCTGTCATCGTTTCTGATGTAGTCGTGTTAAGGACCCGCGTGACCTTTTCTGCATAGCCACAACTACGAGTTTTCAAAGTGAAGCTTAATTGTTTGAATATGTAACATCGTCAAAACTAGTCGTCGGTTTGGATAGTGATTTATACCTAAAAATTCAACTACTAGCTAAAATTCAAGGTGCCACTAATACATTCATCCATCTTATTCCTGCATTTTTTTTTTTTTGTGACAAATACAAACCGTGAGACCAAAACGAAGCCAGATCATTGATGACGGTTTCAGTGTTGAATAGTTCAGTTTTGGTTTTGTAATGATTAAAACTGTTATTGACAGTTTGGTCTAAAATCCAACAAAATCGGACCAAGGCCAGAACACGCCTAACCACACCTAAAAATTGGTCAGTCGTCAGTTTTGCGTGCACCATGTAGATGCAGTAATAACTAGACTGATAGAATGGGACCATAAACGGGTTCTAAAATAAACGTAACTTTTGGCATCAAGGAACATAATGATTACCACCTTACCGAAAGACTTCTGACGTTCATTCAAACGAAAATATTACCAAGACAACAAAAGCATCCCTTTAAGCCAACACATCCAAAAACACAACTTCCACTGAACAAGATACAAGTCAACAAAACATTTTAGGCCCAATTTCGTCGACTGTTGCTGATATATAATTATATATAGTTATATACTAAACATTTCTTCGTATAAAATATTATTACTCCTGCCAACAAGTCAAATCATAACTGATAACGTAAAGACAGATAACCAAAAAGATTATAAGCCAAAAAACTTTAGGCGAAATAAATTTCAATTTCAAGATTCGTCCATGAAAACCGCACCATGTCCACTAGCTTTCATGAACTTCTTCAGCAGAAGCACCATAATAGCAATGGTAAGTCCGACAGCCGCCCATGTGAACAGGCGATCATCAGCAGGTTTCTGAACCCTCGGAACCTGTTGCTGCTGCGGTTCCACCGTGTGTACAGATGATGAAGCAGAAGGTACAGTGTTAGCTACCTGCCTTGATACATTTGGTACTACAGGTTCTGCGATTTGTTCAGCAGCAACTTCGTTGTTTTCTTCACGCTGTTGTTCTTCGTGTTCGGTAATCCCGGTGCTGGTATCTTGAGGACTCTCGGAAGCTTGTTCACCTGCCGCCGCATCAATAGCGGCAGGTGGTGGCTGTTCTGAAGCATCTTCAGAGCTCGGTTGAGGGACTGGAGGTGCCTTGCTGATCATATATTCATGAATCTGAATAATCACAAGATGTTTATAGGACTTAGGACATTAATAAAGGTTTTCTAGTAAAAAAAAAGAGTAAAGTGCACAAATGGTCCTGTGGTTATCCAAAATATTTTGTATTTGGTCCCTAGGTTTTCAAAAGTACACAGAAGGTCCTTGTGTATTGCACTTTGCAACGCATTTAGTCCGCAGCTAACAATTCTAAAGGTTTCAGCAGGTCCAAGTTAAGGACTAAATGCGTTACAAAGTGAAAACCACAGGGACAATCCATGTACTTTTGGCAAAAGTTGGGAGCTAAATGCTTTACACAGTGCAAACCAAAGGGACCATCCGTGTACTTTTAGAAAGCTAGGGACCAAATCCAAAATTTGGTGAACCGCAGGAACCATCCGTGTACTCTACTCTAAAATGAAAACTTCTTAATATTGTTCTGTAAACTGTAATATTTGAGTTCTGGTCAAACTTATAAACTCCAATTGAATTTGGTAGAAAAATTTATAGTGGTTTAGTAAAATAAAATAAGAAAACAGTATCTTCTAGTCTAATATTGATAAAAACTCATGTGGTAACTAAAAAATTCTTGAAAAACTAACCAAATTTAAATCATATATTGTATTTGGAATTAGATTTTGTGATCTAAAAGGTCATAAGGGCGGTTAAAAGATAGTTTAGGTGGTTAAGATGACCTCGTCAATGAGCTTTTGACGATCTGGAGTACCAAACTTAGGGGCAGCTTCACGAGATTTAATAGCAAGAACACTCCTTTCCTCTTTCTTATAATCCAATGAGCCCAAGGCGCCATTTGGGTTGGTGGGCATAAATGCAATAAGCGCTGTTAAAGCAGTTCGAACTGCATAAAAAAACATCTATCAGTAGTGTAAAATATGACAGAATTACGTGACTTTTTGCCCAAACAGAAATGGTTCTTACCACTCCATGATGGCTGCCAGTGCTCAGGGTGGTGATTTGATATGCTTAAGCATATCTTTGTTTGAGTCTCAAAACGTCCATTCGGCTGAAACAATGACCATTAGTTTAAGTTGGTAAATAGAGTAGCAAGATGATATGCTTAAAGATATAGAAATACAAATTCAGTAGTTTAAAAACGAAAAAAATACCGTTAACAACATAAATGATGGTGGTTTAAACGGGTACTCTGAAGGCAACTGAATTCGACCATGATAAATTCCTCCTTCAAACTCAGTATCACTCGGCCCCCTTATTGCAAAATGCCATTCAAATATATTTTCCTGCAAAATAAATGCATAATCTATTTGTAATTGCTAACCCATTACCTTTAGCACATAAAAAAATAATAATATTATAGACCATACTATTATACTCCTTAACCAATTTTGAACACAGAAAAATTAACTCAAAATCCAATATAGTCATGTTCTTTTCCAATTCATCCTCTAAAGCATGTCCAATTAACCTTCGTCCCTCTATCATGTTCGCACCCAACTTATACTGGTTTTCTACCTTTTTAACCCCTTAAAGACCACATTGGTTTTCACAGTATCGGTGGGGTTTCGTGATTAGTTTTCCACTAACAGGATCTCACAATTACCAAAAAACGAACAAAGCCAATGAACAAACTCTTAAAAAACACAAATTCAGAACTTAAGTCCCCCATATTGCAGAAATGATACCTTTCATTAAACGGCGAAACCGGAGCTCACTTTACCTCATTTGAAAAACACTTAAGGGCTGTTTGGCAACTTCTGAATGGTTAAGTGCTAAACCAGTAAGAGGTCTGAACCATTAAGTGCTGAACCAGTAAAAAGTCTGAACCATTAAGAGCCAGTATAATGATTAACCATTCAGAGGGAAATGTCTGCCCAATTCAGATTATAGGTCCTAACCATTCAGACTCGGTATAATGCTTAACCATTCAGAGGCAAATGTCTGCTCACGAAACAAACAGTCTGAACCATTAAGTGCTAAACCAGTAAGAGGAGGTTTGAACCATTAAGAGCCTCATTAAGAGCTAAACAAACAGCCCCTTAGCTTCATATAAAAATTTGTACTTACGTGTTCATAAAATTAATAAAACAAACATCTGTTTTCTATTCTTCTGCGTTAAAATTAACCATATCTTTGTATATTCCACATAACCACAACAATCAGCAACTTAAATGCAAATATTGCCCATATTTTTATGATCAACAATTTTACACAAAAATCACAATTTCAAAAAACTTCAACATCAATTCACATATTATTCTCAATAAGCCTAATCCACCATCTGATTAACCTAATCATACACGATCAAATCCAATAACACATATTCAACCGCGATCAAACACAACGACCAAACAAATCAACAATATTCTAACAGATCTACATGACAACATACATAAAAAATCAACTTTTAACCGAATTACCTCAAGAGGGAGGCTCATGAAATCATCAGAAGGGTTAGATTGCATTTCTTTGACCTCCTGTAGAATCCTCTTGACCGATGGATTCTTCATGTTATACTTGTCCCCCATTTTTGAGATTGAAGATCGAACAGATCTGGAGGTGATTTGAATATTATTTGATTGAAATTGTGATGAAATGGGGGAATATAGGTTTTTGAGGAAGGTTCGTGTGGGAAGGGTGTTATCTTAAAAGGGGAGGAATATCTGCTAGACGTGGTTTTTATACGTGGCGGGTTTTCCGTGGAGGATATGGTTAAGAACGTTTTCTTTAAAGGAGGGTGTTTGGTACATTGTTTTGGGAATAAAAAAATGAAATCACTTTAATTGAAATCGGCAAGTGTCAAACATGCTCGTAGTGCCAAAACTTGAGATTTCCGATTCAGGGATCGAAAACGTATATATTTAAAAAAATTATAAAATTGAGAGTCGAAAACATATCTACCTAAAAAATTCTATACGAAAACTATATACCGGACACTTCTGAGCGAAAAGTTCGGAGGGTCGGGCGCCCCTCCCGGCCCCCACAAAGCTACGCCCCTGTCAACATGTCATCTTTTATTGTCATTTTGATCGATGTCGAAAGGTCGGTAAAAAACTAGTAAGGGTGAATAGGGTGTCAAATCCATTAGAAATTGGTGAAAAGTTATAGTTTTATCTAAATTGCCTAAATTATTGATTTTTCGTTTTAATTTGATTTGAGAAAAGTGATTTTTAGTTTAAAAAAAACAATAATGAGAAATGTAACTTCCTCCCAACTTCAGGTTCTAGATTTCAAATAAAATTCAGTTAATTAATTAGGAACCACATAGACATAATTTTGGAAATTCAGGTTCTAGATTTCAAATAAAATTCAGTTAATTAATTAGGAACCACATAGACATAATTTTGGAAATTAATTGGGAACCAACTGTAGTAGATTATAACGCTATAGGTGGACGAACTCATCCCCATAATCACTTATGGGTGATTTAAATAGTGTACTAGCAATTGTTGGGTGATTAGTGCACCCTATGTTTTTTTTTATGTTGCAGAGTGATTAGTCCACTCCGTACTATCATGTTTGTAGGGTGATCAGTGCACCCTATACTATCAAGTTTGCTTAGTGTTTACTTGTAATTACAAGTTTGCTTTAGATAATACCATGACATGTGAATTATTTAACCATGTTAACTAGTATTCATAAGAGTTAATTTCCCGAATGGTCCCTGTGGTTTCACGTTTAGTCCTCACCTTTTGGAAATAGCAGGTATGCTCCCTATGGTTTGTTATTTTGTTACTCAGATAGACCCTCGAGTAAATGTCAGGGGACTATCCGAGTAACAAAATAACAAACCATAGGGAGCATACCTACTATTTCCAAACTAACTGATATTTACTCATGGGACTATCCGAGTAACAAAATAACAAACCATAGGGAGCATACCAGCTATTTCCAAAAGGTGGGGACTAAACATGAAAAATGTGAAACCACAGGGACCATCCGGGCAATTAACTCTATTCATAATTACACCTATGTTGTTCACCAACTTTTTTGAAGTTGACCGTTTTTTCCACATGTTTCAGATGACTGTTGGTGCATATTTGTGACAACAACTTAGATTTGGTCTTTGGATATCTTGTAAATTAGTAAAACGATAAACGGTTAGCGAGTTTAGCTTTGTATTGGTAAATTAGTAGTGATTGGGCTAACCATACCCACAATGGGGGATTAGTAGGCGAATTGGGCTTGTCCAATTCGCAGCCCATGACCTAGCCCAGTTCGCATGGCTGTAGTATATAAACAGCATTATGCTTTAGGGTTTAGGTTAGACACCTGATAGACAGTTTGAGAGAGTTTGAGAAAACACAGAGAAAGACTGTGAGTTCTTGTGATCTTGAGTGGTTGTAAACAATCGGTTTGATAATCACAGAAGATCAGTTTGTGAATTGTCTTCGTGTTCTTCATATATACTTGTTTCTATGTTCGTTGATTAATCAAGGAGATTCTGCATCCTTGATTAGTTATCGGTTTTGTGACGATCCATACGGGATAGGGGACCTACAGTTGGCATCAGAGTATTTGCTCTTGTGCACGGTTCAAAACTAATTTACAGATTCAAGTTCTATCTGAAGAACAGCGAAGAACAATCAAATTCGTGGATTTGATCTGTTTTGGTGGTGCTTGGAAGTTGTTTGCTAAAATTTAGGAATATAGTTGGAAAGAATTTCAAAAGATATTAAGTTTCGAATTGCTGATTTTTAGAGATTTACAACAGATCTGTCTTGAAGAACAAGATTGCTACTCAGAGGTTTCGACTGAGATTACTACTCGAAATCAGAGGTTTCGACTAGTGTGTTGTTTGACTCAAAATCAGGGATTTCGACTGGTGCTATTTGACTCGAAATCTGGGATCTCGACTGAGGTTGCGACTCGTAACCAGGTTGTTTCGACTGAGGTTGCGACTCAAAATCAGGTGGTTTCGAGTGTGGTTTCGACTGAGAGAGAATTGTGTGTGATTGCGACTAGAGATTGCGACTGAAAGAAAAGGTGGAACTTTTCTTGGCTGTCGTAGCTAAAAATTAATGTTTCTGTGAATAGAAAATTATCCGTAGCTTATCTTAGTAAATCGTTTGCACCGTTGGACTACGTTGATATTTAGGACAAAAAGACTCTGCAAAACCCCGAAAGAGGTATTGGACATTAGATATCATTGGATTCGTATCCTCGAGACGATTCTAACGGTACATTTTAGTAAAAACCAGTTTCGGAAAATTGTTTACCGTTTTTTAACCACCCGGTTTGCGTTAAAAATGTCGAGTATGTCAAATTTGAACGAGTTGCTAAAGATGGAACATGAGGCTGGTACGACAAACAAACCGCCAAAAATGTTGAAGGTCGAGAATTATCATACATGGAAAGATAGGTTTCAGTCGTTCGTTGAATATTAGGACACACGGATGTGGATCTGTATTCAGGATGGGTACGCAAACCCAACTCATGACTTTGAAGGCAGACAACGGGTCACTACCTATGTGAACATGTCAGAAGCTGATAAACGTATGTATGAGTCTGAAAAGAAGGCCTTAGCTGCTATTAAGATGTCGTTACCTGATGGCATCAAACATACATTCAAGAGATATACTACTTCTAAGATGTGGGATGCTCTAGAGAAGCGATATGAGGATAATCCTGATGTGAAGAAAAATAAGGTAGACATGTTGAAGAAGCGATTTGTTGTCTTTAAGGGCATGAGAAACGAATCCCTTGAAGATATTATCACAAGATATTATCATCTAATGTCAGAAATGGACAATTATGACATTGAGGGATACATTGATGTTGAAATCAATGACAAGTTGCTTGATGTTTTGCCTACCAAGTAGGATATATATACTCTTATGATAAAGAGAGAAGTTGATTATGATGATATGGATTTAGAAGAAGTTGTTGGGAAGCTAAGAGATTATGAGCTCAACATGCAGAAGAAGGAAACTGGATATGATCAGGTTCAAGATCCAAGAATTTACAAAGGCATTCCTGTTTCATCTTCACACAATCCTTCGAGTGATTCAGCGCCTGCATTTCTCTCATGCGAGAATGAGCAGGTAGTGACTAATTCTCGCTGCTTCAGGAGGATCGTCAGGGGCAAAGAGACAACAAACCAGCAATAATAAAAGTAATACTAGGTCTATGCCTCTGAGTGCCAAAGCTGCTGAAGAGCATCTTGCCTTGCTTGCTTCTTTTGTTGCCTCATACGAGAACTACATTCAGGGAAGGATATCTGATCCAACTATGTTTGATGAAGATTATGATCAGATTGATCCTGATGATTTAGATGCGATGGATTTACAATGGCAGATGGCCATAATATCTAGAAGAGTGAAGAGATTCATGAACCAGACCGGCATAAAGCTTGTGGGCAAAAGTGTTGGTTTTGACAAGTCCAAAGTGAGATGTTACAATTGTCAGAATTATGGACACTTTACTAGAGAATGTCAAAGACCAAAGACTGAGTCTCACCCTAATTCTTCATTTCAAGATTCTCCGGGTCAAGGTTCAGGCAACAGAAATGCATCTCACAATAACAACTCTAGAGCCTTGATTTCTACTACACGTGAAGGTTCATATGATTGGAGTGTTCATTTGGAGTGTGATGATAATGTCACACAAGCTTTCATGGCTGAAATAACCCCAGTGGAAGATGTAAAAGTTAAGAATGAGGATGAGGTAGAGCAGGTGACTATAGCTGAAAAGGTTGATGATGGTCAGATAGAAACTAATGAGGTTAAATTAAAGTCTGATGAAGAGAAGGATGCTGCAGGTAAGAAGATGGCTACAGACTTTGCTGCTTTCATGGCAGATTTGGGCAAATCTACAGGAAAGGTAAGGTCTAATCCTGTTAGTTCTGTGTATTTAAAATGTCATGAATTACAAGGTGAGGTTGACGAGTTAACAAAACAAAATCAAAGTCTGGTAAATGAGCTCTCAAGCGTAAAAGAATCAAACTTTTTCGTAAAAAGAAATGAGTCATCATATTTGAAGAAAATTAAGAGTTATGAAGAAGAAATCAACATTCTAACTTGTAAATTAAATGAGAAACATCAAATTATTGACTTAGCTCATGATACGATGAGGGAGAAAACAAAAGAAATTTTTGAAAATGTAAAGAGTTGTCCGAAGCACAACTTAAATTTGTGAACTTGAAAAGAAATTGAGTCAATTCAGAGATTCATCTTTTGTTATGAAACACATGATGAATGGCCTAAAGAAAAGTAATGACAGGACTAGTGTGGGCTTCCAGGGCTTCAATGAAGTTCCACCACCTCTTGGTCATGACTATTCTTTCTTGCAAGATGAAAAGGATTTAACAGACTTTGCGTCAACTACACCTGTTAGTTCCAGTTAGAAAGTGTTGATGTGTCTGAATATGATGATCTTTATGCCAAGAAGGATAATAACAGAAAACCGGTTTTGATTACAAAGAATGCACATCCTAAAAACAAAAACCAAAATTTTGTTAAAGGATGATTTTGTAAAAGGACGTGACATGAAAGTAGAAACCGTTGTTATTGAAAAAGAGTCAAATGTGCAGTTTGCTAAAAATAAAAACAAAGAGAAATCTGAAGTTGAGCAAACTAAAACAAATCCTTCTAAAGCATCATCTACATCACCTGATGGGTCTAAACCAGAGACTTCCGTTAAGAAGTCTTCGGCAAAAAGATCGTGCTTTAAATGTCACACAAAGGGACATGTAGCTAGCTGCTGTCCTAACAAAAAGAGTGACGCACAGGTGACTGAGAGTAAGAGAGAAAAATCACCAAGGAAGAGTGGTGATGGTGAGAAAAAGATGTCTGCTTCTAAGCAACAAGTTGGTGTTGTTGTTGGTATAGATAAGGCTGAAACAAGAACTCATCAAGTTCCTCGTTTTCAAAGAACTCAACAAAGGTTTCAGCCTGAATCTACATCAGGCAGATATCAGAGACCCAGAAGTTGTTCACCAAGAATGAATAATTTTAATGGTTATTCAAATAATTTCAGAAGTCAAAGTCAATATCAAAATCGATACCAAAACATTGGTGGTCGAATATTTTATAACAATGGCTTTACAAATTACAACTATCGAAATTCTTGGAATCAAACAAGGTCTCAAAATCAAAATTTTCAAAGGTCACAAAGTCCAAACTTGCATAGGAAACCCCAGGACCAGAGACCTAGTGGAAATCAACCGTCGTTTCCACCAACAGGTCCTAGATCCAAGACTCTGGTTAAGAGTGATGGATATTGGATGGATGTTAAAATAGTTGATGGATTTAGTAGACCCAAGACCATTCAAGCTTGGTCCCCTAATCTAACTAATATCTGTTGGTTTGTGCAGGAGCTGCTAAGGAGGATTATCAACATGTGGTATGTTGATAGTGGCTGCTCCAGGCACATCACGGGGGATGTGAGATTGTTGAATGATTTGAAAATATAGATGGTGGATATGTGAATTTTGCGGGTGCTAAAGGAGGTCACATTACGGGTCGAGGAAAAGTGACCAATGGGAAGATCACACTGGACAAAGTGAACTATGTCGAGCAGCCAAAGCACAATCTAAGAGCGTGTCACAAGTCTGCGACAAGGGTCACTCGATCCATTTTACTAAGTCTGAAGCTTTGGTGTTGAATCCGGGTTTGGTGATACCGGATGATTGGATAGTGATGAGAGCGCCAAGGAGGAATGACACTTATGTCATGGACATGGGTGCTAAGGATTCTTCCACTGTGGTGGCGCGTTTGTTGTCAAAAGCATCTGAGGCAGAGTCAATGTTGTGGCATAGGCACATGGCCCACATCCACTACCGAAAAATGAATTATATTATTAAAAACGGTTTAGTGGAAGGGGTTCCAATATAGAGGTTTCATGTGGAAGATAAATGTCTTCCATGTCAAAAGGGAAAACAACATAAGAAACCTCACAAGTCTAAAACAGTAAATTCCATAGATGCCCTTTATGAATTACTTCATATGGATCTTTTCGGTCTAGTGAACGTAAGGAGCATAGATGGAAAGTACTATTGTTTAGTTGTCACAGATGATTATCACGATATTCATGGGTTTTCTTTTTAGGTACAATGGATGAGACAGTTGAGTTGCTTATTGATCTTTTTACAAAACTGAGAGAACGTCCATGATGCACGCATCAAGAGGATAAGGAGTGATAATGGCACGGAGTTCAAGAATCGGATTCTGGATCTCTATTGTTTGCGAAAGGGAATTGAACATCAATACTCTGCTCCTTATACACCTCAACAGAATGGAGTTGCTGAGAGGAAAAAAGGACGTTGATTGAAGCCGCTAGGACTATGCTGTCTGATTCCAAGCTTCTAGTTCTTTTCTGGGGAGAAGCTATGAACACAGCTTGTTATGTCCTAAACAAAGTTTTAACTGTTAAACGATTTAATAAAACATGTCACGAACTATTGTTTAACAGGAAACCAAACTTGAAGGGTTTTGAACCATTTGGATTACCCTGCACAATTGTGAAAAATAAGTAAACAAAAATTCTGTGAGGTTGCTGATGAAGGTTATTTTTTAAGTTATGTGCCTTGATCACCGAATAAAAGGGTTTTTAATCTAAAAACGGGTAAAATTGAGGTTGTGTTAATGTTGAAATCATGAGTTATTCGCCTCAACAATCAACGAGTGGTCCTGCTATATTATATGATTATGATAGTGTTTTTAAATCATTTAATATTCCTGAGTTTTCAAATGCAGATGAGCCTCAGCTGATACAAACAATGATTAGTGAGGATGAAGAAGGTGACTTTATGCCGAGATCGAGTATATGGATGACAGATGTTCCAGAAACTTCCTCAAATGCAAATGCAAATGCAAATGCAGAAGCAGCGGATTCAAGCGATAGTGTGTCTGAACCTATTTAGGGGGAGGATTTCACTAATCCGTTTGCAAATCAGAATATTCAGGGGGAGGTTATATCCAATCTAGGTGATAATTTAGAAATTGACGCCATTGCTACTACACGAGCAAACAGAGATCATCAAGTTGAGAACATTTTAGGTGATCCTGCTGCAGGTGTTTAGACAAGAAGAGGTGTCATTGAAGGTTCCTGTCTGGTTGCTTCAATTGAGAAAACGGGAATTCTCAATGAGTGCTTGTACAGTTGCTTTATTGCCTAAGAGAAGCCGAAGAATGAGCATATGGCTCTAAAAGATAATTCATGGGTTGAAGCGATGCAAGAAGAACTAGTTCAATTCTTGTTAGGACTGAACCCTACAAAAGAACAGATGATAGAAAGCCAAAAACAGGTCTGCTTTATATGATCCAGAATAAACAAAGTTTAGATTCACTCCTTCCAAAGACCAGCATCCAAACCACTGATAGTTCTAACAACAGCCTTATTCCAAAGCTCTGCCAGTTATAAAGTATGTTGATTCACCAAACCACTAATGGGTCAAAGGTCTGCTTTTAAGTCAAAGGTCTGCTGGAAGTCAAAGGTCTGATCATCCTTTGAAGAACATCTGCCAATACCTTCATCAGAGCTTATGTCTATCAGCGGTTAGGGCATCAGTGCTTTACAAACAGAGTTTAGGTTAGGCAGTGGTTAGAGTTTGTTAGTATTGTTAGATGTCATTGTCAAGATGATGTTAGCATAAACTAACAGTGGTTAGATTAGTACTATAAATAGACAGTGCCTGTACTGTTCTATTAGCTTTTTACATATTTTCACTTTATTGTACATTCTTTTCTGTGTAAACTCGGTCTGAGGGGGAGTTAGTGATTCGTACATGTAAGTTATCTGTTAATTATTTCAATCTTATGAGTAATGAAAACATGTTATGATGAAAACTATTCTCTCGTTGATTGTGTTATAAAGTTTTAACTGTTCCTCCGCTGCAAAATCCTTTATGATTTATCATTCTGGTGTAAAATTAGTTAAAACAATTCAATCAATCCAAACTCAGATCCTAACAATTGGTATCAGAGCTTGGTCAGTCAGATTGATCTAATCGTCAATTTGACCTAAAAGGATCAGCTCCATTTCATGATATTGTGCTATTCTTAATTGTCAAAAACAGAGTCGAAATTGTGTAGAAATTCACGATTCATGTGGTTTTTATTGAATTGGAGTCTATGTTGTTTTTAGTGTGTTGTGTTAAAATCTACGTTGTTTTCAGGATTAATTGATGAAGAGGATCCATATCAGTTCCATAACAATGACTGAGATGAACTCTTAATTCATAAATTTCTCAGAAGAATTGCTGGAAATCTATTAGATCTAATTGATTCTCGTATCATGGATCTTTCTACGAGTTTTTATAGTAGAAATCTCTTGTTTATATTAGGTCATGTATTTCTCCTCGGTTTTTAGTTTGGAGATAATACTTCTTGAGTTTTTGCTCATTTTTGTTAGGCAAAACTTAAGTAACTGTCTTAAGTAGTAACCTAATTTTTAAAAGGGGAGTTACTTTTTCTGATAAGAGAATCAAGAGGATTCTGGTTGGTGATCAGTCAAAATTCAGTTTTAAATGTCCTTAAAAACTTGTTCTTACAGACAAAATTGCTTGTATCATAAGAGATATACAACCTCTGTCAAGTTTCTGTAAAGTGTCTGAACACAAGGACGAGCATGTAAATGAAGTTTTGACTAAAAAGGTTTCAAAACTTAAGCCATTAAAACTTTTGAGAAACATTTGAAAATAGTTTGTCAGAATTAACCTTGCAAATTATCAAATATTTCTTTAAACTTATTTACATCAGACATCACTTTGTGAGGGATTGCTATGAAAAAGGTCTGATTTCTTTACAACATGTCCATATCAAGGATCAACTAGCAGATATGTTGACAAAAGCATTTGATGCGTCCACATTTGACAGTCTGATATCTAGGCTTGGAATGCTAAACATGGATTAAAAACAATTTTTCTTGTGATCATGTGTAAATAGCAATAAAATGTTTTTAGAAAATCAGAAATTCATCCTTAAAAATAGTTAAAATTGAATTTTTCAATAAATCCTTAAAGTATGTTCAAAGCTCTGATAGACTAAAAACAATGTTGAATAGAAAAACCTATCCACTGATGTGGAACCTCTGATAGTATTAACTGTTGGTCACAACCACTGATAAGTTACTCTATCAGTGGTTAGCCAAACAACTGTCTTCCATTGTCAAATCAGAGGTTACACATGGGCAGATGTTATTCGACAGTTGTTGCATCAGATGCCACGTCATCGTCACTTTTTGAAAACTCTATAAAACCTATCTCATTCACAAACAGAGTTTTCACTTTTACTGTGCCATTTCACAAACTCTGAAAAACATTTCCTCTGAAAATCATTGCACCTAAAGCAAAATCAACACAAGAACCTCCGAAACACACTCTTAATATCAAAAATCAACACAACTATCTCTATACTTTTGAGAAGACAAAGAAGAATACAAAATTTCATGAAATTATTGATATATTGTCTTCCTCAAAGTACAAGACTCTGTTAACATGTAACACACCGATCTATCAAAATGCCCTTCGAGATTTCTGGGCAAATGCTGAAATTGAAAGTGTGAATCAAAAACCTTGGGCAATCACGTCAAAAGTGGGAGGAATCTTGGTTCCAATCACCCCACATACCATCTCAGAGGTTTTTCAGATAAACGACCTAGAAGGTAAAACTTCTTTCCCCAAAAGTGAGTATCAAATTGTTTTGAAAAACAAAGGGTATACAGGAGATTTATCAAAGTTAACCATGAAAAAGGGAAAATTTCCACCTCCTATGAAATTTTTGTTTCATACCCTGCTCACATGTGTTTCAAATAAAACAACTGGGTTTGATGAAATACCATTGAAAATTCAATAGTTGGGGTATTCCATTTTGTCTAAATCTGATTACAACTACTTCCAAGTATTATTTAATGATTTGGTAACAAACCTAGAAAATATGAAAAACAAAAGGGAAAATGCTTTTATGCTATTTCCTAGGTTTTTAAGTTATTATCTAAACCAGAAAATTCCAAATGAAAGTGCACATGTTCTTGTTCAAGGTGTGCCTTTCCAAATAAATAGTCTATCATCTGAAACATATACTCGCCTTATGGAAAAAGAGTCAAAAGTTTCAAAAACATATGCAGGGGAGTCTGAGCAAAATTTAGATGAGTCCACATCTGTTCCTCATATTCCAACTGCTGAGCCCACTACTCTTGGTGACCACAGCAGCAAAACCACTACTGTGCAACCCACACCAAAAACTCCAAAAAGACCAAAAAGAAACCATTAAAACCCACCAAACCTATCAAAAAGGACCTTCTGGAAGATGAGATCCCAGAAGTTAATCCAGTGACAACACCAAAGTCACATGAAACCACTGCTGCTACTTCCTCACAACAGATGGTAGAAAGATCTCCACCCAAAACCATTACTCCTCATGATTCCTCACAAAAGGAACATGTTGTAAGCACAGGGAACCCACAACTGATAACATCACCCTCATTTGAGAGTATGTTAAAATGTCCATCTCCCAGGACAAATCTGCTTTCCACACCACTCTCCACACCTCAAATTACAACAACCACCACATTACTGTTTGAAACCTTTGATCGCCAGTCACAAAAAGGCCACTCTCACCAACAAATTACCGAGAGCAAAACCTCTACAATGGCTATGTTTGACAAAAATCAATTGGTTATCCCACAAACAGTTGAGGAGGCTACATCACTTGGATTTCCTGAAATCCTTGTTGATAGTTCAATAGGAGCAGCTACCACAGATGTTGAATCCACTGATTTACATCTGGACAGTAGTTTCATATGTAAGTCTCCTTTGAAGGCAACCACTGTTGAGGCTACTCAGGTAACCTCTGCTGCAGTGGGAAGACCCCAGTACTAAGAAAAAAAGGGCATCTACAGTTGAAGCAAGTGATAAATCACATGCTCATGATACTCCAGATAAAACTACCACCTTAGGTAGGAGCTCAGAGGATCCTATTAACTTAAGAGATGAGCTAAAACATAAGGAATTGACGGATCAAGTCACAAAGATTGAGGCATCAGTGGAAGATATAAAAAATGTGCTGCAACAGATGTTACATTCTGCAAAATCTCAAAACACTGCTCAGTCCATTACTCAAGCCACCAAAATTGCAACACAAGTGTATCCTCTGCTTCAACAACACATTCAGCATGCTAATCAGTTATATGATTCAAAAGTGCAAACATTCAAAGAAGAAGTTGAAGCAAGGTATAAAGACACACATGAAGAGCTTAAAGAGATCAAGAAAATTCTCATTCCTGGCACTACCCTGCACCTATCTTCGAAAAAGTTGATGATGCCAAAAAGGGGGAGAAAATGACTATGAGGAAAATCTTTTAGTAACTTCTGCTGAAACATATGTCAAAGAAAAAGAAAAGGGAGGTGATGAAACCCTAAAAGTTCAAGCAGATAATGAAGATACACAAATGAGGATAGTTCAAAGTCATGTCAGGATAAAAGAGAAGGAGATGAAGGATACCACTGCAGGTCTTAAAACCACTACTGGTTTTAAAAGGCTAACCACTAACAGTTCAATTGTATTGCCTTCCTCATCTCAGCAACCACCTGTCACAGTAGCAGATGTTGATACTACCAAAAGTTTAGCAGATGTTATGACAGCAGTGGTTTGCACAAATGCTCCTGCACCAAAACTGGTTTATGCTAGGAAAAGAAGAAGAATGGCTACAGTGGAAAATAATGATTTACCATCTACAACTGTTGTCCACAAAAATCCAATACAAAAACCAGCTATCACCCATTCATCATCACTACAAATTAGCCTTGCTGAGTCACTCAAAGGCCAAAATCCAACAAGAAATATTCCAATGGAGACATCATATCCTTTAGAGTTGGCTGTAGTAAAGGGAGAAATGCTACAATTCTATACAGAAGCTGATCCATTCAAAAGAACTTTCCCATCTCTTCACGGCTATAGAAATCCCAAAACCATTGAGGATTATCTAAAACTGAAGACTAGGCAAGCCAAAAAGGTGAGTGAAGGAAAGGGAAATGCTTACTTATCAAGAAGGGAACAGCTTGAGCTTAACAAGATAAATAAATTAGAAGAGTATGCAAGAGAGATAAATGAGAAAATGATTCTGGACTCTCCAAAAGATGATCCTAAACAGAAGCAAAGGGTAAACCTCATCAGATTCATCATGAAAGAAAAACCCTATCAAGCTGAGGAGAACCAGTTTAAAGAGTGGTCCATCTAAGCTCTCAAACAAGAAGTAGAAAGAATTGATAGGATGAAGAAAGACCCTCAAATAAGACAGAATGCACAAGATTGGAAAAATGTTAAGAACCTAAGTGCAGATCTAGTCTTAGAAACAACCATTCAAGCCCTCAACCAAAAGAAGAGGCAGCTGCAGATGGATATGCAAGATCAGCGAAGGGGTCCTAACAAAAGTAAGCAGGCTTTCACTAATGAACCTTTTCCTGACTTGAATAAAGAACCATTGAAGCCTTTACCAAATGCTGAAGATCTTTTTCAAAGGATTTCAAAAAGTTCACCTTTTCAATTCTCATCACAAACAACTCCTCTCCCAAGAAACCCATTGAACTCAAAAATACTAAAGTGGCTCACTGATAAAACGACCCATGTATTGACTCTGCTCAGGTCCAATGGGAAAGTTGTTAGTATGACAAGGAAGGATGCACTAAGCCTGGGTGTAGCTGACCTTCAAGATCTTTTGGAACTACAACTGTGTAGGGATGAGGATGATGAAGATTCCTTGAACTTTGAAACAAAATTCAAAGATCAAATCAAAGAAAAACTGATAAGACATAAAGATCATGAATAAAGAAGAGTTTTAGCATCAGCTGTTCTAGGGGGAGAATGTTGGGATTGAACCCTACAAAAGAACAGATGATAGAAAGCCAAAAACAGGTATGCTTTATATGATCCAAAATAAAGAGAGTTTAGATTCACTCCTTCCAAAGACCAGCTTCCAAACCACTGATAGTTCTAAAATAGCCTTATGCCAAAGCTCTGCCAGTTATAAAGTATGTTGATTCACCAAACCACTGATGGGTCAAAGGTCTGCTTTTAAGTCAAAGGTCTGCTGGAAGTCAAAGATCTGATCATCCTTTGAAGAACATCTGCCAATACCTTCATCAGAGCTTATGTCTATCAGCGGTTAGGGTCATCAGTGCTTTACAAACAGAGTTTAGGTTAGGCAGTGGTTAGAGTTTGTTAGTATTGTTAGATGTCATTGTCAAGATGATGTTAGCATAAACTAACAGTGGTTAGATTAGTACTATAAATAGACAGTGCCTGTACTGTTCTATTTAGCTTTTCACATATTTTCACTTTATTGTACATTCTTTTCTGTGTAAGCTCGGTCTGAGGGGGAGTTTGTGATTCGTACATGTAAGTTATCTGTTAATCATTTCAATCTTATGAGTAATGAAAACATGTTATGATGAAAACTATTCACTTGTTGATTGTGTTATAAAGTTTTAACTGTTCCTTCGCTGCAAAATCCTTTATGATTTATCATTCTGTTGTAAAATTAGTTAAAACAATTCAATCAATCCAAACTCAGATCCTAATAATTCTCGAAATTGAAGGTTTGGGAGCTAGTTGATCTACCAGAAGGAGAGAAGGAAATTGGCACTAAGTGGGTGTTTAAGTGCAAGAAAGATGATCGAGGGATTGTTACAAGGAAGAAGGCTCGATTAGTTGTGAAGGGATTCAATCAACAAGAAGGGATAGACTACAATGAAGTGTTTGCACCAGTGGCAAGGTTGGAAGCAATTCAGTTGTTCCTAGCCTTCGCATCATTCAAGGGCTTTAAAGTGTACCAACTAGATGTGAAGAGTGCGTTTCTTTACGGGAAAGTCCAAGAAGTGGTGTATGTCTCACAACCAGATGGGTTTACTAATCCAGACTATCCAGATCGAGTGTATAAGCTGAATAAGGCTTTGTATGGATTACATCAGGCACCTAGGGCATGGTATGAGACATTGTCAAAACATTTGTTGAAGAATGGATTTGAAAGATGTCAGATTGGCAGTACACTATTCATTAAGGGAAAGAAGGAAGACTTTCTGCTGGTACAGGTATACATGGATGACATCATATTCGGGTCATCTGATGAGAGCATGTGTCATGAATTTGAAGAGGTAATGAAGAGCACGTTTGAGATGAGTGCAATGGGTGAGCTGTCCTACTTTCTGGGTTTGAAAGTTGAACAATAGAAGGATGGGATGTTTATTCATCAAACAAAGTATGTGTATGACATTTTGTCTCGTTTCAAAATGGAGGATTGCGTTACTTTCAACACACCTATCTGCGAGAATCACAATCTTGGTCCAGATCATGAGAGTGTGGATGATGTTGATCCAACTAAGTACAAGGCAATGATTGGTTCTCTTATGTACTTGACTGCTTCAAGACCTGACATCATGTTTGTAGCGTGTCTTTTTTCCAGATATCAAGCGAATCCAAAAGAGTCACATATGAAAGTGATGAAGTGTATTCTACGTTACTTGAAAGGGAAACCTAAACTTGGGTTGTGGTATCCAGCTAATAGTGATTTGAAGTTTGTCACCTACACTGATTAAGACTTCGGCGGATGTAAATCAACCAGAAAATCTACCACAGGTGGTTGTCAGTTCTTAGGAGGGAGGATCGTGTCATGGCAATGCAAGAAGCAGTCTTGCGAGTCTACCTCTACGTGTGAAGCTGAATATATTGTTGTGGGTAGCTGTTGCTCTCAGGTTCTCTGAAGACAACAACAGATGCGCGATTACGGTTTGAATTTCACTGGTACTCCTATTATGATAGACAATAATGCCACTATTTCAATCACAAACAATCCCGTAAAGCACAATAGAACAAAACATATTGAGATTCGTCATCATTTTATACGGGATTGCACTGAAAAGTGAATGATTGAACTTCACAAAGTCGACACATTAGATAACCTTACAGATCTTTACACAAAAGCTTTTGACAGGGCTCGTTTTAAACACGTAGTCAAACTCAACGGGATGAGGAATCCTGAATAATCAGTTTTCATAAGAATTTTGTAAATAGTTTACTGCTTTCTTAAAAATCAAAAACACAAAAAAATAGAAAATCATAAAAACTTAAAAAAAATCAAAAATGAGTTGTCACTGTGTGAAAAAGAAGAAATGATAGTACATCAGCAAGTTAGACTGTCACACTGAAACTGAAATTAAATTGCATAAGTGTGATAGCAGCTCCATCATATGATATATCAGTAGGCAAAAAGCATGAAATAATCAACTTACCAAAGTGATATAAGCTTAACGAACTGAATATGAGTGGGTAACATATTAGTGGCGTATGGTTTAATGACCTTAAATCTTGCGTTGATAGATTGCCAAAATCTGAGGTTTTGGGTCTTTATAATGTTATTTCATCTGGGATATCAGGGTTGTCCTTCTGCTGCATCCAGATATATGCTGACCTAGGCACAACAAGGATATCTTAAAAGAGCTCAAATGCCAAAAACCCAGATATGAAGAAGCTCTCCCAGAGAGTCATTCAAACGTGCAAAATGCATAATTCATACCAAAATATGTGGTATTTGCCATAACCCTCGTTTAGATGTTGGTCTCTTTGTTGTACGAAATTACTGACCTGATCACCAATTATCTAACATTGAACAACAAAAGGATGAATTTCGGTATACTCACCTACTACGAGGAATCCTTGTGCATATCTTGATCGCAGGGATATGTCCTGAAGTGGGGCACACTTATATATCAGTATAATATTACCTTAACATATCACACGGTAATGGAACTTGAAATGTTCATGCATTTTTGTTTAAGTGGACAAACATACTGGTAGTTATCTTGGACTGTTTTTCATGAAAATTACTTCCAGAATTATCTGATAGTGTGAAAACAATTTGATTTTGTTGATATGATCTTCTTACCAGTGATTCTAACAAAAATAGAGTGTTTATGTTTATGTTATTTAACTGCTTTCAGAAAAAATAAAAATCCAAAAAGATTGTCATTTTTCGGTTAAAATTCTTAACGTACGGAAAATGGTTGTTCTTGGAGGAATTGTTACCGATACGGGGAGACGGTGTTAGAAAATGAGTTCAAAATTTTAAAACCTTGCAGGTTATAGTGTGTTGGACAAAATTGTTTGTGTTGTGTTGAACTGAAAATTGCTTAATCTGTGACACAGTTTTACTATCTCTTGATTAATAATTTGTTTAACTTTGGTTGAAAAATTCTTATGGTTTCTCGAGATGTTTGTTTATAGTATACAGATTGAAGCAGTGTGTTGCTGAGAAGTTGACGTGATGAGATGAGAGTTTGTTGCTGCTTGGTAGAACCTCCTTTCTACATTGCAGACCAGATTTGAAGAGTTTGAGGATTGTTATGCAAAGCTAAATTAGAGTTCACTCAAGTGCTAACGATTTTGAAGATTTGGTGATTGGATGCATCAGCTTAGGGGGAGTCTGTTGCTGACAAAAGCTATTAAACCTGAAGCTATCCAAAGATAGCAAATGGTACACGGTACCGGTACTGAATTTACCGAACCAGATACATTTTCGGTACCGATTCGGTACCGCCTTTGACATTTTTGGTACCGGTTCGGTACCGGTCCGGTACGGTACCGGTTCTGTACCGGTTTTTACCCTCAAATACCGGTACCGAACCGAGTATATTCGGTACCGGTACCCACTTTTAGGGAGTTTCGGTACCGGTACTTTCGGTACCGGACGGTACCGAGCTAATCCCTAGACCAAAGACGTTGAAGTTTGCAAGAAGACTAAAGACAAGATCATATTATGAAGCTATAGTCAAGGGGGAGTTTGTTGTTGCATATTTGTGACAACAACTTAGATTTGGTCTTTGAATATCTTTTAAATTAGTAAAACAATAAACGGTTAGTCAGTTTAGCTTTGTATTGGTAAATTAGTAGTGATTGGGCTAACCATACCCACAATGGGCAATTGGTAGGCGAATTGGGCTTATCCAATTTGCAGCCCATGACCTAGCCCAGTTTGTAACACCCCAATCGCGTAAAACAACAACACGCGGCGGAAATATCGGGGAATCACATTGCAAATTGCTCACAACTACTGGTACTAAATTGTTTTTTTAAAGTTAACATTTTTTTGCAACACAAAGAATACATATAACTATCTTTTGTTTAAAGAGGTCTAAAGCCCGGCTGCATTCCTATGTGTAGCATGCTCGAACAGTCAAGAACCTGAAACATATGTGGAAAAAGACATGAACAAACAATGTTGGCGAGTACATAGTTTTGTTGGCCAAATTAATGGCAAAAGGTTTAGTATTCTAATACTTTGACAACTTCGAGAGTTATCATTTGTAAACGGACTCTTTGAAACCAATGATTAGTAAAAAGATTTAGTATTGCAATACAGTAACTTGATCTTGTAACTTGTGACAAAAGAGTTTTGTATATGGCAATATGATTATTACTAAGTCATTTTTATGCCTTTGAGAATTGTACTTTAGTCTTTGTTATAACATTGAAATCGGCCATGAACTCGTGTGAGTACTATCGGAAATCCAATCAAGGATTTACAATAGTACTTGAATATCCTTCTAAGAATCTTACATATTAAAAATATAAAGATTCTGCAAGGAATTGAATATAAAACATTTGAATCACATATACACATAATCGTCTACTTGTCACATTGTCTTGTCATATACGCGTTAAAGTACATAGAATCCAATAAAGGACTACCAATTAGTACTTTAAACATCCCACAAGTATCAATCTATAAGGACAGATAAATGCATTAGGGATATAGTTTAACCAAATCATCTTGTCACATTGTCTCGTCACATACGCATTAAAGTACACAAAATCTAATAAAGGACTACCAATTAGTACTTTAAACATCCCATAAGTATCAATCTATAAGGACAGATAAATGCATTAGGGATATAGTTTAACCAAATAGTCTTGTCACATTGTCTCGTCACATACGCATTAAAGTACACAGAATCCAATAAAGGATTACCAATTAGTACTTTAAACATCCCACGAGTATCTAACTATAAAGATAGATAGATGCATTAGGGATTTTGTTTAGTCACATGTCTTGTCACATTGTATCACAAAATCATAATCCTAATGGTGATTCGGATAAGGCTACGAAGGGTAATACAATAAGCACAATTATACATAGGAAGTACCAGCAACGTATCCACCATGTTCTTATTCTATTACTCTGGTTTTGTTATCTAAATCACCAACAATTCTACATATAAACCATAACCATTGTCTTGTAAAGCACTTCTTAGAAATCTTATATGAAGATAGAAAGATTTAAGACTGTACTTCAAACATCCTTTGAGAATCTAACTATGAAGATAGAAAGATCCTACAAGGATATAGGCCCTGAAAGACCTCTTTAACTAGGCCCTGAAAGACCTCTTTAACTATCTTGTCATCAATTGTCGTGTTGCATATTCGGAACTAATACACAAAAAGCACATAGTAAACCCATACATGCCATGCATTTGAGAAAAATTGGATACACGTATGAATCACCCCAAAACATTTGGAATACGTAAAAGAGGGGGAACAATGTACTCGCCTGGGATTCCATATAGATCTTGTTCAAATGATATAACAAAGCTCAAGGGATCAAGAGTTCAAGTGTTGAAGTGGTTCCTAGTGTATCAGATAACTACATGTTAGTGTGTTGAACTTGAAAACGAGGGATCGGATAGAGTGAAGTATATAAACCAAACAAGAGTTGGATCTTGAATAATATGGTTCATAATATCAAATATTCTAATTTGGAAGCATTTCAAAGTGTTTTGACTCGCTACAGCTCGCTAAAGTGGTTTACGCCATTTTAACGGGTCATAATCGTAACTATGAGTTCAGATGGTTAAATATGTCCTATGACAAGTCTAATATGTCAAAACTAGTTTATTTAAGTTGTATAATCAGTTTAGATGTCAAAACAATATTCTTATATGTTTAAAACTAATTTAATCGCAAAAAGGGTAATTTCGGCATTTTAAGGAATACATATTGAACTTGTCATTTGACTAACCAAACGGTTATGACCATAAGGTATAACCTTAGAGGATTATTACCTATAATACTATGGTCATAATAATGGTCTTTATCGGATGCTAAGGTTGACCAAACGGGTCAGATTCGAAAGTCAAAACGGTGGTCAAGACCGCTCGACTTATGACCCTAACTAAGCACTAAACTAAAAGTGACGAGTTAGACATGTCAAAACATGTCTAACTAAGTTATAAAATTAACTAAGCACTAAACTAAAAGTGACGAGTTAGACATGTCAAAACATGTCTAACTAAGTTATAAAATTGTTTTGGTATCAAAACAAAGTGTTTTGATACTCAAAAATAGTTCCGTCGTATAATGCGCATTTTACGCATTATTGACCGAAACTTTGAATCGTCACTACGACTAGTAAACATGGTAATCAGTAGGCATGATCGCGATGGATCATAACCCTCATGATTACGATCACGTCGCAAAGTTCAAAACCGAAAGTCAAACTGTTTTACTTTTGGCTTAAAATGCCAAAAGAAATGAACAAGACTAGAAGAAGGCACTTACTTGTCTTGTAGTACCCTCAAGTGCTCAGGTAGGAGGCCTCCAAAGGAAAGCAAACTCCACTTAGAGCCGATTTAGAGAAATGAAAGAATTGAGCAAGGAACAAGTGAAACTTTGATGGCTATTTATAGTTGAAACAAGATCACAAGATCATGCCAAGTGTTAGGGAAGTGTTGTAGGATTAAAACAAGTGTTTGGTGAGGTGTTGCAACTAGGAGAAGTGTGGCAAAAACAGATGCTTGGTGTCTAAGGAGATAAACAAGAAGCTGCCAAGTGGTTGCTGCATTCTGCTATGCTAGGGGTCTATGCGGACCGCATGGGATTTTGGATGCGGTCCGCATCCACCCTTGCTGGCACAAAGTTTAAAAAATTGGCAGAAATGGCCCCGGGACTTGTTTTGTCGCATTTTGGCACTTCTAACACCCGTTAACCTGATTTTTAAGTTTCATAAGGACGTTAAATCATAAGAAACTTGAAATGTGCTCAAAAATGTTTCGGATGTCGGTTTGTTCGGTTGTATGGTTGCGGTTTTCGGTTAATTACGACGAAAGTTGTAACGAACACGCAAATGACTGTAAATGCGCAACGAATGATATTTATGCATTCCAATCACTAAAATACAAGATTCTAATGATTAAAATTTTTTGGATGTGTGTACATGTTTCGGATTAAGAAATACGTGAATCGGCGTACTTTCGCAGAATTTGCAAAATAATCCCTGAAATTGTAAAACGGGTTTTTGCCATACCAAACCCTTCAAAACTATATTTCTAAGTTATGTAAAGGTTATTTAAGGTATGTTAAGCTTATGTCCTCGTCCCGGTGTGTATGTTACGTTAAACGGGTTACGTTTAACCATTGGCTATCAGAATACCTTCAAAGAACAAGTTTTGAAAGCCCGAAATTTTGGCACAAGTGTTACAGTCTCCCCTACTTTAGGAAATTTCGTCCCGAAATTTATTCGAAGGAGACCGTAGAGTGTGTTTGAAACAATTGAAGGATAACATAGCTCGAGATTCCAAAGATGTGGAGCATCATTTGGTATTGGGAATGTTTGGGGGATTCAAGGCGTAAACAAAGATATTCAAAGCATCTCAAGGTATTCAAACCTTTAGAATTTCTAAATATTTAAAGTTTCATCGAGTGTGTAAAAATGGCATTATGTTATACTAAGTCTTTAGTGTAAATCCTAGCAACAAAGGGGTGTACATTCAAGCCTGGCCATACGTACACGGTTTCTAACGTTCCACGTGGTACATACCGTACCATGAGCATCCCATGCATGGGAGAGGGGCCAACATGCCTATGGCATCAAGGTCGTCACCTTTAACACCATAATATGCATCATGTGCTAGGTATGCTAAGTCAACATACTAAGCAAAGATGTATTTGTAAGTCGTGTACTTAGTATGTTAGGTCAACATACAAAGCAAAATGTATTTGTAATCATGTGCTATACATGGCAGATGATCAATCACGCATGTAATGTCATGAAAACAAAAGTAGTAGTGATAAGCACATAGTTTTTGTAGAGATTGTCTTGCAGAACTTGTATGAATGCACTAATGCGCAATCATATTATACTGAACTTGTGAATTTAGTTCCTATTAATAAAGAACAGAATCCTTGAAGTTTGGTATGTAGTTGTAATTACACATAGTGTAATTACTTTGGAATTTGTAAATGGAATCCGAATAACAAGAATGAAGAAAAACTTCTTGAAATTTATATTGTCATTACAAATAATGTTGAATTATGTACATTGTTCTTAGGTAACAAACAAGAAAGTAAAAACACAAATGATCATCAGTGCTTGACCATCAGCTTGAGTTTCATTAACATTGTATGCTCGTCCATTTGCATTAGCAAGCTTGGGCAGTTTCGCTTGAAATGATTTAAATCACCACAATTGAAACATGCTCCAGCTGGATAGCGAGGGCGTGTCTGAGTAGGGGCTGTTTGGTTTTGGATGCGATAGGTCGCAGCTAGATGTCCAAGAAGACCACAGGTTGTACACTGGCGGCATGGAGAATTTGCTGGGTGGCGATAGTTGCAACGATTGCACCGAGGATGTTTCCCATGATAAAACCCTCTAACGGGTACTGAGTTCAGCGGGATTGGTGCAGCAATCATATAATTCTTTGAAGTCTTACGCTTCTTAGAATTTTTTGAAGGTTCACCCTTTGTTTCATTTGTTTTCTCTTGTGTAGTTTCATCAGTTCGTTTCTTGTCTCCCTTTCGAAAAAGTTTCCCTTTTCTAACCTGGGAGTCGGTTAGGGTAGCGGCTAATTCCTTAGCCTCCCTAAGCGTTGTAGGTTTGCTGCTAGTGACAATATCTTGGATCGGATCAGGTAGGCCATCAATGTATTTCTCAATGGCCCGATCTAATGGTGTGACCATAGTGGGGCAGAGTAGGCTTAACTGTTCAAACCGGTCAGTGTAGGCACGGTTCTCCCCACTATCTTGTTTAAGGTAATAAAATTCATTTTCGAGTGCCCTTATTTCGCTTCATGGACAAAATTCTTTCAACATAAGATTCCTGAATTCTTCCCACGTTTGTGCCATAGCTACTTCTGCACCTCTATCTCTCATGACCCCGTTCCACCAAGTGAGTGCTCTCTTTTGGAAAACACTCGAGGCAAACTCTACCTTGCACTCACTAGGACACTGAACATGATGGAATGTGCTTTCTATGCTCTCAAACCATTGTAGGAGCCCAGTTGCTCCTTCAGACCCGTTAAACTTTAGTGGTTCAGCCTAGTTGAATTGATTGTAGTTACAAGGTGTGCAAACATTGTTGTTGTTGTTTTTGTTGTTGTTTTTGTTGTTGTTATTGTTGTAGATTTGATTGAGTTGGACCACAAGGTTTGGGAGTATAGCAGCTATCGGCTGACGATCATTGCCGCATTTTCTACATCCTGAGTGGCGCCATGGTGAGGAGGCATCTTTTGCAGGAATAGCTGTAGCAAAAATTAAATATGTGAGATTTCATATAATTGTTATAAGTTTAGAAATATTATAGTGAATTGAAAATCTTATCGTGATATTTGTTCAAAAGTCTTGTTCCGGTATTTAGAAAAATAGTGTTATACATTCTGTTTTGAAAATGGCTTGAAAATAAACTTTTGTTATATTTTTGGATGAAAAAATACAAACCAAGTTAATGGTTTGTGTTAAAAATTATTTATCCTTTAAAAATTTATTATTTTTAAGATAAAAATATTTTTAGTCGAATTTTTTAAAATAAAGAAATTTTTGTGAATAAATTTTTGAAAATTCTCATCCAAATGATAAACATTTTGAAAATTTGGAAGACGAAAGATAGTATTGAAAATGAAGTTGGATTATAAACTGTTGTGAAATGAAATGGAATTTGTTTCAAATGTGTGGAACATAATCGTAACATATTACCGAAGGTAACATGTCGGAGTAGTGTCACAAAAAAGGAAATTTGTTTCGATTATTTTGAAATAAAAACACATTACTAAAGGTAACATGATGGAATAGTGTCACAAAGGTTGTAGTATTTTAGAAAGTGTTTGATTGTTCAAGGTAGATGGGTTTTTATAATGTTTCGAGAAGACATGGTTTAGCCTATAAGTGAACACTCACCCTAAGAGTTCCCAGGTAAGAGTGACTGGTCCGATAATGCGGATTTGTACGAACACTCTAGCCTTAGACAGAAAACTCGGGGTACAGACATTCACCCTTCCAGATTGCATGTGTTCACATTATTAAAATCAAGATTTCGATGAAAATGTTTGAGAGTAATATATTTTGAGAAATCTTTTAATAAAATGTTTGAAATAAATAAGTCGAGAAACACTTTGATGAAAATGTTTTGAGAAAACATTTTGAGAAGTATTCAAATGAAAATGTTTTGAGAAAAATATTTTGAGGAATACTTCAAGGCATAAAGCCTAAGGATTTAAGATAAATTATTTAAGGTTAAATGATTTGTAAATCATAGAGTAGTTGTAGCACGAGTAAGATGAGGATTAGTATAGAGATTCTAACTCTACCCATGTTCGGGCCCCTAGGAAGGTTATAGACTAGGTTAAAGGCATTCTATTAACCTAATTCCCTATAACCAGTGCTCTGATACCAATCTGTAAAACCCCAATCGCGTAAAACAACAACACGCAAAGGAAATATCGGGGAATCACGCTACAAATTGCTCACAACTACTGGTACTAAATTGTTTTATTAAGGTTAACATTGTTTTGCAACACAAAGAATACATATAACTATCTTTTGTTTAAAGAGGTCTAAAGCCCGGCTGCATTCCTATGTATAGCATGCTCGAACAATCAAGAACCTGAAACATATGTGGAAAATGACATCAACAAACAATGTTAGCGAGTACATAGTTTTGTTGGCCAAATTAATGGCAAAAGGTTTAGTATTGTAATACTTTGACAACTTCAAGAGTTATCATTTGTAAACGGACTCTTTGAAACCAATGATTAGTAAAAAGATTTAGTATTGCAATACAGTAACTTAATCTTGTAACTTGTGACAAAAGAGTTTTGTATATGGCAATATGATTATTACTAAGTCATTTTTAAGCCTTTGAAAATTGTACTTTAGTCTTTGTTATAACATTGAAATCGGCCATGAACTCGTGTGAGTACTATTGGAAATCCAATCAAGGATTTACAATAGTACTTGAATATCCTTATAAGAATCTTACATATTGAAAATATAAAGATTCTGCAAGAAATTGAAAATAGAACATGTGAATCACATAAACACATAATCGTCTACTTGTCACATTGTCTGGTCATATACGCGTTAAAGTACACAGAATCCAATTAAAAGACTACCAATTAGTACTTTAAACATCCCACAAGTATCAATCTATAAGGACAAATAAATGCATTAGGGATATAGTTTAACCAAATCGTCTTGTCACATTGTCTCGTCACATACACACTAAAGTACATAGAATCTAATAATGGACTACCAATTAGTACTTTAAACATCCCATAAGTATCAATCTATAAGGACAGATAAATGCATTAGGGATATAGCTTAACCAAATAGCCTTCTCATATTGTCTCGTCACATACGCATTAAAGTACACAGAATCCAATAAAGGACTACCAATTAGTACTTTAAACATCCCACATGTATCTAACTATAAAGATAGATAGATGCATTAGGGATTTTGTTTAGTCACATGTCTTGTCACATTGTATCACAAAATCATAAACCTACTGGTGATTCGGATAAGGCTACGAAGGGTAATACAATAAGCACACTTATATATAGGAAGTACCAACGGCGTATCCACCATGTTCTTATTCTATTACTCTGGTTTCGTTATCTAAATCACCAACAATTCTACATAAAAACCATAACCATTGTCTTGTAAAGCACTTCTTAGAAATCTTACTATGAAGATAGAAAGATTTAAGACTATACTTCAAACATCCTTTGAGAATCTAACTATGAAGATAGAAAGATCCTACAAGGATATAGGCCCTGAAAGACCTCTTTAACTAGGCCCTGAAAGACCTCTTTAACTATCGTGTCATCAATTGTTGTGTTGCATAATCGGAATTAATACACAAAAAGCACTTAGTAAACACATACATGCCATACATTTGAGAAAAATTGGTTACACATATGAATCACCCCTAAACATTTGGAAAACGTAAAAGAGGGGGAGCAATGTACTCGCCTGGGATTGCGTATAGATTATGTTCAAATGATATAACCAAGGTCAAGGGATCAAGAGTTCAAGTGTTGAAGTGGTTCCTAGTGTATCGGATAACTACATGTTAGTGTGTCGAACTTGAAAACGAGGGATACGATAGAGTGAAGTATATAAACCAAAAGAGAGTTGGATCTTGTATAATATGGTTCATAATATCAAACATTCTGATTTGGAAGCATTTGAAAGTGTTTTGACTCGCTACGGCTTGCTAAAGTGGTTTACACCATTTTAACGGGTCGTAATCGTAACTATGGGTTCGGATGGTTAAATATGTCCTATGACAAGTCTAATATGTCAAAACTAGTCTATTTAAGTTGTATAATTAGTTTAGATGTCAAAACAATATTCTTATATGTTTAAAAGTAATTTAAGCGCAAAAAGGGTATTTTCGGCATTCTAAGGCATACATATTGAACTTGTCATTTAACTAACCAAACAGTTATGACCATAAGGTATAACCTCAGAGGGTTATTACCTAAAATACTATGGTCATAATAATGGTCTTGGTCGGACCCAAAGGTTGACCAAACGGGTCGGATTCCAAAGTCAAAGCGGTGGTCAAGTCCGCTCGACTTACGACCCTAACTTAGCATTAAACTAAAAGTGATGAGTTAGACATGTCAAAACATGTCTAACTAAGTTATATAAATGTTTTTGTATCAAAACGAAGTGTTTTGATACCCAAAAATAGTTTCGTCGTCTAATGCGCATTTTGCGCATTATTGACCAAAACTTTGACTCGTCACTACGACTAGTAAACGTGGTAATCAGTAGGCATGATCGTTATGGATCATAACCCTCATGATTACGATCACGTCGCAAAGTTCAATTGATCTTTGCTTTGACCAATTTATGGTCAAAACCGAAAGTCAAACAGAAAGTCAAACTGTTTTACTTTTGGCTTATAATGCCAAAAGAAATGAACAAGACTAGGAGAAGGCACTTACTTGTGTTGTAGTACCCTCAAGTAGGTAGGAGGCCTCCAAAGGAAAGCAAACTCCACTTAGAGCCGATTTAGAGAAAGGAAATAATTGAGCAAGGAACAAGTGAAACTTTGATGGCTATTTATAGTTGAAACAAGATCACAAGATCATGCCAAGTGTTAGGGGAGTGTAGGATTAAAACAAGTGTTTGGTGAGGTGTTGCAACCAGGAGATGTATGGCAAAAACATATGCTTGATGTCCAAGGAGATAAACAAGAAGCTGCCAAGTAGTTGCTGCATTCTGTTGTGCTGGGGGGTCCATGCGGACCGCTCGGGATTTTGGATGCGGTCCGCATCCACCCTTTCTGGCACAAAGTTTCAAAAATTGGCAGAAATGGCCCCGGGACTTGTTTTGTCGCGTTTTGGCACTGCTAACACCCGTTAACTTGACTTTTAAGCTTCATAAGGACGTTACAGAATGCTGTAAACTTGAAATGTGCTCAAAACTATTCCGGATGTCGGTTTGTTCGGTTGCACGGTTGCGGTTTTCGGTAATTACAACGAAAGTTGTAACGAACGCGCAAATGACTGTAAATGCGCAACGAATGATATTTATGCATTCCATTCACTAAAATACAAGATTCTAATGATGACAAAAATTTTTGGATGTGTGTACATGTTCCGGATTAAGAAATACGTGAATCGGCATACTTTCACAGAATTAGCAAAATAGTCCCTGAATTTGCAAAAGCGTGTTTTTGCCATACCGAAACCTTCAAAACTTATTTCTAAGTTATGTAAAGGTTATTTAAGGTATGTTAAGCTTATGTCCTTGTCCCGGTGCGTATGCTACGTTAAGCGGGTTACGTTTAACCATTGGCTATCGGAATACCTTCAAAGAACAAGTTTTTGAAAGCCCGAAATTTTGGCACAAGTGTTACACAGTTCGCATGGTTGTAGTATATAAACAACATTATGCTTTAGGGTTTAGGTTAGACACTTGATAGACAATTTGAGTGAGTTTGAGAAAACACAGAGAAAGGTTGTGAGTTCTTGTGATCTTGAGTGGTTGTAAACAATCGGTTTGATAATCACAGAAGACTAGTTTGTGAATTGTTTTCATGTTCTTCATATATACTTGTTTATGTGTTCGTTGATTAATCAAGGAGATTCCGCATCCTTGATTAGTTATCAGTTTTGTGACGATCCATTCGGGATAGGGGACCTACAATGACCAAGTTTGAAGTTATTATTACAAGATCTGCCTTGCTTAGGACGCTCTTGGACTTAGTTTTAAATTTAATACGGATTTTGTCTTGTTTGTTAGTGAACAAGATGTCTTTCATTGTATGTTGTGTACTTAGTTTTGAATTTAATAAATATTTAAACTTTAATTAGTTGCCATGCGCTATTGAACAATCTTGTTACGTGACACCATGACGATTCTGTCGTCGGGTGGGGTGTTACAACCGTGAAGACTAGGCCTTACAAAAGGTTTTGTCAAAAAAAAATCTTTAAAAAATATCTGTTCTAGCAAAAAAAAAATTGTTGCCTTCAAAAATTTATATCGATGTAAAAGAAAATTTATTGGTGATGAAATCATTCTGTAAAAAAATTACATTAGGTGGTGATGAAGAATAACTACCGGCTCGACAATTTTTTTACAAATGTGTTCGTAACATTTTTATCTATGTTTGTGCAAAAAATGGTGACCAAACTCATGCAGGAAGTAGTAGTTCTCATAGTTCTCACAACTTATATTGGTTCTTAAGTGAACATAATCATATATATATATATACTACCTGTTATAAGCATTAATCCCTTTTATTAGTAAGAACAAGTGTCCTAACGAGGTAGCACGACCCTAACCAGGGTGGTTGCTCTCGTCATATCAGCAATGTTGTTACTATGCATATTATGCCACCATGGACCTTTAACAGGATTACGACTATATAGGTCGCGTAGTGTAACATTGTAGAAAGAAAAGGATTAGTTTGATGTTTATAGCCTAAACCTGGCGGTGGCTTAATCAATAAGCTTTCCAGAGGGTTGAGGGTTATGGTAACCTGATTAGGAGCCCTTCCAAAATAACATCAAATAACTCAGAGCATTGGCAACTTGACAAGGACCAGGGCATTTTTAATTTGGTTTCCCACACAACCAAGCTATTAACTTAATATTAACTCATTCTAAGTGGATTTCACCCCTAGCAATACCTCATATGTCATGATATTCTCTACTCGTTTGCTATTAGTCTAATTTACTTTTTTGTCTTTTATTTTATTGTCTTACAAACTTAAACTTTACTCCGTTATGGTAGGTAGACTCGCCTATTATGTGGTTAGTATAAATAAATATCATTTCTTATAAATTTATAATCTTGATAGAGTGTTCAAAGTGTTACCTAAAAGTCACTACTAAAAGGCAAGCATCACATACCACCTTATTTGTGTATAGTCAAGATTCTGTCATGTGATATTTGATGGTATATATGAATGACACTACTATTACCGGGAGCTCGTTTGTATATGTCATGCACTTGAATGGGAGCTTACACTCATAATTTTTGCTCAAGGATATGCTCTTTTTCTTATTTCTTGGGTGTATAAGCTACTTTTTTCTAATTTATTTCTTGAGTTGTTACAAGGCACGAGTCTTGCTGAGGGTTGGTCGTTGTCGACCCTGATTCATTCTGGACGTCAGCTTTCTCGTCATATTGGTATTCCATTGGCTGGTATTCTGTTTGATGATCTGACGATCTATTGAAGTATTGTTGGTGCTCTTCAATATTAGTCTTGATATGACATAAGATTACTTATGCAGTCAGCAAGGTGTCCCAATCTCAACAGATACCTACTGATCGTCACTGGGTCGCTATCAAGCATATCTTTACGGTATCTTCGGGGCCCTATTAGTCATGGGTTGTCTTACCCTACTCTGATAGTCTTGCTATGCATGTTTACTTTGATACTAACTTGTTATGCCCTGATAATTGATGGTCTACTACCGGATATTGTATTTTGCTTGGGCCCAACCTCATAAGTTGGAGCTCCAAGAAACAACACACTGTTACTCTATCTAATACGGAGGTCCAATATCACTCCTTGATTTATTATGCTGCTGCTGAGAATCCTTAGATTTTATCTATTTTACATGAGCTACACATTATTCAAACATGTCTGCCTAGTCTTTGGTGTGATAATATTGGGGCTATCTATTTTGCAGTCAATCCCCTATGTTTCATAGGCATACGTAACATCAAGAGATTGACTTGCATTTTATTGTGACATGGTCTTGGCCTAGAATCCTTTGTGTTCACTATATCCATATGACTATTCAGCTTGGAGATTTGTTAACTAAAGAGTTATCATCTCCTCGTTTTGAAATCTTTGGTTCAAGCTTTACATTGTTATCTCATGTTTAGCTTGGAGGGGCTTATTAGTGTGTATTTGTTGATTGTTAGAGATTGTTAGTTGTTAGCTTCTAGTAGCATCTAGATTTGATAGAAGTTATCATCTCATCCGCTTGTGTTGTACTATCACGTTTCACATTATGTTGATCATATCAGAGAGAGTTCTGATGGAGTATGGTATTCGACCCGACCCGAACGATCGGACATTTCCATTACTTATTAAATTATATTACAATATTTATTATTATTGCTTACTAACCCAACGCGAGGCCCATCACGATGTAGTTTTTGCCGCAATGGGCTAGGGACTTGTAGAGATAACCCCTAACTAGGCTTGGCCCAGTGAGGTTAGCGAAGGCCCATGTCTCTTATTCAAAGAGGTGTTCACCTCATTATCAGGGCAGACAAGATGGAGACGCCACACTTTTGTAGCTGGAAATAGAGGATTCGTCCTTTACCAGCCATCTCTACATACCCACTTTTCTATATTCTCCATTGCAGATCTAGGTTCAGGAGGAAGAACAAGGTGCGATTCTCGGTCTCTCTTACAGAAATCGGTCAAATTCACTCTAGTAGTGAATCCGTGTTTCTTCAGGTTCTGACCGTCTTTTTTATCAAAAAATTCAAAACTTCTCTTAAATTCTGAAAATGTATATATCTACGAAGAATATACGCATAGATTTGTTGCATAAATAATAGTGAACAAAAGTTGGATCATATCCCTTAGACCATGGGGCATGGTCTTCCTTCCCCCAAAGTCCAGCTAGGCGCCACCTCACCTCCATGTCCACCTCATCATTTTCCCCATGTATGAGGTGTGGTTCCCCTTCTTTCCTTTTCCCCATTCCATTTTTTTGAATATTTATTTAATGAATTTTACTTTTATATACATTTTTTAGTCGTTTCATGAATAATAAATAAAATATCTTTTAAGAAATATTAAGAATTTCTAAAAAAATATAGAAAATTACAAATAAAAAAACAAACATAAATTACCATCTAAATTAAATACTTAAAAAAAATAAACCTAGAAACACCATTTGTCGTCATCAACGGGATCGACATGGAAGTTATTCTAGATGTGGTCGCTTAAATCCGCACATAAGTTATTATGCACGTGCTCACTGCCTAACACCCATAAATTTGAGTCATGTTGCACCTCGTCAACTGACTGAATGTTCTCTACCATCTTATCTTGATCATATTCGCATATTGCTCGACCCTCATCTTCAATAATCAGTTATGCATTATTAGAATGCATACATAATGTATCTCAATTTTATTGGTTCATATGCACAAGTCGGTTGTCGTATTATCCCCCATTTTCCCTTTATCACCCCAAACAACTGTTTGACGTCTTTTCTATTGCTTCTTGGCACTTTGCAATTTTTTTCTTTTTTCATCGTCGGGTAGTGGAATAGTTTTAATAATAGCCGTATTGGGTAGGTATATATCGTCAGCTAGGTAATACCCATGCTTGTATGACAAACCATTTATCATGAAAGAAGAATCTGGGCCCGTACCTCTAATGATCTCGTCGAAAATCTGAGATCTTGCTAGAACGTTTAAATCATTCTTTAAACCTGCAACCCCAAAATATGTATGCCAAATCCACAAATCTTGTGAGCAAACGGATTTTAAGATTATTAAAGGAACACCTACATCACCACGCATAAATTAACCGCACCATCCAATAGGGCAATTCTTCCACAGTCAATGCGTACAATCAATACTTTCTAGCATCCCAGGAAATCCATGTTTCTCTTCATGGAATGCATAAAGTTTTTGGTTGAAATATCCGAGTATTTAATACTACTATAAATATTTAAAAGAAAAATAATGCTTATATAATAATATGATTAAGTAAAAAGAGAATATAATAAAAATAAATAAATATACATATAGGTGATGTCCGTAACATCATGAAAAAATGTTAAAAATAAAATGAATAATGACAAAGTAGTAGGGTGCCCATGCGATGCAGCGGGGGCGACCATTTGCATTGCAGCATTCTTTTCAGGTAGTTTTCTTAATCGTATAATATTTACGGTAGCATTATTGTGGTGGATATATGCCATAAGTGTTACACATATTTAGTAATTATTAAATTTAGAATTTATTATCAAGTATTTCAAGAAACCATTGATGCAATAAAGTAACATACAAATAAAAAAATATGTCTTAAACATAAATAAAAGTTATATAAAATAGCACACGAATAAACAACAACATTTTTTAATGACTTAGAAGATCAGATCGAAATCATCTTCATGGCAGCTGGGTGGACTCGATCTTCTGCTTGTGAGGTTGTTGTTGGTCTATCTGCAGGCTTTTTTTTGTTATTTTTTGTCCTTATGCTTGTAGGAAACACCTTGAAAAGGGTTGGAATATCACCGTGTAAACTGCACAAACCCGAACAAGGAACTGTTGTACATTTTGATCCTCACAACACTTATGGTTGCAATTAAATATATATAAGTAAAATGATATTATTTTATGGTCCTTACTTCTGTTCAACCTATTTATCCTTTAAAATAAAATATTATGGACATATAGCAATATCTTTTGCATACACATGTGGATATTCGACTAAAAACTCAATGCAAATAACCTACTAAATCGACAAAAATGTTATTCCATTTTTTAGGGGATATCCTCTAATTCAAACAAGTGTGTTTTAGCCTATGAAAGGTTTCTCTTTTTCATTATGACCACATACCAGTTCATTAGGTATAAAACATTATTAGACGGAAAAAACTAATAAAACATTATTTTAATATAACCAATCAGATAAAACAAGTGAGTTTGTTTGATGTCAATTTACTACCTGCTAACCCATGTAAATGTGTGCACCCAACCAAGTAAATACACAAACATAAAGAATACAAACAAAGCTCACATCAAACCAGTATGCGCAAGGTTTCGAAATTTTATCTAGTCGCTAGAACAAATTAGTGGTCAATCTTAATCAAACAAAAATCATAGTAAAAAGGATTGGCATATTATTAAATTTATAATAATTACAACAACGTAGAGAGTCTTGAGCATTAGAAATGTGATAGGACACATTGCTTTCATCACTTGTACACTAATGCATCATCTACTTGTACCTTTTTAATCCGCACAACAATAGACCAAGACAACTATCGAAACGTCGACAAAAATGAGTAGGTCATTACGGTACCTTTATATTTTTTAAAAATATTATAGTTTATAAGATATGACAAGAATACGTAAAAGAATTATAAGTATGTTGTGGAAAGAGAAAAGTGTAATTAATTATCCATAATTTGTTAAAATAAAGGGATTTAAGTGTAATAATATGAGGGATCAAAACGTAATTAGGGTTTAAAAGACCAAGTTACCTTCATTTTAGGGGTGTTTTTATAAATAAAGAGGGAAGAAGTTCTATTTTTTTGGGTATCATAAAATACCCCTCCCTCAGGTATTATAATACTAGTTTAGGAACCCGGGAATTTTGTGACATTTGTGTAATTCAATCATGTATCAATTTCCGAACAATTTAATGATCAATGAAACTTTGTTTTGTTTACAATTTGTATATTTACTTATGAATTTTGTGCATTTTCAATATTTATTCGATTTTGACTTTTCAAACCATTTCTGATGTAATCAGTTTTGCGGGACGTATACTACGGAATAGTGACATAAGCTAAACATACTCTAAATATCCTTTACATAACTTAGAAATAAGTTTTAAAGGGGTTTGGTATGTCAAAAACAAGCTTATTCGATCACAGGGACTATTTAAGACAACTACGAAAGTTTGCCGATTCTCGTAGCGACGCACACTCCGGAACAAGGTCACAAGCTTATCATACCTTAAATAACCTTTACATAACTTATAAATAAGTTTTGAAGGCTTCGGTATGGCAAAATCATGCTTTTGCAACCTCAGGGGCTATTTTGCAATTTCTGCGAAACTATGCCGTTACGCGTATTTCTTAATCCGGATCATGTACGCACATCCAAAAATTTTTGTAATCATTAAAATATTATATTTTAATGATTGGAATGCAAAAATATCATTCGTTACGCATTTATGGTAATGCACGCGTTCGTTATGATTTTCGTCATAATTAACCAAAAACCGCAACCGTACGACCAAACGAACCGACATCCACAATATTTCCGAACATATTTCAAGTCCCCTATGCTTTAACATCCTTGTAAAGGCTGAAAATTGGGTCAACATGTGTTAAAAACGGGGCCTGTTCTAGCATTTTTTAAACTTCAGAAAGGGAGCTTGGCGTGTGGTGACGCCCTGGGTGAATACCCGTCGCGTGGCGTGATGCCCCTGTCTGGGCAGAAAGTTTTGCTTCAACCTGGCAGCTTCTCCTTCAAAGTTGTGACATCCCGGTTTTTCAGATATCTTAAACGCACTACTTCACGATTATTTGTTCCTACGTTAATTTGGTTCGGAGATAAATTGCACGCTCGAAATAATTACGATAATTTCGTGTACTTGTCAAATAAATTATGTGCTACGTATTGAACGTTTATAAGTTGGTGCGTTATTATGCGATATCCGATTTCGTGTTTTATTTTAGTTATAAAGTATAGACGTAGTAAATAAATAAATGAATCGAATCGAGCCGCGACACGAGCCAACTTCACTTCCTTGCGACTCAAGTAGTTAATCTAAACTTGAGGACCAAGTGCTAGACCCAAACCAACCCACCCGAACCCCTTGCGGTCGCGAGCTACCCAAACCGTAAACCCCTCCCTCTTCTCCTTACTCTTGCACTATATATACACACACATGCATGAGCTTGCTTCACAAAAACAAAACACAAAACCCTAGTGGAGAAAACAGCCGACGGCAGCCTTTTCCTTCATCATCTCGATCGCGATCAGCCCCTACATCTCTTCTCGGTCGCAAACAAGCCTCCCTTCTCGGTCGCGATCTACCTTCAAGCCAAATCCATTCCCATCCAAGTCTCGGCTCATTGATCTTGTTATTAAAGGTTAGGATTATCATTGTTGCAAAATCATATTCGGAGTTATATGTTTGAATGTAGTGTTATGTTAGCCGATTTATTTATGATGTTTGCAAGTTTGATGTTTGTTCGAAATCTGGAAACATAGGCTGTGTTTTGTTGATAAAAACTATAGGTTATGATTAGGGTTTGCATGGGTATGATATATATGATGATATATGATTTGTAATTCTGTTTTTGATCGCCTATGTTCAATGTATCGAGGGTTTAAGCGAGTTAGATTGTGATAAAGTGCTGAATCAGAATGCTGAATGGTGGTTACAGCCAACTTCAACTGGCTGTAACTTGGTTATTATTTATCGAAAAACGGATTTTCTGAAGTCTAAAACGTAGAGATTTGAAAAAAGATTCTAATGGTGCTGGATTCATATTTTTCTGAAGTCGTTTGATATTTTTAAGCAGCCAATTAAGTTCAGTAACTAAAGCTGTGAAAATCCTGAAAATTTGTTAGTTGTTTATCAAGTCGGATTTAATAATCTGTAGGGAGTCGAATCATGAAATTTGTACAGCAACTGGATATGGAAATTTCCGGGCAACTCCCACTGGAATTTTGTTAATTGGACGAACGGTGATTTTTAAATGAATTCTTCCGTGGACTGCAGTCAGAAAGCGACGAATCTGACTGCAGCCTAGTATATTAATATTTACGAATAATTGGTAAAATGTTAGGACTTGAAAAATTTATATAAAATTCTAAAGTATAGTTGTCACCTTCTGTAAAATAATTGGAATTTTGGAACGTTGGAACTATTTTATAAAAATCCTCGAAAACAGCCGAATTATGAGTATGTAAGCTGAAACTTGATAACTTGCGAATGTGTGCACCAAAGTGTTGCATGGATTGGATTGTGTTCATGATAAATTGTTTTGATCATTATGTTCATATGAGGATACTTCCATGCATGTTTGGGTGATAGGAATTGTGATTGTGTGTACTGCTTTGTGCGTTAATTATGTGTAGGATTTGTATTGGTGTGTTCACACACTAACTTGAAATCAATTGACTTGTTAGGACGCAATTAGCGGTCCCATCATTTCAACTTCTGTCTTACACCAACCGAGCAACTAAAGGTGAGTTCACGGCCCCTAATTTTATCCGGTTTTAAACAACAGGGGGAGAAACATGTATACACTCTACAACTCTATCTCTTTACGTTATACGAAATTAACGTCACTTAACTATTCGGTAACTAAGTTAATGTTAATGTACGTTATGGTCACTAAGCAGCTATATCACACAAGTCCTCGACAATCTCTCGGATCGTTAGTATTGGGTTTAAATAGCGGGGAAATTATAAGTAGAACTACTGGGCCCGACAAGCCCCATCCGAGCTAGTCGAGCTAGCCGACCGGGTATGGTCAACGGGTGAATAATTTGGCCTAACTTCGCCATGGTCAGTGATAGGCCTGGCAACACGGAGGCACAACAGTCAGCTCCGATCGCGAACACTTACGTGACATAACTTTAGGCTAGCTACCTATATATATTAACATTGAACTTAATTACGAATCAACAATATTATCCCGGGTTAGGGATAACGGAATCAATAGTATTATCCCGGGTTAGGGATAATGGAACCAACAACGTTATTATTCCAGGAAAGGAATAATGGAACCATCAGTATTATTCCGGGTTGGGAATAATGGAACTAAATCGTTATCCCGGGTTAGGGATAACGGGGGAAACAAACTTATAACCGAACAAACGAATTTATGAAAACATGTGAACTCACTCTTCTTTAATGTTGACACTTGTTTCTTTACATGTTTCTCAGCACGCTAGGAGCTCTAGGTGCACTCACTTGCATTGATCAAGACATCTTTTATCGAGTCTCATTTACAAACATTGTTTTGGGTTTTTCTTTAGTTTTGGCGTTTATGTTAGCGCCCGTTCCTTTACTTTACTTTATGCTTCCGCTCAACTTTAAAAACTAATGCTTCTGCTAAACATTGGTAACTAACTAAGACAATATAAAATCTACGATGAATGGTTAAACAAATGATTTTTGGAAAACGTATTATCAGATCATATAGAGTCGTTCGACGTACTAGTGTTTCAGATTCTGGTTTGTTCACACGCCTCGCGGTAAAACTCCGCAAGTGGAAATTGAGGGTGTGACAAAAGTCTTGGACACTAAGCATACGTAATTGCCACCATTTCTTCTACATTTGACAAGTGTTTTGACACTAATCAACTCCTTGATGACTCATGAAAACATGGCATGATCCTAGAGCCCTCCAACATCTATAAATAGCACCCAAAATCTTCATTTCAACTTGCTCATTTCTTTCTTCTTATCTCAAACACTCTAAGTAGAGGCTACCACATTGTTGGAGGCCTCCAACCTGAGTTTTATGGTCTTCGTGGAGCTCTTCAAGTGTTCATCAACACAAGTAAGTGCTCTATCCTTGTCTTGTTTTCATTTACTTAGCTATTTCAAGCTAAAAGTCAAACATTGTTTGACTTTTAGCTTTGAGCATTAATTGGTTAAGTCAAAGTCCAATTGGACTTTGCAACGTGATCGTAATCACGATAGTTATGATCCACAGCGATCATGCCTACTGATAACCACGTTTACTAGTTGTAGTGACGAGTCAAAGTTTCGGTCAATAATGCGCAAAGTGCGCATTATATGACGGAACTATTTTCGGGTATCAAAACACTCTATTTTGATATCAAAATATTTTTATAACTTAGTTAGACATGTTTTGACATGTCTAACTCGTCACTTTTAGTTTAGTGCTTTAGTAGGGTTGTAAGTCAAGCAGTCTTGACCACTGCTTTGAATTTCGAATCGGACCGTTTGGTTGATCTTTGGATCCGACCAAACTCATATTAGGGACCATAGTTGTATAGGGAATAACCCTCTGAGGTTATACCTTATGGTCACGTCGTTTGGTTAGTATTATGTTAAGTCGTCTATTATGCCTTTATAAATGACCAAAATGCCGTTTTTGTGCATAAATCGATTTTAAGCTTATGTAACCAATGTTTTGCCGTATAGACTGATGTTACAACTATGTTAAACTTGTTTTGGCATATAAGACTTATCATAGGGCATATCTAACCATCCGAACACGCATTTACGCAAATGATCCGTTAAAGTAGCGTAAACTACCTTAACGAGTCATTATGGGTCAAAAGCACTTAGGAACCTTTCCAAATTAGAATGTTAACTTTGTTAAACCATTTCATATGACCTCATTCTATCCGATCTTCCGTTTATGTCCCGATATTAACATAGTTATCCGATATTAGGACATACTTAAATTCTCGGGCTCTTGAGCTTTGGTTTATCTTCTTGAACAAGGACTTTCTTGCAATCCCAAGTGAGTACATAGACCCCTCTTTTCCTAAATGTTTTAAGGTGATTATGTGAGTACATAGTCCCCTCTTTTATGCTTTCAAATGTTTTGGGGTGAAACACATGTGCCTACTTGTTACTTTTATGTTTTTCATGCTTTCATTACATATATCTGCTATGTTCATCTAGTACACATATAGTACATGATTTCAATTATGTTTTGCTATGTATGTTGACTGAGCATGCTAGCACATTGATTTCAAAGACACTTTTTGTGGCATATGTTGGCTTAGCTTATGAGCACATTGATTTACATTACATTTTGCTATGTATGTTGACCGAGCATGCTAGCACATTGATTTCATAGACATTTCTTCTTCGTATGTTGACTTAGCATACTTAGTACATGGTTTTCAAAGACATTTATGACATACTTACATTGTTTGATACATATTGGTGCGTTGAACTCGACAATGATACATTCATTAACATTGATCATGCCGATCGGTAGTATGTAATGGTACCGTAGGATTGACAATTCCGTTCCCACTTCCTAGGTATGTTTGAAGCGACCTTAGGGAATGACAGAATCCGATGAATACTGGTAGACTTTTATTTTTATAAGGGTCTATCTGTTGATGTATATGTATGTTGCCTACGTCATCGTATAATATCGAGTCTATATTTAGGAGCGAAATGTCAAAATTTATGTATGTTTAGAGCCAAGTTCGCCCGAACTTGTGCTGAATAGGACAAGTTCGCCCGAACTTATCATGGCTATGAAAAGTTCGCCCGAACTTGCCCATGACACATTTCAAGCAAACTTGTCATCCTATATATAGATGTGTTGTCATTTCATTTGTAACATTCAGAGATTTTGTGTACTGGACGGTGAAGCTCTGTCCAAGTGTTTCCAGGATCTGTAACGTCTACTAATCAATGACACAGTGATTAATCAGTAAAGAACTTTTCTACAATGTCGCCTATGCAAACGGATTCCTCACGTTTACCTTAGGTTTGCTAAATTAGTGGCTGAACGATCCGTACAACGGACCTACACTATCCGGCAGTCAACAAGGCTTGAGTGTATTCACCAACAATCCTAATATATGTTTTTACAACAAAAGAAATGATTTTTAAGACATAACTTTTGATTCAAACAAAACCTTTGTTTATTCATTAACATTGTTTTAAACACGACATTTTGTTTATACAAGACATTGTTTATACAAGACATTTGTTTACACATGACATTCGAACATTTAGTGATACATGACATTTGGACATTGGATTACACATGACAATTGGACATCCGTTTACATATGACAACAAGACATTTTCGATGGTTGGTTTATGGTGGGTGATTTAAATAACAAGACATGTGCAATGTGATTAAAGCATGGTGGATACGCCGCTGGTACTTCCTATATATAAGTGCTTTTATCGTATTACATATCGTGGCGTTATCTAAACCACTTCAGACAAAATACAAGACCTGACATTTTGTACAAGATATAACATTTTATACAAGACATGGTATTTTATTCAAGACATGACATTTTCACACAAGACTCGACACACTTTTGGTTATTAAGTTAACCTTACATTATTCCTTTTAATCATTTGATTTTCATATGATTTTTATAAAAGAAATATTTACAATGGTTCACGGCTATTTTTGTACTAGTTAAACTTTTATTTTAACTTTCAAAGCCATGAATCATCAACACAAAACCTATGTTACTCACAGGCATTTTTATGGTGACGTATTTACTTTCACGTGTGTTTCAGGAGCTAATGTTTGAGGTTGATTCATGTGACACTTAGGATGGACTTTGGGCCTTAGTGACTATAAAATCAAGAAGAACAGTTTAACTTTTATTGTATTTTCCATTTTTATTCCAGACAATGTAATCATTTCAATTCAATAAATATAACTTATGCCATGGTTGTTGAAACAATACTTCTGTTACGACACTCCCCGACGTTTCCGTCGCGGTTTGTTGTTTTACACGGTCGGGGTGTGATAGAAAGATTGGTATCAGAGCCAATGGTTATAGGGAATTAGGTTATTAGTAATGCTTTGACCTAGACTATAACCTTTCTAGGACCCTAACACAACTTATCTTGTGTTTAGATTTTAAAACAATAACATCACCTATTCTTAGGTAAATGCCAAAACAAAACACAATTTTCAAAATGATTTTGAAATCAATCATCTATTCTTGGATGATTCATTTTGGCTTAATGCCTTCGGAAATTTTCAAAATCTTGTCATAGTTCGGGTCTTATTAATGTGAACACGTGCAATCTGGAAGGGTGGGTGCCTGTACCCTGAGTTTTCTGTTTAAGGCTAGAGTGTTCGTACAAATCTACTTAATCGGATCAGTCACTCTTACCTGGGAACTCTTGGGGTGAGTGTCCACTTATAGGCTAAAGCATGTTTTCGCAATACATTATAAAGACCCATTTACTTTGATTAGTCACTGTGTGTCATTTGTTTGTTTTGAGTAAACGAACGAATGACCGCCATCTTTACATTTGTCGATATTTATTCATCCCATTTTGATTATCAACATTCATCTCACTCGTTTTCTCTAGTGTTTTCTCTCTTTTAGAATGCCTCCTCGACGAAACGTAAACACGGATGCCGATCTGGCGGCTCTAATCGCTCAGTAGTTTGCAGCTGTGCTTCCAAATCTCATAACTCAGAGAAACCGAGCCAACAATAACAACTATCCACCTGCTGCATGCAATTTAAACAGTTCAATTCGGCTAAACCGCTTAAGTTTAGTGGTTCTGAGGGAGCATCTGGGCTCCTACAGTGGTTCAAGAGTATTGAGAATACATTTCACCATGTTCAGTGTCCAAATGAGCGGAAAGTTGAGTTTGCTTCTTGCGTGTTTCAAAAGAGAGCGCTCACATGGTGGAACGGAATAATGAGAGATAAGGGTGCTAATGTTTCTATGGGTCAAACTTGGGAGGAACTCAGAGCTCTTATGATGAAAGAGTTCTGCCCTCGACATGAAAAGAGGGCGCTTGAGAATGAGTTCCATGACCTGAAGCAAGATAGTGGTGAACACCGTGCGTATACTGACAGGTATGAGGAATTGAGCTTATTGTGTCCCGAGATGGTAATGCCTTTGGATAAGGCGATAGAGAATTTCATAGATGGTCTTCCTAACCCGGTTCAGGATATTGTCACCGGCAGCAACCCTACTTCGGTTAGCAAGCCATTGAGCTATCTGCAACACTGACCGAATCATAGATCAAAAAGGGTAAACTCCACCAAAAGGGTGACAAGAAACCGTCTGACAAGTCTGAGAAGCAAAAGGGTAAGAAAGCTGAAGGTTCAAAGAAGTCAAGGAAACGTATGGTTTCTAAGAACTTTGTTGTCACTACACAACCAAATCAAGCCACTCCCAATCAGCCTGCTCAACCTCCCGCCAAGAAACAGTACGTTGGCACGAACCTCTGTGTAACAGGTGCAACAGTCATCACCAGCCTCATCTTCCATGCCGTATTTGTACAAACTGTGGTAGATCTGGTCATTTGGCCAATGTTTGTTGCTCCGCTCCTGCCCCAAATAATGTGGTCCAAAACCCTGTTCAGCAGCCAGCAAAGTGCGCATTATACGACGGAACTATTTTTGGGTATCAAAACACTTTGTTTTGATACCAAATCAATTTTATAAACTTAGTTAGACATGTTTAACATGTCTAACTCGTCACTTTTAGTTTAGCGCTTGTTTAGGGTCGTAAGTCGAGCGGTCTTGACCACCGCTTTGACTTTCGAATCTGACCTTTTGGTTAATCTTAGGATCTGACCAAACACAGGTTAGTGACCATAGTTATATAGAGAATAACCCTCTGAGGTTATACCTTATGGTCACGTCGTTTGGTTAGTGTTATGTTAAGTTGTCTATTATGCCTTATAAATGACCAAAATGCCCTTTCGGCGCATAAATCAACTTTAAGCATATGTAACCAATGTTTTGACAACTAATGTTATAACTTTATTAAACTTGTTTTGGCATATAAGACTTATCATAAGGCTAGTTTGACCATTCAAATGCGTTTTTACGCAAATGACACGATAAAGTAGCGTAAATTACCTTAACGGGTCATAGCGGGTCAAAAGCACTTAGGACTCATTCCAAATCATAATGTTAAGTTTATTAAATCATTTCATATGAGTTCCAACACTCTTTTGGTTTACAAGACTTCATTCTATCCGATCTCTTGTTTTCAAGTTTCGACACTAACACATAGTGTCTGATACGCTAGCAACCATTTCAACATTTGAACTCTTGATCCATTGAGCCTTGTTCTAACATTTGTACAAGACCTTTACGCAATCCCATGTGAGTACATAGTTCCCCTCTTTCACGTTTTTCAAATGTTTTGGGGTGATTCATATGTGTAACCGAATTTTTATCAAATGTATGGCATTTATGTGTTTACTAAGTACTTTTTGTGTACTATTCCTATTATGCAAACACGACGATTGACGAGACGAATCCTTGAAGAATCTTTTTATCTTTATAGTTAGAATCTTGTAGGATATTTGAAGTACAGTCTTAAATCTTCCTGTCTTCATATTGAGATTTGTAAGAAGTGCTTTACAAGACGATGGTTATTGTTTATGTGTAGAGTTTTGTTGGTTATTTAGATAACAAAACTAGACTAATACAATAAGAACATGGTGGATACGCTGCTGGTACTTCCTATATATAAGTGTGCTTATTGTATTACCCTTCGTAACCTTATCCGAATCACCATGAGGATTTAGGATTTTGTGATTCAATGAGACAAGACGATGTAACTACACCGAGTCCTTAAAGCATCTATCTATCTTCATAGTTAGATCCTTGTAGGATGTCTAAAGTACTAAATGGTAGTCCTTTATTTGGATCCTTTGTGTACTTTAATGCGTATGTGACAAGACGATTGTGACGAGACGATATAACTAAACCAAATCCTAAAAGCATCTATCTATCTTTATTGTTAGATCCTTGTAGGATGTTTAAAGTACTAAATTGATGTCCTTGATTGGATTCTTAGTGTACTTTAATGCGTATGTGACAAGACGATTGTGACAAGACGATATAACTAAACGAAATCCTTAAAGCATCTATCTGTCTTTATAGTTAGATCCTTGTAGGATGTTTAAAGTACTATATTGATGTCCTTGATTGGATTTTTAGTGTACTTTAATGCGTATGTGAAAAGATGATTGTGACGAGACGATATAACTAAACCAATCCTTAAAGCATCTATCTATCTTTATAGTTAGATCCTTGTAGGTGGTTTAAAGTACTAAATTGATGTCCTTGATTGGAATCTTAGTGTACTTTAATGCGTATGTGACAAGACGATGTGACGAGACGATGTAACTACATCGAATCCTTAAAGCATCTATCTATCTTCATAGTTAGATCTGTGTAGGATGTTTAAAGTACTAAATTGATGTCCTTGATTGGATTCTTAGTGTACTTTAATGCATATGTGACAAGACGATGTGATGAGAAGAAGATTATGTTGTTATTGTGATTAGTTGTGATTTAGATAATGAAACGAGTGTAATACCATAAGAACATGGTGGATACGCCGCTGGTACTTCCTATAAATAAGTGTTCTTATTGTGTTACTGTTGTAGCGTTATCCGAATCACATTAGGATTTAATGTTCGATTGTTTCAAAGTACAATATCTAAATCCTGGTAGAACTCTTTCATATTTTTATATGTTAGATTCTTAGAAGAATAACCAAAGTATTATTTTAAATCATTAATTTAATTTCTAATAATACTCACGCGAGTTATGACAAATTTCAATAATGTTGTTATTAATCCTTGATTGAATTTCCAATAACATACTCACAAAATTTATGATCAAATTCAAGGCGATTACAATGAACAAAGTACAATTTTCAATGGCATAAAAATTACTTAGTATTAATAGTGTTGCCATACACAAAACTATTTTGTCACAAGTTTCATAATCAAGTTAATGTATTGCAATACTAAATCTTTTTGCCATTCATTGGCTTCAAAGAGTCCATTTTCACTAGACGACTCTTGTAGTTGTCGAAGTATTGCAAGACCAAACTTTTTGCAATTAACTTGGCCAACAAAACTATGTACTCGCCAACATTGTTTGTTGATGTCTTTCTTTTTCACATATGTTTCAGGTTTCGATTATTCAAGCATGTTGCACATAGGAATGCATCTGGGCTTTAGACTTCTTTAAATCAAAATACAATTTCATGTATTCTTTGTATTGTAAAACAATGTTAACAATAGTGAAACAATTTAGTACCAGTAGTTGTGAGCAATTTGTAACGTGACTCCCCGATATTTCCGCCGCGTGTTGTTGTATTACGCGATTGGGGTGTTACAGATTGGTATTAGAGCACTAATTATAGGGAATTAGGTTATTAGAATGCCTTAAACCTAGTTTATAACCTTCCTAGGGACCCAAACATGTGTAGACTTAGCATCTCTATCCTAATCATCATCCTTACTCATGCTACAACAACTCTATCATTTACAAATCATCTACCCTTAGATGATTTATCTTAAATCCTTAGGCTTATTGCCTCAGAGTATTCCTCAAAATATTTTTTTCTCAAAAACATTTTCATTGGAATACTTCTCAAAATGTTTTCTCAAACGCTCTCAACAAAATGTTCTCAACCTATTTATCTCAAACATTTTATCAAAAGGTTTCTCAAAATGTTTTCTCAAACGTTTTCATCAAAATGTTTCTCGACATATTTATCTCAAACAATTATCAAAAAGATTTCTCAAAATGTTTTACTCTCAAACGTTTTCATCAAAATCTTGGTTTTAATAATGTGAACTCATGCAATCTGGAAGGGTCAATGCCTGTACCCCGAGTTTTCTGTCTAAGGCTAGAGTGTTCGTACAAATCCGCATTATCGGACCAGTCACTCTTACCTGGGAACTCTTAGGGTGAGTGTTCACTTATAGGCTAAAGCATGTCTTCTCAAAAACATTATGAAAACCCATCTACCTTGATCAGTCGAACGAATTCCTAAACACTACTACCTTTGTGACACTACTCCGACATGTTACCTTTGGTAATATGTTACGACTATATCCAATGCATTAGAAACAAATTCCATTTCATTTCACGACACTTTGTATTCCAACTTCATTTAAATACTATTTTTCGCCTTTCAATTTTTCAAAATTTTTATTTATTTGGATGAGAGTTTTCAAATTTTATACACAAAGTTTCTTTATTTTAAAAATTCGATTAAAATATTTTTATCTTAAAAATTAATTTTCAAAGGTAAAGAATTTTCAACACAAACCATTAACTTGGTTTCTATTTTCTCATCCAAAAGTATAACAAAGGTTTATTTTCAAACAACTTTCGAAACAAAATCCACAACACTATTTTTCCTAAACAAACAATAACAAAATTTTTGAACGAATATCCAGTTAAGATTTTCAATACACTATGATGTTTTCACCAATAACAAAACTATGAGATCTCACTTAGTTTTGATTTCATTATAGCTACTTCTTCAAGATGCCTCCTCTTCGTAACGCCACTTGGAATGTTGGAATGGCAGCAATGATCTCTCAGCATCTAGCTGTTGTACTCCCAGACATTGTGACCCAAATTAATCAAAACTACAACGATAACAACAACAACAATGTCTCTATGCCATGTAACTACAAACAATTCAACTTGGCTAAACCACTAAAGTTTAATGGGTCTGAAGGAGCAACTGGGCTCCTACAATGGTTTGAGAGTATAGAAAGCACATTCTGCCATGTTCAGTGTTCTAATGAGCATAAGGTAGAGTTCGCCTCGAGTGTTTTCCAAAAGAGAGCACTCACTTGGTGGAACGGGGTCATGAGAGACAGAGGTGCAGAAGTAGCTATGGCACAAACGTGGGAAGAATTCAGGAATCTTATGATGAAAGAATTCTGTCTACGACACGAAATAAGGATACTAGAAACCGAATTCTATTACCTTAAACAAGATAGTGGGAAAAACCGTGCCTACATTGACCAGTTTGAACAGTTAAGCCTACTCTGCCCCACTATGGTCACACCTTCAGATCGGGCCATTGAGAAATACATTGACGGCCTACCCGATCCAATCCAAGACATTGTCACTGGCAGCAAACCTGCAACGCTTAGGGAGGCTAAGGAATTAGCCGCTACCCTAACTGACTCCCAAGTTAGAAAGGGGAAACTTTTTCGAAAGGGAAACAAGAAACGAACTAATGAAACTACACAAGAAACAAAGGGTGAATCTTCCAAAAATTCTAAGAAGCGTAAGACTTCAAAGAATTTTACGATTGTTGCACCAGTCCTACTCAACTCCGTGCCCGTTATGTGACATTTGTGGTATTATGAATCTGTAACGATTATGAACAACTTTATCAATCAATGAAGTTTTATGTTTTATTTGTGAATTTTGTTTATTTATTATGATATTTGCACACATTCGACTTTTGCACGATTTCAAACTCTCAAATCGCTTCTGTAAGCGAAACCGTAAACCGATACGCAAATGAAACCAGTTTAACACGACGTACACTGTGGAACAATGACACAAGCTTAACATACCCTAAATAACCTTTACATAACTTAGAAATAAGTTTTGAAGGGTTAGGTATGGCAAAAACACACTTTTGTAACTTCAGGCTATTTTTCAAATTCTGTGAAAATATACCTTTTCGCGTATTTCACTATCCGGAACATGTACGGACATCTAAAAATTTTTGTAATCATTAAAATATTATATTTTGATGATTGGAATGCAAAAATATCATTCGTTACGCTTTTACGGTCGCGCACGCGTTCGTGATGATTTTCGTCGTAATTAACCGAAAATCGCAACCGTACGACCAAACGAACCGACATCCAAAACATTTCTGAGCATTTTTCAAGTTCCCTATACTTTTTTGTCCTTATAAAGCTTGAAAATCAGGTTAACGGGTGTTAGAAGTGCCAAAACGCGACGAAACGTGTGCAGGGGCCTGTTCTGCCATTTTCTTAAAGTTTCTGCCAGCTAAGGGTCTTACGGACCGTAAGACCAAATCCCATATGGTCCGTAAGGGTCCCCCAGCTCATGAGAAACTTGGCAGCAGCTGGTTAATTCCTTATTGACTAAGCAAACGAACTTGCCACCCTTCTCCCTGCATCTAACAAGTGTTAGGACACTAATCCAATTCAGTGATGACTCATGGACACTTGTCTTGATCATATAACTCAAAATCAACTATAAATAGCAATGGGTTTTAGCCACTTGAACTTTTTGCAACCTCCATCCTTGCTCTCATCTGAAGTAGCAACCATTTGGTGATCATCTTCTGAGTTCTAGGGCTCTCTTAGAGTGTTTGTAAGTGTTTCTTTCTGATCTTGTTCAATTTCTTTTTGCATATTTGAGCTAAAAATCAAATAGTTTGACTTCTGTTTGACTTTAAGTTCTGACCATGAATTGGTCATATCAAAATCCAATTGAACTTGTTAACGTGGACATAATCATGATGGTTATGATCCTGATTGATCATGCCTACTGATTACCACGTTTACTAGTAGTAGTGACGAGCCAAAGTTTTGGTCAATAATGCGTAAAATGCGCATTATAGGACGGAACTATTTTCGGGTATCAAAACACTTTGTGTTGATACCAAATCAGTTTTATAAACTTAGTTAGACATTTTTAAAATGTCTAACTCGTCACTTTTGTTTTAGTGCTTGTTTGGAGTCATAAGCCGAGCGGTTTTGACCACCGCTTTGACTTTCGAATCCGACCCGTTTGGTTGATCTTTGAACCCAACTAAATACATATTTGTGACCATAGTGGAATAGGAAATAACTCCCCGAGGTTATACCTTATGGTCATATCATTTGGTTAGTGTTATGATCATTAGTTGTTATGATCTTCAATAATGACCAAAATGCCCTTTTTGCAAATAAATCAACTATAAGCATATGTAACATAAATTTTGACATATAATTTGATCAAATAACATTTTCAAACATGTTTAACATTAAAGACTTATCATAACACATATCTAACCATCCGAACAAGTAATTATGCAAATGACGCGTTAAAGTGGCTTAAACTACCTTAACGGGTCATAACGGGTCAAAAGCACTTAGGAACCTTTTCAAATTAGAATGTAGACTTTGTTAAACCATTTCATATGAGTTCCATCACTCATTTGGTTTATAAGGTCTCATTCTATCCAAATCCTCCGATTTCAAGTCCCGATATTTACATGGTTATCTGTTTTTAGGACACTCTTGATTTCTCGGATCTTTGAGCTTTGGTTTTCTTTTGATTCAAGATTTCTTTGCAATCCCAAGTGAGTACATCTATTATGTTTTGCAAATGTTTTTGGGTGATTCATATGTGCTAAATCATTTTCGAGTTTACAAAATAGAAATACTATGGTTTATATAAACAATATGATTTCAATAATGTGAACGAACTTGTTGGTGCGTTGTATCCATAAAAGAATGACATTCATTAACAATAGCCAAGCCAACCAGTAGTAAGTTACGGCGCCTAGGACTGACAATCCCGTTACCAAAATTCCCGGGGTTTGTGGGGAAGTTTGGGAAGCGACTGAAACTGTATTTGTAACAAACCCTTTGGTTGTTTGTTATACGATTAAGGGACCCCTTGGGTGGTCTCGAACAAGTCAACAAAGGTTTGAATGTATTCACGAAACAACCAAAAGTTTTCACAACTAAAACAAGGAACGATGAACGATTGGTTTATAACAAGGAACGATGAACGATTGGTTTGTAACAAGGAACGATGAACGATTGGTTTATAACAAGAACAATGAACAATGGACGATTGGTTATTATAAGTGATTTAGATAACATGACGGGTGTAATGTGATAAAAGCATGGTGGATACGCCGCCGATACTTCCTATATATAAGTGCTTTTATCATATTACATACGTGGCGTTATTTGCATCACTTGGACAAATGTTTTCAGACAATGACACACAACGATTTTCAATTAAAGATATAAACCATACAAGTTATTTCAAGACAAATTTACAACCCAGATTTACAAATTATAACTGATTTCGAGTCAGGGTTCATGGCTACTAGATTTTACAAACTTTTAACCTCATGTTTTAATCGATTAACTATTGCAATATCAAACATTTTTAAAACAAGGTTTTCACTTACGACTCTAGTAGTCGAATTATATATTGCAATATATACAAAGCCATGGACTTGACACACTCAAAAAACCTATGTACTCGCCGGCTTTCATGCTGACTCGTTTTCACATATGTTTCAGGGAACAATGCTTGATGATACTGATGCATGCTCACGTAGGAATGGACATGGACTTTAGTGCCTTAAAAACAAGAGAGACAATTTCAATGCTTTTTTTGTTTGTTTAAAAGTTCTATGGCAATGTAACAATACAATTAGTGTTTAATATTAATTAAAACGGAACTTCAATTACCATGTGTTGTTGTAACAATCTGTTAACGTGACTCCCAACGTTTCCACCACGGTTTGTTGTTTTACGCGGTCGGGGTGTTACACATTAGGGGACTTATCGTGGGAAACATCCTCGGTGCAATCGTTGCAACTATCATCACCCAACAAATTCTCTATGCCGCCAGTGTACAATCTGTGGTCTTTTTGGACATCTCGCTGCGACCTGTCACATACAAAACCAATCAGCCCCTACTCAAAAATGCCCTCGCTATCCAACTAGAGCATGTTTCAATTGTGGTGATTTAAATCATTTCAAGCGAAACTGCCCTAAGCTTGCTAACGCAAATGGACGAGTATACAATGTCAATAAGGTTCAAGCTGATGATCAAGCACTCATGATCATCTGAACCTTTACGTTTTCTTTTTGTCATCTAAAAACTATGAACAATATTTCAATAATATTTGTAATGACAATATAAATTTCAAGAAGTTTTTCTTCATTCTTGTTATTCGTATTTTAGTTACAAATTCCAATATGATTACACTGTGTGTAATTATAACTACATACTAAGTTTGAGGATTCTGTTCTTTATTATTAGGAACTAAATCTCACAAGAATAACATATTATGATTTGCACACTAGTGCATTCATACAATTGCTACAAAACAAACGCTACAAATACTATGTGCCTATTACTACTTCTTTTGTTTTTCATGTCATTTACATGCATGGATTGTTAATCTATTATGTATAGTACATTATTAAAATACACTATTGCTTTGTATGTTGACTTAGCATACCTAGCACATGATTTCAAAACAATTTTTTACGACATACTTACATTGTTTGTGACAATCCATGCTTAGTATATGATGCACACTATCTGTATGGCTAGTGTGAAACATATATTAATCTTTGTACTAGAATGAAATACCTGCTACCGATTTTGTTGGATGCAAAATAAGTAGTGTTAACATTTCTAATATGAAACACGGTCGATTTAATAAATGTTGTGTTATGACGATGCTTATTTGATTTTAGATGTTACTTCGACCTTATTATCTGTTTCCCTTTACTCCCAGACATTGTGACCCAGATTAATCAAAACTACAACAATAACAACAACAACAATGTCTCTACGCCATGTAACTACAAACAATTCAACTCGGCTAAACCACTAAAGTTTAATGGGTCTGAAGGAGCAACTGGGATCCTACAATGGTTTGAGAGTATAGAAAGCACATTACGCTATGTTCAGTGTTCTAGTGAGCATAAGGTAGAGTTCGCCTCGAGTGTTTTCCAAAAGAGAGCACTCATTTGGTGGAACGGGGTAATGAGAGACAGAGGTGCACAAGTAGCTGTGGCACAAACGTTGGAAGAATTCAGGAATCTTGTGATGAAGAATTCTGTCCACGACACGAAATAAGGATACTAGAAACCAAATTCTATTACCTTAAACAACATAGTGGGGAAAACCGTGCCTACACTGACCGGTTTGAACAGTTAAGCCTACTCTGCCCCACTATGGTCACACATTCGGATCGGGCCATTGAGAAATACATTGATGGCCTACCCGATCCAATCCAAGACATTGTTACTGGCAGCAAACCTGCAACACTTAGCGAGGCGAAGGAATTAGCCGCTACCCTAACTGACTCCCAAGTTAGAAAGGGGAAACTTTTTCGAAAGGGAAACAAGAAACGAACTAATGAAACTACACAAGAAACAAAGGGTGAATCTTCCAAAAATTCTAAGAAGCGTAAGACTTCAAAGAATTTTACGATTGCCGCACCAATCCAACTCAACTCAATGCCCGTTAGGGGGACTTATCGTGGGAAACATCCTCGGTGCAATCGTTGCAACTATCATCACCCAGCAAATTCTCCATGCCTCCAGTGTACAATCTGTGGTCTTTTGCACATCTAGCTGCGACCTGTCGAGTCCAAAACCAATCAGCCCCTACTCAAACACGCCCTCGCTATCCAGCTGGAGCATGTTTCAATTGTGGTGATTTAAATCATTTCAAGCGAAACTGCCCTAAGCTTGCTAACGCAAATGGACGAGTATACAATGTCAATAAGATTCAAGCTGATGATCAAGCACTCATGATCATCTGAACCTTTACATTTTCTTTTTGTCATCTAAAAACTATGAACAATATTTCAATAATATTTGTAATGACAATATAAATTTCAAGAAATTTTTCTTCATTCTTGTTATTCGTATTTTAGTTACAAATTCCAATATGATTACACTGTGTGTAATTATAACTACATACCAACTTCAAGGATTTTGTTCTTTATTATTAGGAACTAAATCTCGCAAGAATAACATATTATGATTTGTACACTAGTGCATTCATACAATTGCTACAAAACAAACACTACAAATACTATATGCTTACTTCTTTTGTTTTTCATGTCATTTACATACATGGATTATTAATCTATTATGTATAGTACATGATTACAAATACACTATTGCTTAGTATGTTGACTTAGCATACCTAGCACATGATTTCAAAACAATTCTTCTCACGACATACTTACATTGTTTGTGACAATCCATGCTTAGTATATGATGTACACTATCTGTATGGCTAGTGTGAAACATATATTAATATTTGTACTAGAATTAAATACCTGCTACTGATTTTGTTGGATGCAAAACAAGTAGTGTTAACATTTCTAGTATGAAACACGGTCGATTTAATAAATGTTTTGTTATGACGATGCTTATTTAATTTTAGATGTTACTTCGACCTTATTATCTGTTTCCTTTACTTAACAAGAGGAGCTATGTGGACCATGTGAGGAAACGCGTAATTATGGGTGCACACTCAGTTAACGGGACCGACACATGAGAATCATAGTAAGCCTTGTTAAGATGGTGGCATAAAATCTAGAGTGATTAGGTAACCGGAAGGGTATGACGCAATAAGACCATGATGGATACGCCGCTGGTACTTCCTATATATAAGTGTTCTTATTGTGTTATTCTTCGGAACATTATCAGGATCGCTTGAAGGTTTTATGCTATCTTGGACCATTATGTGATTATTTGTTATCTGTTTATTGAATGCAGTGGACGAAATGAGTACATTCATTAACTCTATTCGAGCCGACCGGGAGTATATTATGGTGTTAAAGGTGACGACCTTGATGCCATAGGTATGTTAACCCGTCTCCTATGCATGAGATTCTTATGGTACATGGGATGTACCTCGTGGGACGTTAGAAACCGTGTACGTATGGCTAGGCTTGAATGTACATCCCTTTGTTCGCTATGGAAGTACACTAAGTGCCTAAGTATAACATAGTGCCATACAAAACAATTTTTATACACTCGACGATGCTTTATAGATTTAAAAGTTCTGAAGGGTTTGTATACCTTGAGGATACTTTGAAAATCCTTGTTTATGCTTTGAATATCCCAAACATTCCCAACACCAAATGTTGCTCCACATCTTTGGAATCTCGAACTTTACTATCATTCAGTTATTCCAAACTCACTCTACCGTCTTCTTCGAATAAACTTTGGGACGAAATTTCCTAAAGTAGGGGAGACTGTAACCCTTGTGCCAAAATTTCGAGCTTTCAAAAATTTTTCTTTGAAGGCTTTCCGATAACTGATACTTAAACGTAACCCGTTTAACGTAACGTACGCATCGGGATGAGTATATAAGCTAAAAATACCCTAATACCCTTTACATAACTTAAAAAATAGGTTTTGAGGGCTTCAGTATGGCGAAAACACGCTATTGTAACTCCAGGGACTATTTTGCAAAATCTGCGAAAGTACGCCGATTCGCGTATTTCTTAATACAGAACACGTATGGACATCCAAAAATTTTTTCCATCATCAAAATCTTACATTTTAATGATTGGAATGCAAAAATACCAATCGTTGCGCAATTACGATTGTTTACGCATTACTTAAGGCGTTCGTCGTAATTAATCGAAAACTGCAACCATACAACCTAACGAACCGATATCCGAAACATTTTTGGACATATTTCATGTTCCCTACGCTTATTCATCCTTATGGAGCTTAGAAATAGGGTTGACGGGTGTTAGAAACGACGAAACGCGACAACACAAGTTTAGGGGCCTGTTCTGCCAAAATTGCAGAGTTTCTGCCAGCTGAGGGCCATGCGGACCACATCCAAAACCCCATACGGTCCGCGTGTGGTGCCCAGCATAGTAGAATACTTGGCAGCTTCTTGTTTATTCACTTGGACACCAAACAATTGAATTTGCCACCTTCTTTCTGGTTGCAACACCTCACTAGACACGTGTTTAATTCCTAGAAACACCCTCTAACACTTGTCATGATCTTGTGATCTTGTTTCAAGTATAAATAGCCCCCTCATTCTTCATCACAACTTGCTCAATTCTTTCCTTTCTCTAAATCTGCTCTAAGTGGAGTTTGCTTCCCTTTGGAGGCCTCCTACCTGAGCTCTTGAGGGTGCTACAACACAAGTAAGTACCTTCTTCTAGTCTTGTTCATTTCTTTTAGCTATTTGAGCTAAAAGTCAAACAATTTGACTTCTGTTTGACTTTCAGTTCTGACCATAATTGGTCAAAGCAAAGTTCAATTGAACTTTGTAACGTGATCGTAATCACGATGGTTATGATCCATAGCGATCATGCCTACTAATTTACCACGTTACTAGTCGTAGTGACGAGTCAAAGTTTCGGTCAATAATGCGCAAAGTGCGCATTATACCATGGAACTATTTTCGGGTATCAAAACACTTTGTTTTCATACCAAAACAATTTTATAAACTTAGTTAGACATATTTAACATGTCTAACTCGTCACTTTTAGTTTAGCGCTTGTTTAGGGTCGTAAGTCGAGCGGTCTTGACCACCGCTTTGACTTTCGAATCTGTCCCTTTTGGTTAATCTTAGGATCTGACCAAACACATGTTAGTGACCATAGTTATATAGAGAATAACCCTATGAGGTTATACCTTATGGTCACTTCTTTTGGTTAGTGTTATGTTAAGTTGTCTATTATGCCTTATAAATGACCAAAATGCCCTTTTGGCGCATAAATCAACTTTAAGCATACGTAACCAATGTTTTGACACATAAATTGATGTTATAACTTTATTAAACTTGTTTTGGCATATAAGACTTATCATAAGGCTAGTTTGACCATTCAAATGCTTTTTTACGCAAATGACACGATAAAGTAGCGTAAACTACCTTAACGGGTCATAGCAGGTCAAAAGCACTTAGGGTTCATTGCAAATTAGAATGTTAAGTTTAGTAAATCATATCATATGAGTTCCAACACTTGTTTGGTTTACGAGACTTCATTCTATCCGATCTCTTGTTTTCAAGTTTCAACACTAACACATAGTATCCGATACGCTAGGAACCATTTCTACATTTGAACTCTTGATCCATTGAGCCTTGTTATATCATTTGTACAAGACCTTTACCCAATCCCATGTGAGTACATAGCTCCCCTCTTTTATGTTTTTCAAATGTTTTGGGGTGATTCATATGTGTAACCGAATTTTTCTCAAATGTATTGCATGTAAGTGTTTACTAAGTACTTTTTGTGTATTATTCCTATTATGCAAACACGACGATTGACGAGACAAATCCTTGAAGAATCTTTTTATATTTATAGTTAGATGCTTGTAGGATATTTGAAGTACAGTCTTAAATCTTTCTATCTTCATAGTGAGATTTGTAAGAAGTGCTTTACAAGACGATGGTTATTGTTTATGTGTAGAGATCTGTTGGTGATTTAGATAACGAAACTAGAGTAATACAATAAGAACATGGTGGATACGCTGCTAGTACTTCCTATATATAAGTGTGCTTATTGTATTAACCTTCGTAACCTTATCCGAATCACCATTAGGATTTAGGATTTTGTGATTCAATAAGACAAGACGATGTAACTACACCGAATCCTTAAAGCATCTATCTATCTTCATAGTTAGATCCTTGTAGGATGTTTAAAGTACTAAATGGTAGTCCTTTATTTGGATTCTTTGTGTACTTTAATGCGTATGTGACAAGACGATTGTGACGAGACGATATAACTAAACCAAATCCTTAAAGCATCTATCTATCTTTATAGTTAGATCCTTGTAGGATGTTTAAAGTACTAAATTGATGTCCTGGATTGGATTCTTAGTGTACTTTAATGCGTATGTGACAAGACGATTGTGACGAGACGATATAACTAAACCAAATCCTTAAAGCATCTATCTATCTTTATAGTTAGATCTTTGTAGGATGTTTAAAGTATTAAATTGATATCCGATTGGATTCTTAGTGTACTTTAATGCGTATGTGACAAGACGATTGTGACGAGACGATATAACTAAACCAAATCCTTAAAGCATCTATCTATCTTTATAGTAAGATCCTTGTAGGATGTTTAAAGTACTAAATTGATGTCCTTGATTGGATTCTTAGTGTACTTTAATGCGTATGTGACAAGATGATGTGACGAGACGATATAACTACATCGAATCCTTAAAGCATCTCTCTATCTTCATAGTTAGATCCTTGTAGGATGTTTAAAGTACTAAATTGATGTCCTTGATTGGATTCTTAGTGTACGTTAATGCGTATGTGACAAGACGATGTGACGAGACGATGATTGTGTGGTTATTGTGACTAGTTGTGATTTAGATAATGAAACGAGTGTAATACCATAAGAACATGGTGGATATGCCGCTGGTAGTTCCTATATATAAGTGTTCTTATTGTATTATTCTTGTAGCGTTATCCGAATCACATTAGGATTTTGTATTCGAGTGTTTCAAAGTACAATATCCAAATCCTTGTAGAACTATTTCATATTTGTATATGTTAGATTTTTAGAAGGATAACCAAAGTATTATTTTAAATCATTAATTTGATTTCTAATAATACTCACACGAGTTATGACAAATTTCAATAATGTTGTTATTAATCCTTGATTGGATTTCTAATAACATAGTCACAAGATTTATGACCGAATTCAAAGCGATTACAATGAACAAAGTGCAATTTTCAATGGAATAAAAATTACTTAGTATTAATCATGTTGCCATATACAAAACTATTTTGTCACAAGTTTCATAATCAAGTTAATGTATTGCAATACTAAATGTTTTTGCCATTCCTTGGCTTCAAAGAGTCCATTTTCAATAGACGACTCTTGTAGTTGTCGAAGTATTGCAACTCCAAATTTTTTGCCATTAACTTGGCCAACAAAACTATGTACTCGCCAACATTGTTTGTTGATGTCTTTCTTTTTCACATATATTTTAGGCATCGATTATTCAAGCATGCTGCACATAGGAATGCATCTGGGCTTTAGACTTCTTTAAATCAAAAGACAATTTCATGTATTCTTTGTATTGTAAAACAATGTTAACAATAATGAAACAATTTAGTACCAGTAGTTGTGAGCAATTTGTAACGTGACTCCTCGATATTTCCGCCGCGTGTTGTTGTATTACGCGATTGGAGTGTTACATTCCCGGGTTGCTAAAAGTAAAAATCTTCATTATCACCGTTAGACAAAAATATTATGATTTTATACACGTTAAAACACAAACGAATATATTAGAATACAACGACAAATTGAATTACATGAATATGCAACGATCACATTTTGTTGAAAATCTCTTTATAAACCACATTAGTTGTTTTATCTGTATGTTCGCCGTTGTTGTCAAGTATTAGTAGCTTGACTCCATCTCGTGTTTTTACCCTTGATAAAGTAACATACAATTGACCATGAGAAAAGACGGGTTGTTTCAAGTAAAAACCAACTCTAGAAAGTGATTGCCCTTACACGTTTGTTGATTGTCATTGCAAAACATACAACCAGTGGAAATTTTGTTATCATAGTGAAATTGTCTGCTCCGCCGCGTTGCGCGAGTTCCCTTCGATAAAATTAAAATCATGTAAAAAATACCTACTAATTATTTACTCATATTTAACAATCAGACCTGGGTTATTTTTAATATTTATAACTTAATCAACTATCATAAAGTATTTATCATGTCTCTTCCTTTGCCTCTTGATCCAATCAATTGGATATAAACCACTTCCATAGCAAGTTTCTATAGAGGCACATAGTACAACGGATAATAAAAGCTACATTACACCCAAAAAAACTAACAATATCAATATGTTAAACTAAAACATCGCCAGTCGTTCCAAGCTACACCCGTGAGTTTTGACCTATGTAGGATCCCATTCATGCGTGGCCTCCTTAATATCTTCAATCATTTTGCTTGCTGGTGTTGTTTTGCCTTCAAAGACTTTTTCATTCTAGTTTGACCAAATTCTCCAGATTGTTTCTAAAAAGACTGCATGTATTAGTTTCGTTTTAGTGATATTTATAACTATCCATATAGACACAATCTGTTGATGTGGCTGGCTGCATGTCCTTAGGCAAACTCAGTACCACGATAACGACTGGGAATACAATCAAAGCTCAAGTTGTACTACAGAAAACTAAAATTCTAAAGACTATCTATCAAAGTTGGTAATGTGTCACAGTATAAAGCCATAAATCAACATAAAAATGAAATCCGTTGACGTGGTTACCTGATACTTGGCCAGACGCATACGAATGGCTTTGGTTTTCTTTGGACGCAAATCAAGGAGCAAATACCTCTTGTTCTTGTAGGCTTCACTAAGAGCAACCTTTGGAGTCTGTGAACTCACAGCACTTGAGCAATTCTTGTTCTCACCATTTTTCTGAAACCATTAAAATGACAACATTGTGAAACTTTTAGGTTTCATATAACAAAAGATAAGCAGAAAATATGAATACTTTATAAAACAATAACTTCCAATCCATAAGTAGAAAAACTCAATCGGCAAACTTCTATCAAGTAACAAAAACAAAAGCAAAAGCATATTATAAGTTACCCAAAATCTGAAAGCAAAACCACTTCAAAGAAGGTAGGCCATACCTCTGGTTACCGGGCGAACAGGGACTCTCTCCTCTCTCTCTGTGTCTACCGCCGCGACACTGAAGGTCCGTTCTCACCGTCGCTAAGTTGGGATTCACCGACGCATCAATTATAGCAATGGTCTGTATAAGCACTACTTATAATGAGTTGAAAACAACAATCTTTAATTGAGTTAAAAGTCCTTGTTCATTGTGCATCATGAACTTGTACCTCTATACCAAACTGAAACTTGGCTTCCCATGTCCTTGGATGCTGTTGCAATATGGAAATACCCATAAATAAAAATATACTTACTCTTTGGAAACCACTAAAAATAGCTACAATCATAAGAATTAACCGTATCAACAATATATAGAACGAACAATAATTACTGCACCAGTGCCTCGACCGCTCACTTGTCGTCATGATCCCTGAATCACTGTCATCCCGTTCCCTCACAACTCGCATCCATAGCTGCAGAAGCCAGCAAAATCACAATATAGTTAAATTGTATTATTGAAATATAGGCATAAAAGCTTATCTTATATAAACATATTGGGTTCATTTGTTGGCGCATTCTTTCATACAAACTCGGACACTTGTGGTTTGAAGGACTTAGATTCTGTTCATTTTCCCCAAAAAAACCCTTTATTCTTGGTGAGAGCAATTCAGATGGGACATCTGATGTACCCCCGTTTAAGCATAAAAATAACAATTCGATAAGATAAATAGAGAATACCACATGATGTGGAAGACTTGTTTTCATGTATCACGTTCAGAGCATTAGAAAAGGTCAACATGGTTAAAGCTGATAATAGAGAAATCGTCTTTACCAAGATGGTCATAGATACAGAAATGAATATTGACTCTGTTTGCTAAACAAAAGAGCTCCAGAGGTCAGAAGTGCGTAAGATCGAGTCTTGAGATTTTCCCATGTTATCGGATGGTATAAATAATTTCGGACCAGATTCTTTTTCATCAGTGACTTGATGGCAAGTTTCTAGGGGCCCATAAGGCAATTCTTGGCACGAATATTATGCCTGTACCAATGCTTGCGCATGTCACTGCAAAGAGTTTAAATAGTCTTTTTAAGTATATTTCGTGTAATCTAGAACAAAAGGTATAAAGCAAAGCTTACCTAAGATTTGTGTCAGCCCCTAAACCATGTTTCCAACACCTTCATGCAACATTGTAGCCAAATCAATCTTATGAAGCACAACATTTCCAACAAACGAATGAAGAATACACGAAGCAAAATGCCTCTGGCCACTTCTTTACCCTTTTGACACTTATGATTAGGATCAACGGACTCTTGCGGACTGGTTCATATAGATTCCAAAAAAAGAGTCAAAAGTTTCATTCAAATTATATAATATGCATATTATTTTTATATACGTTATAGATTCCAAAAAACGAGTCAAAGTTTCATTCAAATTATATAATATGCATATTGTTTACATTATGAAAGGAAAAGGTGATAAAGATTACCATTGTTAAATACCTGAATTGGTGCTGCACTTAATCTTTACCCAACTACAACCATTCAAATATTTTTATGAGAAAAATGGTGTCTAAAATAACCAGGTATGGAGTATAGAGAAAATTGTGCCTAAAATGACCAGGTATGGAGTTAAAGATGTTTTATACGTGAAAAACTTGTAGTGGGCAAGGCCATCATCAATACTGTAAAATCATATATCACCAAAGTGACCTGGTCTAACCTCCTTTATTTGTTGTATTTTAATAAAATCGTATATATTGAAATACAACCAACATCCCTTGAAGTAAAGAATCTAATTATAAATCATCCAAAAACATAAACATTTATTAAATTTTATGAAATATAAACATTTTATAGTGTTTACTTTTATTCAGTCATCAGCGTTCTTCTCCAAACTATCCTGTAAATCTATCATGTACTTCAAGGTCTGATTTGCTTAAAGGAGGTTTCTATCTTTCCAACACTTTATCAAAATGGGTTCTTGATATCGGTAGCGGAATAATCTGAAAAACAATAACCCAAACGCGCTTTAAGTTTCAAAATTCATTATAGATTCTTGTGCTCCGGTTTATTTTCATACCTTTGATGCTTCACCACGAATTGCTAAAACTTGCAGTGATCTAAATGGCGCCCGGATGGTGGGGTCCACATTGCATCTTGTATTTTACGTACTGGTTCAAACAATATAGAAGCCAACGACATATATCATTTAAATTAAAGGGCATTCTTAATAAACATAGCCACACGATAATCACAGGCAAACACATATCAAATTAACCTAAAACTGAAATCAAACCTGAAGACCTTTAACGAAGCTGATACTCGGCTCCATTGACGACTCTCATTGCTTGATTTGATTGTTATGATGCTGGTCTAGTTTACCCCCACATAATTGTAGTGGAAGAAATCTAGCCGTCGCCGCCGTGCACGACGCTCTAGATTCTAAATCCATCACTTTGTCGAGAAGATGATTTCAGCCATTCGATAAAGAATGAAGCACTATTTACTTTATTTCGGAAAGTAGTTTTTTCTTATCCCTGAGAATATCGATCGTCTTTTGATGCCTCACACTGCTCTCTTGTTCAACCAATCCCATTTCTTTGTCTTAATGACAAAAAAAACATGAATTTACTGTTGCACATGTGAATTTTAGAAGCTATAACTCAAAGAGGGTCAAAATTACCTAATCTTGTGAAAAGTATCAAAGAAGGTAGGAGAACAACAAATCAGGGGTTAGAGTTTGCTGAAGATACCTATTGCTTACCACAATCACCATCAATCTAATTAAAATACAAGATTCTTGTTTTTTTTGTAAACAAATTATTGAATATGAAGGAGTTCTACACCATTAGTTGTAAAGAAAAGAAAGCGCGAATCACCTATGACTCTATGAGTTTATGACCAATTATGAAACGGACAACAATGCCCTTTTTCCTTCTCAAGCTGAATTCACTTTTCACATAATCGATGTTAAAGATTCACATATTATTATAAGCTAACAAAATACAGTTAGCAATTATATAAGTTGTGCTTCTTCTAATGACTTCTTATACCAACGTCTTATCGTAGTTCCTTGTTTATTTGTTAATATAGAAACTGAAACCGCGTTGTTAGCCTTCAAAGGATTTCCCTAACTGCATTTTCTTTTAATCGACAACAACTGAAAACAAATACCGTTTTGTCATCTTGTGCTTTCATAATATATTTTTTTTTTGTTGGAAGGGGCGACCACTTAGTAAAATATTACAAAAAGTATCGATTCACGTGGTCAACACTCGCATTAGATTGACCAAATAATAATCTATTGGTTTAAGGCAAGATTTTTTTCTTTGTTTATTTGCTTTTCCTTAAATGAACCAGAAGCTTTATTAAGTTTGAATTTCAGTAATAAGACAAGAGAAGAAAACAAGATAAAAGAAGGCATCCGAGACTTCTTAATTTTCATTTTAGCAACCAACAAAAACTATATACATACAGGCGGCATTTATGACCTGGCTTGTTATCATTTCAGAGGAAATCACCGTCCAAAAGTCCAATTTGGTAAAATTAGTGGCTTAACCTTAAACAATTTTACTTAAGACTAGACTCGAGCCTATAACTTTCAATAAAAAGTCATGAGACTACCAATGTACTAAAAAGTTCATTGCTACTAAATAACTTAACAATTGAAAAAAATAATATGTTTTTTATCTTTTGGAAATAACGTTGTCCCCAAAAATCAAGTGAGGTGTCCCGTTCTTTCCCTTCGATTACTCGGTTATGGTGACGATAATGGCAACGGCATCGGAGCCTTTTTTTCTGTCTCTTTTTACGTAATAATGCCGGTAAATGATAGTGTTAGCGTCTTTGGCACATGGTGGGCCCCATTTGTGATGGCAGATGGTTTGACTAGTTGACTCTCCGGTCTTCAAGTGATTGTTATTTGGTGTTTTCAATCTTTAGTATTTACCACTTCCTCTTCTTCTTCATATTTCCTAAAAATGTCGCTGATTAAAGACTCAGAGCACCTTAGAATACCGTTTCAAGATATTAAAGAAGCCACTGAAAACTTCACAACCCTCATCGGAAGGGGTGGGTAGGCCCTGTTTATAGAGGACAACTCTCACTATATGGGGAACTTACGACTGTGGCTGTAAAGCAGCTATAAACTGATAACCGTTCGGGACAAGGGCTTAAAGAGTATTTTAACAGAGATTCAAGAGCTTTTTGCAGAACTAGTGCCATATTTGAAATGTTGATCACAACTAAAGCTGGGTTTCAAAATGTTGCACAAGTAATGCCATTGCCATTACTAATGGCGAATTCCTTGAAAGAGTAGGCTTGTGTCAGAAATGCGCAGAATGTGTAAGAGACCCAATCATTAGAAAAGGAAAATTTTGCCATTAGTAATGGCGAAATCTTTAGAAAAGGTACAAATTACCATTACTAATGGCGAAATCTCTGTCCCAATCATTGAGGAAAACTCGTCATTAGTAATGGCGAAATCTTTAGAAAAGGTACAAAGCCATTACTAATGGCGAAATCTTTAGAATCTTCAAAAGAATTCGCCATTATAAACGGCGAAATGTGTCGTCTTTAAAAGAAATTGCCATTACTAATGGCAAAATGTGCAGGCTTTAAAAGAATTCGTCATTACAAATGGCAAAATGTGCAGGCTTTAAAAGAAATCGCCATTACTAATGGCATTCATGAGATTTCACGATTACTAATGGCAAAATTTTCAGTCCTTTCGTCCTTTCCCTTGTGATTATCTCTAGCAAAAATGATTAACTCCTGTTGTGCACTGACACTACCCTACATTTTCAATGAATTCGCCATTAGTAATGGCAATAGCATTACTTGTGCAACATTTTTGAAGGCATCATTAGTTGTGATCATCATTTCAATATTAGCACTAGTTCAGCAAAAAAACTAGAGATTCAATTGCTCTCTCGTTGTAACCATCAAAACCTGGTCTCTCTTGTAGGTTTTTGTGAAGAAAGCAATGAAAAATTCCTCATTTATGAGTATGCAGAGCACGGAAGCCTAGACAAATACCTAACAACCAAAACCATGTGTCCACTTACATGGAAGCAACGAATCAGTATATGCGTTGATGCAGCCCGTGGTTTGGATCATCTCCATAACCATATTGCACAACACGAGAGAGTTATCCACAGGGATATTAAAAGTGCAAACATTCTATTAACTCACAACTGGAGAGCTATGATCTCGGATTTTGGGCTTTCCAAAATCGGCCGTGCAAATGAGAATGAAACTTATCTTGTCACTAATGCCTGTGGAACATATGGTTATTGTGATCCAAAGTATATCCGTACAGGGATTTTGACAAAAGAGTCTGATGTTTATTCATTTGGGGTAGTTTTGTTCGAAGTCCTATGTGGGAGGCTCTGCTTCATTAATGTAAATAGTGAAGAACGATTTCTAGCCCCATTGGCTAAGCGCTACTATGAAGAAGGTACGTTAGATCTCATTATAGATCCTTCTCTGAAGGACTACATGAACTCAGATTCAATAAAGGAGTTTACAAGGATTGCGCTTCAATGCTTGGATGATGATCGTGATCTACGACCTTCAATGGCTTTGGTGTTGCAAAAACTTGAGAAAGCGTTGAAACTGCTAGTAAGTTCAAAATTGTTAAAAATTCCAAGTTTTATATATATCTTAGCTACGCTTAATCAATTCAATACATAATTTTCTTGATGTATGTTTGGTGCTACATGAAATTGCTAGTAAGTTCTATGTGGATCCTTCTTGTTTATATATGCTAAATTAACTCAAAATGATCTCCCACACTATGCTCAAATTTATTTGGTGGTGAAGCAATTTGAGGAGGCGTGGGAAATGCAAGTTTGTATTTTTTTTTAATCGAAATTAAGAAGTTTCTATCTGCATGCACATGCTAATTGAAATATATACATTTCTTTCGATGTACATGAACTTGAAGAAGCCTTGCAATTGCGTTTAAGTATCATTTTGGTGGACATGAAAAAGTTGCTTTATATATGCTAAATTAACTCGTACACTTTCATGGAAATATGCCAATGAACTCTAGCTCAAGAGAAATTGCGTGTAGCCAATGACCTCTAGCTCAAGTGGTAGGAGGATTTGAGTTCTTCTTGGAAGACTCAAGTTCAATTCCCACTTGTTTTTTGAGTGAAGCACTGGTGGACAGTGATAGGAGACCCAGGGAAACCTGGGTTCAATCCTTGAGCCAAACGGGTTTTACCTGTAATTTTACCGTCGTGCCTACGAGCGGGTGGATTATTGGGTTTTCCCTGGAATTGGTGATGGACGACTCGGGTTACTCTCGGAGTACTCCGTTTATCCAGTGGGTGCCCCAAGAGTGCTCAGAATTAATTTGTTGGCCGTTTAAAAAAAAACTTTTTTGGAAATATGTACGGAGGTAGGGAAACTTGTGGAAACATTGTTACCACTTGCGAGTCCGAATTGTTGAATATTAATGTGTTTCTTTGTTTAACTCATTTCACTTTTCAATTTGTGTGTTGTGTTATAATTTAAACTCTTACTTATATATCATCTTTTCGGTTTAGTTCGGAGGTTGTTTTAATGAAATTTTCTTGTAAAAAAATAAAAACTTATGCATCATCTTTCGTTTTTCATATGTTTGTAAGCTCATGTTGGGTGCCTAATATATAATAATGTTGGTAAAAAAAAGAAGCCTAAGCTAAAAGGGAAGCTAGTTACGTTGTCGAATGGGTCAATCGGTCAGCCAAAGTGCCTCCAATTAGAGATGAGCATAATCGGGTTTTATTATTACCCGGAACCGGTTCCAACCCGGACCCGGTTCTGCTTAGATGTCATTGGAACCGGGTATGGTGTGGAACCGGGTCCAGTTCCTACCCGGGTTCACACCCAAGAATATGGAACCGTGTAGAACCAGGTACGGGTATTATAGAACCGGGTATGGTGTGGAACCGGGTATGGTGTGGAACCGGTTTCTGATAGTGTTGGGAACCGGTTCCTGACAGTCAAACCTGCCATTTTACTATTGGGAACCGGTTCCTGACAGTTAAACCTGCCATTGACTGTTCAGAACCGATTCTTGATAAATGTTACCGTTGGAAACCGGTTCCTGATTAAAAATCGGTTTTTTTGTATATAAACCCCTTCCTACTTACCATTTCTAAACTTAACACTCACCATCATCAACTTACAAAATCAATCAACTTCTAAGTTCTTGCAAAATACCTATGGCATGCAACGACGAAGTTGTTACGGTCTTAGAGACGAAAAGAAACCCAGCTATATGGAAGAATTTTGATCTATGTTTAATGTCCGACAGCCACGAGATGGCTAGATGCAAAGATTGTGGAAAATTTATGAAGGCCGCAGCCAACTCAACCCTTAAGAAACACACTGAGCGGCATTGCCCAGTGACGAAGGCAAAGAAAAATGAGACGGGAGAAGGTTCCGGCACCGGTTCTTCAAATGTTTGATGTAACCCGTTTGGTTTGGTGTTTTTAATAAAGTTTGTGTAATGTTTCTTTCTATTGTGTTTGTTATGTTTGATTTTTATTATTAGTTACATTGATAAATAAAAATAGTAACAATAATCGGTTAAAATTAAAAAACAAATTAATCGGTTACAATATATAAAAAAAAAATTAACCGGTTACAAAAAAAATAAAAAATTACTCAGAACCGGTTCCAGTAAGATTTTATTTCTTTGATCATTTACTAACGGCAGGTGCAACACTTTCCGATGAGTTTCTCTTAGGTGCGGGTACCTCGGTACAATCGTCGTCCGAATCGTTAGTCTCCACTTCTTCGTCCTCCTCTTCATCAACAATTTTATGTTCTAACTCAACTTCATCTTCTAGACTAGTTTTATGTTGAACACGATCAACGGCATCCAAATGGTCCTTTAAGCATATTGCCATCTCTAGCGATTCCGTAGTTAGTCTTGTTCTTCTAATTGACAAAACCCTGCCACTAAGAGAAAACACACTTTCCGAAGCTACCGTGGAAGCTTGGATCGTTAGTATATCACGAGCCATGGTGGCTAGAATCGGGTATTCGGATTCTTTCGATTTCCACCATGCCAAAATATCAAATTTCCTATACTCCTCGGTGGTTATAGTAAGCGAATACTGATTTTTTTTATATCTCCCAAGTTCACTTATTGGTTCACTACCCCTTTGTTGTCTAGCGGTCTCGTCTCTAACGACATTCAACATGGTTATAAGTGGATCCCCGCTTGTTTCATCGTTAGAGGCCGTGGACCGAGACTCAAACAAATTTGTATGATTTTTTTCACCATATTTTTTAAAATAATGATCATAAAGTTTGGCCATACACTCATTGAATATTTTTTTTTGTTTTTGCTTTTAAAGTTGGATCCTCCTCATGCATATCCAACTTGTCATAAATTTCATCAATTAAAGCTTCAACACCCGGTACGTTTAAAGCTGGATTTAAAGCGGCGGCACATAGAAAAACGGGTGGTAATTCTAAAAAATATTTTTAAAATTTTTGAATCATCTCGTCATATTCCTTAACATGTCACTAGAATTTTCAAACTTTTTAAAATTAGTTGTTATTAAATACAATTGGTCCACAACTTTAGAACTAGTAGGATAATAAACACCGGAAATCAAAGTCGTTGTAGTTTTAAAACTTGTAAAAAAGTACTTAGGTTATTAATATTTTCCCAAGCCGTGTCGGGAAAGGGGACGACTAGGTACTCATCACTTAAATTTGTATGAAAAGATTTTAAAGTGCTCATTTGCTTTATAGACATTTCAAACATATGAAAAGTTGAATTCCAACGAGTCGGTATATCCCAATTCGGTCCAATAATTTTTTGGTTGACATCTTTACAAAGTTTTTTATATTCTTGATATCTTTCTTTTCCACTTTTGAAAACATCTTGGAGCATAGCTCTAAATGCTATAATAAAATCCGATACAAATTGATCTTTTAAACCTGTTTGCACTACTAAGTTAATAATATGTGCAACACATCGTGTGTGGAAAAAAACACCATCAAGTATTGGTTTGTACTTCAACTTTAATTTTTCAATCGTCGTTGTGTTTGTTTGAAGCGTTATCAAAGGATATTGAAAAATTTTATCTTTTAAACCATATTTAATTATTGTGCCATTTATAATTTTATAAATATTTTCTCCCGTATGAGGAGAAGGAAACTCGTCAAACGCCATCGTACGCTTCATCATTTTCCATGTATCGGGATCAACCCAATGAGCGGTGACACATATGTACGATTCCGGTAAACCATGTGGAGCCGACCACACATCACTAGTTAGGTTTACACTAGTTTTTAAATTCTTAAAAAAAAACAATTAAATCTTTTTTTGCATTTTCCCATAAACTTAAACAAAGACGTTTTAAAGTGCGACGACTTACATGTTTATAGCGAGGTTGTAGCGTCTCCCGAATAAGATTAGTAAGATCGGGGTCGTCGAAGTGTCCAAACGACAACGCTTTTTATATCACCAACTTCGCCATCCGATCGCGAGCTAATTTTTGCTCATAACGAAAAATGGTACCATCTTTGGATAGTGGAACTTGACCGGATGTCATTTCCTTTAAAGCTTTGCAATACTTATTAATATGTTTCGTTAACGTTGAGTTTGATTCCTTGGCTAATAACGATCCACAATGTTTACATTGAGCTTTTTGCGAGCCGTCACTCATCTCGACCAACTCCCAATTGCTCCAAACTTCCTTACTGCGATTATGAGACAATGTTCCAACCACATATGGAACCGATTGATCTTGAGGAACATTGTTAACGGATTGGGAAATTTGCGTTTTTGGAACTCTTTGAGGCCATTTGTTGATTAGAATGTGAAAAAGAACAAGAAAGAAATGTAACAAGAAGAATAGATATGAGAAATTGTGTGCTAAACAATAGATTTCTAAACAATATATATAGAATCGGTTCCAACGGTCAGGAACCGGTTCCAACGGTAACATTTTAACGGCTATAACTGGTTCCAACGGTAACATTATAACGGGTATAACCGGTTCCTTCTAGAACTGCATTTCCGGGTACTGGTGGAACCGGGTACTAGTGAAACCGGGTACGGGTAGGAACCGGGTACGACCCGATTCAAATGGTAAAATTGTGGAACCGGGTTGGAACCAATGGGTATTTTGAACCCGGAACCGGTTCTACTTAATGTCGGGTAGGAACTCGAACCGGGTCCAGTTCGGTTCTACCGGTTCGGTTTCGGAACCGGTTTTTATGCCCATCTCTACCTCCAATGCTCAAAACCTTAAAGATCATTTCATATAAAAAATTAGCTACTATTGCACTTTTAACTTTTCATTATGATCGACCAGTCTTGTAACATTATACGTTTGATATAAACCATTTTGACAGACCGAGAAAATGATTTTTATCTCATTAAAATGACTTGATATGTGTTGCAGGAAGCAAAACAAGACTTGTTCAACAAGAAAAACCCAAATTGGTACATATCCCTCTTCCCCTCTTTGGTTGCATAATACGATTTACAATGTATTTTAGGATGAAAAACAAAAATCGATATGATCAGTTCGGTTAACATGCTGGTCATTATATACGTCATATTATAATTACGTTTCGATGCATGTTTGTCACTGCTCACTCGACATATCGATTTGTACATCTCTTTAAGCCCTAGAAATGTATGTTTTACTATTAAACGTTTCTCTTCTTCAAAGGTTCATGTGCTTTATTGACTAATTTGAGTAATTTCTATGAGTTAATTACGTTTTTTTGTCTATGTGGTTTGTTGAAAATAACAATTACAGTCTATTAGTTTAAAAAATTTTAAAACAGCCCTTGTACTTTTGCTTTTGTAACAATTACGGTCCACCCTCACTAAGATCATCTAGTTATTTTGTACGTTTATTTAAAATGATCATAACGCCCATGTTATTAAAATAAATAAAGAGTTAACTATTACAGACTATTAGTTTAAAATTTCCAAAACAGTATCAATGTATTGGTCCGAATCGGACGAATTTATCGGTAGAAAAAGAGTTGGTTGATAATTTGTTTGAAGAGAATGACCATGCAGTGTAGGGGTAGGGGTGGGTGGTAGTTTAATGATGATGGTGGGCAGAATGGGTGGTGAAGGTAGTCATTGTTCAAGTATGTGTGTGTGGTGGTGAAAGATATTGCAGATGGATGAAGAGAGGAGAGTGTAGAGCCAGAGCAGGTGATGTTTCGACTGGATCAGAAGAAACAGAGACTAAAGTATAGTAGATAGATGAAGTTCTTAACCATTGAAGGTGGAAGTTGTGAAAGTACTAGTACTACTTTTGCCAATTTTGAACTAATGAACTATAATAGTTATTTTAACAAACCACAAGGACGAAAAATTTAACTATTTATTTATTTGTATTGTAGTTTTAATAACATGGGCATTATGGTCATTTCAAATAAACTAAAAGAATAATTGGATGACGTTAGTGAAGATGGACTGTAATTGTTACAAAAGTAAAAGTATAAGGATTGCTTTAGCAAATTTTAAACTAATGAACTGTAATGGTTATTTTCAACAAATCACGAGTATGAAAAACAAATTAACTCAATTTCTATTTTACTTGGTCAAATCTTATTTTTTTTAAATTAACAACTTAATTGGTTTGGTTTCACAATTTTTTCTTTCTAAATATTAAGGATAGTTTGGAAACTATGATCGGCCACTATCAATTTTCAATGGTTTGCCTAATTTGGTTATTGGAAAAAGGACTTCTGAACTGTGGTGGATTCGATTTTGATTAATTCAATTATATCTAGAGTAAATTAAAATATCAAGAGTCTTTTTAATTTTAGAAAATTACACAAGCAGAATTTTAAAAAAAAAATTTGCTTTTTTTTTCACATATAACATATTATTTATAGATTATATAAATGATGTAAAATAGTGGCTCGGAGACTATCGACACTGAAGAGGAGCTATCATTAGAGGATTCCCTCGAGGCTGTCAGGGATGCAGTTGATGCTGCCGGTCGCATACAACGACTATTCAGACTGAATTCAAAAGGAAAGAAGTTAGCTAAAACAGAAGATGAGGCTAAGTTTATAATAGAAGCAATGAGGATTCAATTACGTCATTTTCGCGAAAACAAGAAACAAATGGCAGCTTCTCACATACAATTATGGTTTCGTAGTTGGCAAATACGTAAAGCTTTCCTCAATAAACGTCATCAAGCAATCAAAATTCAGGTAAGATTTTATTTTGTATAATAGACTTCGAGCTCAACTTGTTAAAGGTTTATGTCTAAAGATCAAGATCAGCACTTTAATATCTTTCAAAACCCGAGCACTTCTCGTTAATATATTTTAGAACTCGAGCCCCAGGTGAGATTTTACATTAAAGGTGAGTTCAAGCCCAACTCGTTGAAACATTTCTGTTATATATGTACATTACACAAAAAACATGTTTTCTTATTTTAAAAAAATTAATGGCTCGACCGGTTTTTTTTTTTTGCTCAACTCGTTTAAACATTTATGTTATATATAGGGTTAGATTTATTAGTGAACAACCCTTTGATTGTGAACATTATTAAACTAATCCTACCCTTTAATTATCAATACACAAGTGTATTTTACGATTTGATTATCTAAATCAATTGCCAGTATTTGTTCACTCAATTCACAAATACACTAGTGAGCACTCTAGAACCCTACCATATATACATATATATATATATATATGAGTTAAATGCTATTTTAGTCCCTATGGTTTGGGACGTTTTGCCAGTTTAGTCCAAAGGTTTAATTTTTCACCTGTGGGTCCAAAAAGGTTTCACCGTTGCCATTTTAGTCTACTGGGTTAACTTTATCCATTTTTTCGGTTAACGAGAAGGGCAATCGGTCATTTTATATGTAATTCTAACTAGAAGGGCAATTCGGCCATATAGATGACCGAATTGCCCTTCTCGCTAACATAAAAAATGGATGAAATTAACCCGGTGGACTAAAATGGCAATGGTGTAACCTTTTTGGACCCACTGGCGAAAAATGAAACCTTTAGACTAAACTAGCAAAACAACCCAAACCACAGGACTAAAATGGCATTTAACTCTATACACACATATGTAGTTTAAAATTTGACTATATACATATTTGTATTGTTCAAAATTTAAAGTACACATATATGTATATGTTAAAAAAAACTTTTAAAACGTGTGATTAAAGTAAAAAACAATCGGCTTAGACCATGTGGAGTGGTTTGGGTGAATAAAGCCCCCGCCCTTAGGCGTTTTCCGCCATGTGGCAGTACAGTCAACAAAGGGTATTATTGGGTGTTTTTTTAAAATGGGTGTAGTGTGGATGTGACATTATTTTAAAAGGGGTGTAAAGAATTAAATTTAAAAAAACTAACCAAAAAAGGGGATTGGCCAAGAAAAAGAGCGATACATGTGATTGGCCAACACTTTATCATTTTAGCGTGATTCAAAACACGCAAGGGGGGCATTTTTGCCAAAACACGCCGAATCACGCCCAAAGGGGTGGAGGAGGGCATTTTGGGGCGTGATTGGGGGGAAAAAAGTGTAAGATGAAACCCACTACTGGTGGTCTTAGAGAAAATATATGGTTTAGAATACTACTAACATTCCTTAATATCAAGTGTTTCTTTTAGGGTCGTTACCCATATATATATATAGGGTGAGGTTATTGCAAAAAGGTGTTTTTTGTGAGAATGGTAAGAAAGAATCTAAACTATTAGATTTTTAATTTAATGGTTGAAATCTTGATGGCAATTTGTAAATAGCGTTTACCATTAAAATAATTAAATTTCTAGATTAAGGTTATAAAGGTAAATTTAACATTCTTATATTTAGAAGTCACATGCAATGCACATGCACGTTACCCGCTTCTTTTTTAAATGTCAATAACTTTTTATACGTAACTCTTTTTTTAAAAAAAAATACACCATAATAACGAGCGTTTTTTTATCTTTAATATGAGTACCATATTGTTATACTTATATAGAGAAAAAAAATTGCATTTCGATGTTTTAGTCCATGGTGTTTTTTCTATGTTCATACAATTGTGTTTTAATTGTATTGTGATTCAAGGCGTGTGTTTTACAGTAAAACACCATGACGTAAATAAGACACCATAGCATTGCAAATAATGAGTTATGATTCAAGTCATGGTGTTTTAATATCTAGAGTATGTAACATTGTATTGTGATTACAGTCATGGTGTTTTAACATCTGGAATATCAATAGAATCATTCTAAGGTAGTGTTTGGTATGCAGGAATGAGAGGTGGAATGGAATGAATCATTACGAGGGAATGAAGAAAATAGTGTTTGGTTGGTCAATGGAATGGAATCACTCATTCCAAAAAGCATTTCATTCCCTCAAAATCATTCCTTCTACCCCCCATGGTTTTTTTTTTCATTCCATCCTCTCTTGCATCTTTCACTAACAACACAATAACCCATCACCTTCGCCACCACCCACTACAACCACCGACACCCACCGCCACCCGTCATCCCGACAGCCACCGTCGCCACCAACCACCACGCCGTTAATGCAGCTCTCCGCCAACCACCATCGTCGTCACCACAACCCACCATCATCGTTGCCACCACCACCCACCGCCACCAACCACCACCGACGGTCGCCACCACCCCCCGTCACCGCCACCCACCGTCGCCGCCACTACCACCGCCGGCCACCGCCACCAACCACCACCGTCGGCCGCTGCCACCCCCTGTCACCGCTACCCACCGTCGCCGCCACCACCCACCACCCTCGCCACCACCACCCACCACCGCCGGCCACTGTCACCAACTACCACTGACAGCCGCCGCCACCCCCATCACCGCCACCCACGATCGCCGTCACTACCCACCGCCCTCGCCACCACCGGCCACCGCCACCAACCACCACTGACGGCCGCCGCCACCCCCATCACCGCTACCCATCGTCGTCGCCGCTACCGCCACCTAACACCACCCACAATCACTGCCACCGACCAGCACCACTCACCAACTATTTTATTCCTTCGTTTTTCTTACCTACCAAACAATAAATGATAATATTTCATTTCATTCCCACTTGGTAACCAAACGAGACATGGAATGGGAATGATCCATTGCATTCCCTCATCCATTCCATTACCTCGTCCATTCCATTCCCCCGTCCATTCCATTACCCTATACCAAACAGACCCTAAATGTTAAAACACTATGACTGTATTATGATTCAATTCATGGTGTTTTTGGAATCTGTATGGTGTTTTATACCTGCAAAAATAACAAAAATCATTAGAACACCATGGCTGTATTATGATTCAAGTTGTGGTGTTTTCTGGAATTCGTATGGTGTTTTATAAGAACTGATGATGAGATCCTAAAATAACTGATGAATTTGGTTACAAGATTATATCTTTAATCAGGATTATGGGTTAAATTACCATCTTACCCTTAAACTAATAAAATAGATAGGGACATATGTCATCACCATAGTCTTTTTTATCCTTCTCACACTTTTACTTTTTTACAGGATCCTCTACCTATAAATATAGGGAAAGGTTAACGTACAATTAGGCTTAACGTACATTGCGTACGTTGGGCTTTATCAACATGCGATTTTGGTGATTTCAAGCATTCAACATGCGATTTCACATATATACACAACATGCGATTTTGTGTTTTTAAAAACATAACGTGCGATTTATCAATCGCGTACCCAATGTACGTTAACGCATATTGTACAATATACTTTCTATATATATATAGTGTGTGTGTGAGGTTTAAAGAGAAACACTAAAAAAGTGAGGAACCGAGTAACAGTGTATTTAACATGTTAGTATTTTTTTTGTTAAAGATGTGTATAAACTATTCTAATAAAAAATTATTTTTGTTAAAAAAAGTCTTTTTTTTACTTTTTTATTTTTTCAAATTTATTTCTAGTTTTTCTTCTTTTTATTAATAAGGTTTCTACATGTATTTATTTGCAAAAGCTCTGAATTTAAAAGAAAATGATTTTTAACATGTTAAATGCATGGTTCCCGGTTGCCCACTTTTTTAGTGTTCTTCATTGAACCCTCCCATATATACCTATAGAATGCTAAAATTAAAAACACACTTGAGTTGCGAAAACTACGAAAACCATGTATATAAATTATGTAACAAATCGTTTTTCTTTTCAAAATAATTTAGGCCATGTATACATATTTTCGAATGTTTTGAGCAAAAAAAAACCCAAAAAGCGATGATTAGTAAAAAAATTAAATATATAAAATGTTACGAAGATTTAACATACTCACTGTTTAGTAAAAGAGGAAGTTACATATCTGTTACATATAAAAATTAAAACTTTTTTCTAAAAACAAAAAAAATACCCCGTGCTTTTTGGGATTTTTTTTCTCAAAACGTTCGAAAATATGTATGTATATCACATGTCGTATCTTTTTAATCACAACTTAGGTGGGTCTTTCATTTTATCCTTACCTCTCTCTGTATATGTGTGTATATATATATTACAAAGCTTAAAAGTTTCTTTATTTAATGAGCTAGCTATTTTAATAAATAAAGAAACTTTTAACCTTTGAAATCCCGAGTTAAACTTGATATATGAAACTCGGCCTGAAGCTTGTTCATTAAATGAGCACTAACTTAAGCTTGAATCCTAGCTAATCTTGTTTACCCCTTTATTTGTTTGTGTAAAAGATGTGATAAGTTTGTTGGTGCAGGCAAATTTCCGTGGTTTTAAAGTAAGAAAGCAGTATAAGAAAATAGGAATGTTAGAGAAGGCAGTTCTTCGTTGGCGTCTTAAACCGAAAGAATTTAATAGTCTTCAACTTGCTACCGGAGAAAATGAACAGGAAGAGGAAGAGAACGTTGTTGAAGAAACTTCCTCGAGTAGCAATCGAAAAGAATATAGAAAGATGAAGCTTGCACATATCGAAACCTCCGTACCTATATATTATACTTTAATAATTTTTACTGCCTTGACAGGAAAACAAATAAGATGTTTTCTTTCACCTAGGCACGGTCCTTACTTATGAATGGTTTGATTCGAGGTTATATTTTGTCTCTAGGGTGAGACTCCAAAATCATTATATATATAGAGAGTGTGAGGTTCATTGAAGAACACTAAAAAAGTGGGGAACCGACCTAAACGAACTCTGATTGGACTCATTCCAGCGGCGTTGGAACCGGCTCGTCGAACCCTAACTAGGATCTCAACCCTAAACCATAAATTCTAACCCATAAACCCTAAATATATTAGGGTTTGGATTTAGGGTCTTATATTAGGGTTTGGCCTTAGGGTTTAGCTTTAGGGTTAATCATTAGTATTTAGGGTTTAGCTTTATGGTTTAGAGTTTTAAAGTTTAGCTTTAGGGTTTAGCCTTTAAGGTTTAGCTTTTAGGGTTTATAGCTTAGATTTTACGATTTAGCTTATGTTTTAGTCTTCTTTTTAGCTTTAGGGTTTAGGGGTTATGATTTAGGGTTTAGGGTTAAGAGATCCTAGTTAGGGTTCGACGAGCCGGTTCCAACGCCGCTGGAATGAGTCCAATCGGAGTTCGTTTGAGTCGGTTCCCCACTTTTTTAGTGTTCCCCAATGAAACTTCCCCTATATATATATATATAGGGTTAATATCATGTGAGAAACACTATGCTAATTGAGAAACTTGAGAAGCATTATGGACCACACATTTTTTCTAAGTTTTTCGTAATATACACCCACGTATTGTTAACTTCTCTTATTTTAAGCCATAAATTGCAACCTTACAATGTACTGAAAAACAATGATAAAAATAATAAAAATCCGTATTAACAAAACTTAAATAATTGGTTTGGTCAAGAATGTGATTTGAGATTAGCACGGAATAGTGGTTGGGTGCCTGATTAATTTTGATAACAAAATCTTGTTTTAATGTTGAAAGAAGGATTAATTTTAAATTTAAATACCCTCATTTTTAGTTTACCTGTCAACTTGCAGTTGATGTACGAAGAGCTTCTTAATCCAGTTATGAACATGAATGTATAGAAGTATGATGCAATTGTGCTTCTAGCAGCTCCATACGTATATCTTGAAACTGACTACTTATGATTAAGGTATGTATTTTCAACTTTAATTCTTTTTCTCATCTTTGAAACTGACTACTCATGATTAAGGTATGTATTTCAACTTTAATTCTTTTTCTCTTCTTTTACGATGGAATAACTAGTTTAAATCTTGGGGTCTTTGTATTAGGGTAAAACTGACCTTTTTAATCTAAACTAGTTGTTCCCATAATCATTCACACAGGCGGAAATTGTATTTTTAGTGTAAATCACGTTCTTAGTTAGGCCTGTTCAAAAAGCTCGCGGCTCGGAGCTCGCTCGGATTTAGCTAGGAAAAAGCTCGCGGCTCGGAGCTCGCTCGGATTTAGCTAGGAAAAAGCTCGCTCGATATGGCTCAGTTTAAAAGTAAGCCGAGCCGGCTCGGCTCGGTTAGAAAGTGAGCCTAGCTCGGCTCGGCTTGGCTCGCTTTGTAGCTCGGCTCGGTTTAGCTCGGATTATTTTACTTATAATAAATTTTAATTTTATATACATTATAATATATTACAAAAAAACCGATTACTGTTTACATGTATATAGGTTTGTAATTTGATATCTATGACATATTTAAAGGTTGATTACCATACTAACGAACTAATATTGTATTTCATTGAAATTAAAACTTATTTTGTGTTGTTGAACTTGATTTTGGTTTGTAATGTATTAGGTTGAACTTATTTTGAATATATTCTTTTAAAGTATTGAATAATATTTTAGGCTACTAAATTTTAAGAGTTATTTATCAATTTTTCTTTATAAAATCGAGCCAAACCAAGCTGAGCCGAGCCAGCTCTGTTTAAAACTGAACCGAGCTCGAGCTTAGATTTTCAGCCGGTTTCAAAAACGAGCCGAACCGAACTGAGCCAGGTCGGTTTATAATCGAGCCGAGCCCGAGCTTGGCCTGGCTTGGCTCGGCTCGGCTCATAAACAGCCCTATTCTTAGTACCAAACAACATTCCTCATACTTTGATTGTACCAAACAACATTCCTCATACTTTGATCTTTGCAAATCGCTAATCATTTTTTTATATAATTCTAACTAATTCATACAAATATGGGACCAAACATCTCTCCATGCTTTACAAGCGCAACTCCTTATCCTGCTTCTTGTATTGAATCGGTAACTTCGATCCCTATATATACAGGGTAACGATTCTAAGAGAAACACTTGCTAATTGAGAAATGTGAGAAATATTCTGAACCACATATTTTTTCTAAGCTATTTTTTTTACTTTTAACTGCACATTTTTTGTAAATATATACATATATGTATAGTCAATTTTTAAACTATACATATGTATCTATTATGAAATATATATTCTTAACCTAGAAAATGTAAGACACCGAGTCAAACAAACTTTGATTGACCTCATTCCAGCTTCATTGGAACGAGTCCGTCGAACCCTAACCAGGAACTCCAACCCCTTAATAGCTAAACCCTAAGCCCTAATTCTAAACCCTAAACCTTAACCCCTATGCTAAAGCCTAAAAACTAAACTATAAAACCTAAAAGCTAAACCCTAAACCCTATAGTTAAAACTAAATCCGTCTCCTTAAATATAGATGTACAATACTTATATTTCAATTTTAAACACATATATACATAGGGAAGTGTTTGAATGAGAACGCTAAATATCGCGAGAACCGTGAGAACAAATGAAAAAACCACGAAAACTTGGTAAAAAACAATTCAAATTTAAAATTTCTTTTTACACTTATCATTATTATTTGAATACAATATTAGAAATTTAATTTACACGTTTAAATTTACGTGAATTCATAAATAAACTTTTTTTACACATGTGTAAGTTTGTCATTTACACATGTGTAAATTGGTTATATTTACACATGTGTAAAAAATCTAATAAGAGTGATTTTGAAGGAAGAAATGAATTATTTGATGTTGTAAATTCTTATTTTGATGTTGTATTTTAATTACAATGAGGTTTGTATTAAAAGAATGGTTTTGATTGGTTTTCTCATTCGTTCTCACGGTTCTCGCAATATTTAGCGTTCTCAAAATAACCCTCCCCTACATACACATATTCAGTTAAAAATATTGACAACACACATATATGTATAGTTAAAAATTGACAATATATACTTCGGATCGGGAGTAAGCACTAGCGATAGGGAAAAAATCGAGGGGGGGAGGACTATTAGATCTGTTGTCAACAGTGGCTTCTAATCCGGACACAGTGAGCCTTAATGGTGGAGAAATTGAAACCATATATGTTTATATAGAGTAAACTGCCATTTTGATCCCTGAGGTTTGGGCAGTTTTGACACTTTAGTCCAAATCTCAAACTTTTTGCATCTGGGTCCCTGTGGTTTCAGTTTTATTGCCATTTTGGTCCAAAAGAAATATTTGTCTACTAAAATCCTACCCCAGGAGCAAAATGGTCATTTCAAGCATTAATATATATTATATATATAATTAAACCTCAAACTCTGCATAAAATGACCATTTTGCCCCTGAGGAAAAGGACAAAATAGCAGGGTTTTAGAAGATAAAAATTACTTTTGGATCAAAATGGCAATAAAACTGAAACCACAGGGACTCAGATGCAAAAAGTTTGAGATTTGGACTAAAGTAGCAAAACTGCCCAAAGCTCGGGGACCAAAATGGCAGTTAACTCGTTTTATATATAAAAAAACCCTGACAGAAAGAACTTTGATTTAAAAAAAAAGTTTTTCATTTTTTTTTTGCATTTCTTACATAATAAAAATTTATAATCTAAAATACTTTTCAAGTTTCTCAATTATCCTAATATTTATTACACGATCTTATCTATATGTACGTATCTATAGCAATGATGGAGATGCCAAATGTTTATGTGAAGCATGGGGCTATGAACGAGCTAGAGTTGGGGCTTTTAGTGAGTTAGAGTTAATGGGTTGTAGAAAGCCACGTATGGTTTTAAAATTATGGAACGTACATGATAAAAACTCAATTAAATAGCGTAATATCGGTAGCTTGGTAATCTTTGCGATGTAAAAGTAGCTTTGCTTTGTTTTATTTCGTTTTCTGTATTTATGCCCCTCAAGTAACTTGCTGGAGTTCTCTTCTAATAAAATCCCTTTTTTTTCAAAGAAAAGATAGCGTTAATGATTGTTATTAATCTTATTAACGTTTTTCTTAGCTAATTAAGGTTAATGATTTTACTTAATACGAAAGATCTATTTATTTCTAGTCAAATAACTTGTTATGAGTCAATCTAAACAGATTTTCTAAAATACCTTATTAACCTATAGGGTGTGATCATAATTCTCATAGACACCATAACCCTCCATATCAACGTCGTATCACCCACTTCTAACACATCATCTAAAACCACTACCCTAAGGGTATGGTCATGACCTGAACCGCAATTCTCTTATTTAAATTTATTTTTGTAAAAAAGGAAAAGGAAATATTAAAAATGGAAAGGAGGCCCATGATGCCATAGTTTAATCCATGCCAACCATGATGGGTGAGCCAAGGAGGTGATGTAGCAATTCATTAATGGTCTTACGTGACGATTGATGACTCAACCATGCCCCCCACACAATTCAGCAACAATTACACTTTTGGGATTATGACCAAATACAAAGGATAAAATAAAGAAGAAAGAAGGATTATAGTCTATTGATCTTAGATTTGGAGAGTTGAGATTAGTTTTAAGGAATACAAGATAATGGAAGGACATAAAAGGAATCCTACATTTACGGAGTTTCTTTGTCCACATGCAATACACATGTGAATTCTCCCATCAATTTGAAACGTCCATAACTTTTTCATACAACATTTAAAAAAATTCCACCATAACAACGAGCGTTTTTTATCTTCAATATGAATATCATATTGTTATATAAAAATAAAATAAAAATTTCATTTTTATTGGTTTTTTTTTCATTATGTTTAAGGTTACGGTCATTATGTCTTTTAACTGAGTTTTGGTCATAATGTTTTAGTAGGGTTTCTATACATAATGTTATTATCAATACCTATAACACAATGTTAATTTGGGTTTTACCCATTGCGTTTTATTAACAACCTTTAACACAATATATGACACAATGAAGATGGTGTTATAGATGAGTTTTCTATACATTGTGTTATTGGTTCTGATCATTATGTTTAATCTGTTATCCATTGTGTTTTAATACGTTTTCCACTGTGTTTTAATCTCTTGTTCATTGTGTTTTAGTTTGTTGTGTATTGTGTCTTCATCTTCGGTCTTTTGTGTCTTTTATCTGCTGTCATCAATTGTGTCTTTTATCTGTTTTCATCAATTGCTTTTTTATTTAATTTGATACTTATTCTGTTATACATTATGACCATTGTGTTATACGTTAGGGTCATTGTATTTTAGTATGTCGTTCATTGTGTCTTATTCTATTGTCAATGATTGTGTTTTTTGATCTACTTTCAATTGTGTTTTACGTCATGTCCATTGTGTATTACGCAACTGGTTTTTTTTTCTTTTTTAAATATAACAATATGGTTATTCATATTAAAGATAAAAAACACTCGATTTTATGGTATGATTTTTTTAAAAAATGATGTATAAAAAGTTGTGGATGTTTAAAAATTGGGAGGGGGGATAACATGTGCATATTTTTTTCTTCTTGTAGACAAAATTACTCTTCCCACTTAATTCCTTCTATTACGCTTATGACTCTCTAGTGATTTCTTACACTTCTTATTTTTAAATCATTTGTGTTATAACCCAACCCCACACTTTTGTTCTAGAAAATAAAATTTGTTGTACTTATTCATAAAGTTATAGGATGATATATAGGATTTCTAAACATGAACTCAACATATTAAAATAAGAACCTTAATTTAGGAGAATATCTAAGATCTTAGGTGTTTTCCTACACATGTAGTTCTTTGCATTTGTTTCGTATTCATGATTACCCTATGTTTTCTAGCCTTTTTTAGGATCCAAGGTTATGTTATAGTCCTATTTTTACATTAAATTTTTGAGGGTGAATCATATGTTTACTATACAACTATTTCCATTTATTACATACAATTCAGTTATTTATAGGTTATGTGAGTTATGTTTAGGGGCGGACCTATACTTGGTGGTGGATGGGCGGGTACATCCTTGAAAAAAAAGTTAGTGTAATTTTTAAGCAAAAATCTTAATCACACCTCTTAAAAGTTTGATTAAGTCTCTCGTCCGCCCTCATTAACTTTCAAAACCACCAACAATACTAGATGAAAAGAAAAAGTGAAGTTAGAGACCCTGAAAATTCTCAGTCTGCGTAAGTTGGACATAGGCGATGAAGATGAGAAAGAAGATAACTAATAACCTAATATACAATTGGGCCTCTTTTGAAGTTGACAAAGAAGATAACTAACGTAATCTACAATTGTGCAAGCACAGCCCAAGTTAAAATGTTTATATATTTGGTGTAGGACATTATTAATAAATAAAAAATAAAATACCGTGATATAATATTTATCGTATCTTTGAATTTCAAGTAAAGGGTATTAAAAGCACACAAATATTAAAAATAAAGCTAATCTGGCTAAATGTGCATTGTTAAATGTTTGATTATTTATTTGTGAAAGTAAAATTATTTTGTTTAAATGTTTGATTATTTATTTGTGAAAGTAAAATTATTTTGTTTAATTGTTTTAGTTTATTTGATTGTGATTAATAAAAAATTACTAGTATATGAATGTATATCTGAATATTTATGGTATTTTTGTTGATTATACGAAATTTAGTTTGATTATCTTTTTTAAATATGATCTGGCCCGACCTGACCTGATCTGACCCAAACCCGACCCAAATAAATACTGTACAGCGAAATAACGTACTACCATTAAAAAATTCCACCCCTATGAATTTCTTTTTTCTGGGTCCCCCACTGGTTATGTTTGCTATTTGTGTTAAACATGGTTTGTTTACTTTATTTCATACCTCATACATTTATGAACAGGACTACATTATAGAGCTATATGACTGATAACCCATGCTCACTCTCCTTATCTGTTTTGTTAGTTTGTGGGAGTTTCCATTAAGAATGATAGAATCCGGTTATACTATTTTAGGAACCGTTGGGTTTCATATTCTTCAACTAAGGTTTGAGTGTACACACTAGTTGTCATATTCGTACACTTGATTTTACATATGTAATGTTTGAGGAATTCAAGATTTCTTTCACATAGGATGCTTGGGATTTGCCTTTAGTTTTAATTTAATTTAATTTGGACCTTTGTTTGGTTTTGTTTGTTTTGAACAGGTTGTTTATTTGGTTTGATTATTGGATATTTATTTGGTTGTTTATTTAGCTATCATGTGGTATTGAAAAATCTATCCAACGTGTCGCCCCAATGTTTCTTGTGACAACCAGCAAAATTACAGGTTAATTCGTATGACCTAATAACTAGTTGTTTAATTAATTTCATGCATTTAGGCTTAATTACGTGTTAGTTGAGTTCATAAGGTCTATCGAGGTCAGGGGAAATTTGGTACCGTATCATCGACGATATCTCCTTATCACGTAACAATAAAACTTTTATAATGTGACACCCCGTAATTCTGAAGGAAATAAGTTATAAGAAACACGTTTCTTAATTTTTTTATTATGGTTTTAAATAATAATAACTAGTTGCGAGTAAATATGTTATTCAGCCGACAATTCTTGTCAAACCTATTTAATTTAGCATATATATATATGATCATCAAATACATAAAATACATTCCAAAGAATCGTTTTGATGTAAACTAATAAAGATAAGTTAACCTATGTATTTATTTTATATAACTTAGATGAACGGATTTGTTTTAACCTGAGACATGACATAAAGCGGGTTCGTACACGCTATGTAAGCCCAACCCAACAGCCCAAACCCTAACTTTATAACCATTTCTTTCTTCTTCTCTCCTCATCTCTTCAAACCCTAGCCCCCAACCTTATTCTCTCGACGACACACACAAACTCCTCTCGGATCTCTCTCTCTCTCTCAGTAAACCTTAGTGGTGATGCACTTTGTGTTCGTCAATTTGTCGAATAGACTAGATAGGGCGTGTATTGAATATTGTATAGGTTAGAATTGAACATGACAAAGTTAGCACGAAATTGTAGTAAGGGAGGCAAGTTCGCACGAACTTGTAGGATCAAGGACAAGTTCGCACGAAGTTCACTTCGTGCGAAGTTGGTCCAAGGTGTTTTGGCGCGAACTTGTTGGCCTATAAATAGGTGGTGTGTGTTCATTTGTGTTTAAGTTTTTGCAATCCCTACGGGGAGGTGCTGCCGGATTCTCTCCAGGAACTCCGGTAGCCTGACAAGATGTATACTCTTTCGGTATGAATGAATAAACGTATGACTTCGGCTGCATTCTACTTCTACTCCTTTCTGTAATAACATTCTACCGAAACCGTCATACTACGCACTAGCTTCCGTCTAGAACCGCCTGATCAGGATCTTCAGTATGGAATTTTTGTGTAATAAATTTTAAATTTTAGAAAAATGAGATGTTTGTTGTGTATAAAGTCAGTTCTAGTATAACCTTGATTTTTGAAATGAAGAAGGGGATAAGTATTCATAAAGTTTAAGATAAGGTAAAAGAGAGGCTTAATAAGATGTTGGAGTGTTTCGTGTTAAGAAACTTCGGCTATTCCAAAGTGAATCGTAAGTCCTTTCGAATTTGGGAGACATGCTTTGGCCTAATAGGTTTAATACTCTCGTCACTAAGCGATTAACGGTATTTTACCCTTCCAGTTAATACATGTCCCTAATCTGATCGAAAATATGCAACTTTGGCGAGATTGAGAATCGAAGAGGGGGACCAGTCATCAAGGTGTGGATATCAATCCTAGCTTGACAATTTCGTCCCCAAAACGTGGTATACTGAAACAAGATAAAATCTCGAATCGTCAATAAGGATCCACTAGATTATGAAATGAAAATTCCCATCAAGATATGGATATCATTCCTGACTTGATGGGGAAATTCGTGCAAAAATATCATGTAAGGTGGATTGAAATTCGTCACCAAAGGAGGGAATCACCCCTATTTTGGTGAGTCGTTTAGATTGTGGAATAAGAGTGTCTTCAAGTGTGTATCATGTAGATGTCTTAGAAAAGACACATTGTATGTTTAGACAAAAAGAGGAGGTAGAAGCAATTAGGAAGAATTTTTGTATATTAAATGGTCGAGTTTGGTACTTACTATTGTCACACCCCGACCGATGGCGGAATCACCGGGGTTAGTGGCACTAGGTGACAAGATTGTTCTCATGAGAAATTCCATAACAATTATTCACAACATTACTAAACGTTTGACATCCCATACTATTAAACATAATATTCTAAATAATCATTACAAATCCAATGTTTTCTCATAAAAACAAAACGGTTTGATTTCCCATAGATTTATTACATTCCAACTAAACAAAACAAAAGGTAATAAACTAAGCTAAGCATGCAATCATCCAAGCGTCCATAGCTAAATCCTCAACCTGTTACATACGTTAAAATACAAGTCAATACAATTATGTAAAGGTGAGCATACAGGTTTGAATACTACTAGCATAATCGAGAAAAGCATTTGCGAATCAATCTAATTACATATCATGATACACGAAAACACTTAACATAACATAGGCTCATTTCTCATGATAACTACCGTGAGAAGGCTTGCGCGTCCATCCTAACTAGACCCCGTCGGGTTAAGCCACACTATAGTACCATACTAGCCAAGGAGACAAGTTAACGAAAACCATCCTAGTCACATGTTTCTAGTATCACGTATTGAGCATATACAATCAGATTATTCGCGCGTGATAAACAGTTTGATTTGTGATGTGATTTTGTTTATAGGAACGTATGTAACACCCAAAAGTGCGTTTAAAGCGAATATGGGTCAAGTATACTCACTGTGGGTGCGTTTTGTAAGGTTTGAGATTCTGTGAGGAGTCGAGAAGAGTGCCGGATCAGCCTGCATATGCGAACAGAAGTGCATCAGTCTCCGAAAAGTTGAAACGGTTAAGTCTTGGTTAGGCAGTAGCCAAGTTCGGGCGAACTTGTGTGTAAACACACAAGTTCGAGCGAACTTGTATGAATTTGGTGAGTTTATAGCCAAGTTCGGTCGAACTTGGCAAGATTCACAAGAATCTTGTCAAGTTCGGGCGAACTTGTATGAAAACCTTACTGAGGTGACAAGTTCGGGCGAACTTGCATAGTTTCTTAGGAAACTAGGCAAGTTCTGGCGAAATTGCGATGAAATTTGATGAGACTAGCCCAAGTTCGGTCAAACTTGACCCATTTGGGTACAAGTTCGATCAAACTTGACCTGGTGAACTGGTGATTCTCGAGCGAACTTGATGTTTTCAGGTCCAAAATATTGTGTTTTCGCATCGTTTGCTGAGGAAAATCGAGTGTTCATCCCTCCAACCCTGTGCTACTGAGCAAACTTAGGTCGGAGAGGTCTTTTAGAGCTGTTTTAGCCGTTTTACAAAAGCGTGGGCTAATCCGGGCGAACTCGGGGTTCGTTCGGATTAGTCCGGCTTGTGTAAACCAATATAAACGTCCTTGTGCTTCCAGATCTGGGATCTTGAATGATAGATGCTTCGTTTCATATCAATGAACAAAACATCCTCAAAAGTCCGTATTTTGTGTCAAAATCGATATTTATCAAAGGTTTTCTCAAATCTAGAACTTACAAGCCGAGATCTTGCAGATCTCCGTGTTTGGGAAGCCTCTACTAACACCAAACGAACTCGTATTGTGTAGATCTAAGTCAAAAACAAATGTTTTGAAGAAAAAGATGAAGATTTTCGTAAAAGAATTGGTTTTTTGATGAAAACGAAGGTGGATCCTTGTGCAAAATCGTTGTAAACCTTTGTAGATCGTTGATAAACGTTGTTGTAGTGAAAATCGGGCCGATTCTTACTTAGAACACTAAGGTTTCGGGTTGAGAGAGCTCTGGGCGAACTTGCAGCAAGCTCAAATGAGAGAAATGAGCTTGGTATTTATAGGAGGAGAGCTGGTGGAGGCATGTTCGGCTGTGGTGCTGACTGCTCTTGCTTAACTGGACGATTTAGTCAGGCATTGGCGAAATGGTTAGGATCACCACAAACATAGCACACACGTGCTTTTGGAGCTTGCTGATTGGCTGGAGGAGGAGCAGGTAAAGCTGGAGCTGCTAGAGCCTGAGGAGCTGGCTGATGAGGGCCGGTACGGCAGCTCACTGTGAAATGGCCGTAGATATTGCAATTTGTGCAAAAAACGGCAGTTGCCACTCACTACATGGTGATATGTGCACTTAGGGCACATCGGGTGAGGACCAGTATATGCATGCTTGGCAGGAGGTGCGTTGGGTGCTGCGGATTGGAGCGGTTGCAGGTTCGCTGGAGCTGCGAGGGCGAAGTTCTTGCTGGAGTTCTCACGCTTGCGACCTCTGCGACTGTTCTTTGACTCGCGGGGCTGATCGGTAGGAGGAGCTGCTGATTTGGTAACTGCTTGATATGCGACCTTGGCGTGATTCTTGAAATAACCAGACTGAACACGCTTGTCGTTGATTTCTGCGGCGAGCTGATAAGTCTCCTCGATAGTAACAGGGCATGCTGCTTGAACAAAGTAAGCGACGCAATCGGGGAGGGCATTGAGGTACTTCTTGATTGCTTTTTCGGCCGTGTCAACCTGATCGGGACAAATGATGCTCAACTGCTTGAAACGAGCGGTAAGACCGGCATTGTCAGGACCGTCTTGCTTAATGTTCCAGAACTCGTTCTCCAATTTCTGAATTTCGTACGGAGGACATAACTCCTTGATCATGATCTCCTTAAGTTCCTCCCATGAGAGCCCATAGGCTTCGTCGTTTCTGTGCCTGTTGCGCTCGGCTGTCCACCAATCGAGAGCCCTTGACTGAAACACACCGGTGGCATTGATAGTGCACAGTGCCTCGGGGCATCCGCTTTGGCGGAAGGTAACCTCAATCAAATCAAACCAATGGAACATGGCACTCGGTCCTTCGGTGCCAGAGAACGTTAGAGGTGCGCAAGCCTTGAACTGCTTGAAGCTGAAGCGGGATTCTGGAGCATCACTCTTGGAGTCAACATACGAGTTGCTGCTAACCGCTTGAATTCACTGACAATCTGTGGGATCACCTTAGCCATTTCCTTGGCTACCATAGAGGCGATGCGCTTGTCGGCGTTGCTGCGCTGGAGATTCCTTCGGGTGTGCAATCCCATATAAGACATCTACACGAAGGATTTAGATTAGATGAGATTCGATTATAATAGAGTTATGTTTAAAATATTTATTACAATTATTCATGCAAGGCACAAAAACACATAAACACGTAGCCACATAGACACATAAGCACGTAAGCACATATTTGCACATATTCACCTTCTAATAATAACAATGCGTAGCGCGATATGAGATGCGAGATATAAGCGAGATATATAAGTGATATATAATAGCGAGATAAGCGAGATAATACCGCGTATGAGGCACACGTCCTCATAGGCGTAAGTGAGTTAAGAAATTAGTTTGGTTGGTGTATTAATTAGCGTTTTAGATTACGAGAGCTGTGCGAGTTGTGCATACATTCGATGGAGCGTAAATGCGATAAATCGAGAAAACGATGATATGACAATTCATCAAAGCGAGAAATTGAATAAGAGAAGATTCTCAAAATTTGAAACACATAAATAATAATAAACTTGATGATGCGTAAATCGACGATATAGGCTTAAATCAATTGGGAGTGTCCGGGGTTTTGAGATATTCGACACGCCAAAGTGATTCGACTACCCTTTGCATTTGGACCCACCCTTTGGCTTAATAGATAAACGTTCTCACCGCAAACGTTTACCCTTCCAGTTAATGCGTGTTCCAAACCATCGGTATAACCGAGACTTTGGTGAGATTGAAAATCGAATTGTGGAATTAGTTACTAAGATGCGGGTTTCACCCCTAACTTAGCACTTCATTCCTAGATAGAAATGGAGATTTTCGTCGAGGTTTGGATGTCGCTCCTAACTCAACGATGGTATCTCGTGTGAGAGAATGCGCGGAGTGAATGATCTCGTCGAGAGTTCTTGGTTTTCACACCTATTCTCGACTTGATCACTCGTTGGTGTGATGAGAGCGTTTCAAAGCGTGTATTATTGTATTAGCCTTAGGAAAGGCATATTTAAGCATTTATGGCAAGTAGATTAGCATTTAATTCAAAGATAGGTCAATCGGGTACTTAAACATGCTACTAGGTCGAATCAATGGCAATTCTACCTATTATCCTAAGTGATGGCGCTCTGATACCAATCTGTCACACCCAGACCGATGGCGGAATCACCGGGGTTAGTGGCACTAGGCGACAAGATTGTTCTCACGAGAAATTCCATAACAATTATTCACAACATTACTAAACGTTTGACATCCCATACTATTAAACATAATATTCTAAATAATCATTACAAAATCCAATGTTTTCTCATAAAAACAAAACAGTTCGATTTCCCATAGATTTATTACATTCCCACTAAACAAAACAAAAGGAAATAAACTAAGCTAAGCATGCAATCATCCAAGCGTCCATAGCTAAATCCTCAACCTGTTACATACGTTAAAATACAAGTCAATACAATTATGTAAAGGTGAGCATACAAGTTTGAATACTACTAGCATAATTGAGAAAAGCGTTTGTGAATCAATCTAATTACATATCATGATACACCAAAACACTTAACATAACATAGGCTCATTTCTCATGCTAACTACCGTGAGAAGGCTTGCATGTCCATCCTAACTAGACCCCGTCGGGTGTAAGCCACACTATAGTACCATACTAGCTAAGGAGGCAAGTTAACGAAAACCTGTCTTAGTCACATGTTTCTAGTATCACGTATTGAGCATACACAATCAGATTATTCGCGCGTGGTAAACAGTTTGATTTGTGATGTGATTTTGTTTATAGGAACGTATGTAACACCCAAAAGTGCGTTTAAAGCGAATATGGGTCAAGTATACTCACTGTGGGTGCGTTTTGTTAGGTTTGAGATTCTGTGAGTAGTCGAGAAGAGTGCCGGATCAGCCTGCATACGTGAACGGAAGTGCATCAGTCTTCGAAAAGCTGAAACAGTTAAGTCTTGGTTGGGCAGTAGCCAAGTTCGGGCGAACTTGTGTGTAAACACACAAGTTCGAGCGAACTTGTGTGTAAACACACAAGTTCGAGCGAACTTGTATGAATTTGGTGAGTTTATAGCCAAGTTTGGTCGAACTTGGCAAGATTCACAGGAATCTTGTCAAGTTCGGGCGAACTTGTATGAAAACCTTACTGAGGTGACATGTTCGGGCGAACTTGCATAGTTTCTTAGGAAACTAGGCAAGTTCGGGCGAACTTGCGAAGAAATTTGATGAGACTAGCCCAAGTTCGGTCGAACTTGACCCATTTGGGTACAAGTTCGGTCGAACTTGACCTAGTGAACTGGTGATTCTCGAGCGAACTTGATGTTTTCGGGTCTAAAATCTTGTGTTTTCGCATCGTTTACTGAGGAAAATCGAGTGTTCATCCCTCCAACCCTGTGCTACTGAGCAAACTTAGGTCGGAGAGGTCTTTTAGAGCTGTTTTAGCCGTTTTACAAAAGCGTGGGCTAATCCGGGCGAACTTGGGGTTCGTTCGGATTAGTCTGGCTTTTGTAAAACAACATAAACATCCTTGTGCTTCCAGATCTGGGATCTTGAATGATAGATGCTTTGTTTCATATCAATAAATGAACAAAACATCCTCAAAAGACTGTATTTTGTGTCAAAATCGATATTTATCAAAGGTTTTCTCAGATCTAGAACTTACAAGCTGAGATCTTGCAGATCTCGTGTTTGGGAAGCCTCTACTAACACCAAACGAACTCGTATTGTGTAGATCTAAATTAAAAACATAAGTTTTGAAGAAAAAGATGAAGATTTTCGTAAAAGAATGGGTTTTTTGATGAAAACGAAGGTAGATCCTTATGCAAAATCGTTGTAAACCTTTGTAGGTTGTTGATAAACGTTGTTGCAGTGAAATCGGGTCGATTCTTACTTAGAACACGAAGGTTTTGGGTTGAGAGAGCTCTGGGCGAACTTGCAGCAAGTTCAAATAGGAGAAATGAGCTTGGTATTTATAGGAGGAGAGCTGGTGGAGGCATGTTCGGCCGAACTTGCATGAAATTCATGCAAGTTCGTGCGAACTTGATGGATTTTGGGAAGAATTACGAGTAAGTTCCCAAACTTGCATATACTCATGCAAGTTCGCGCGAACTTGATAAAACAAAGGGGTTCCTGGTTGCTAGGCAAGTTCGGGCGAACTTGTTGTCACACCCCGACCCGCAGCGGAAAAGGTGATCGGGGCATAATTGGGTTAACATCAAAGCTCATGACATTTATTATAACGTTTCATATTCATTATTACAATTAAAGGGAAACATACAATCATAATTACATCATGTCCTAAACATCATTCTAGACTTCATTGTTTTCTTCTAAGGCATTTCCTATGTTTTCCTTGCTTCATCCTGTTCACCTGTATCATGTGTAAAAATGGTTTTTGGATCAACAAAAAGTTGGCGAGTGAATCCTATGAAAAACATTTGAACAAGTTTATTGAAATGATTATAAAATAAAGTGCACAACCACACATGAGTAAAAATAGATGTAAACTTATTCACCAATCATTTAATATTAAATAATGCACACACATACAATAATGGATTTGTTTTGAGGCACGCGTTGCTCAACTCGTCTCCCACGAGGAACTGATGGGCCTAATGAATGATTTGCATACAACTTGACATTATGAAATACATAACTATAAACAATATATACATTCTAAGTTTAGATCACAATATGGTATGGCACAAGTTTAAATAAACGAGTTAATTTTTGTGACACATGACACACCCCAAAACGTGTAATTAAAAAGGGGAGTTGTAAGATTCACTCACATTGGGTGCGTTCGGTTGATGATGTTGAATGCGCACGAAGTTTGATTTAACCACGAGTGAAACTAACCTAGATAATAACATAATGGTTCGGTAAATAAGTGGATTTTATTAAATCAATTTTTGTAGGATTATTGGATATATTTTTGTGAGTTTAAGGCTATTTCTAACTTTAAAAATGTTATTTTTAAGTATTTTTAATTGATTTTTAAATAAAATAAATAAATAAAAATAATAAAAAAATGTTGACTTTTTGACCGTTGACCTGTTGACCGGTTTGATTGTGTAATTGTGTGCGCCGGGTGAGGCTCGAACCCGAGACCTCCCGTTCGCGTGCACGCAGCTCTACCAATTGAGTTACGTGTCTAACCTGAAATATTTCTGTTTTTAATTATATTTATATACTAATTGAATTAATCCGAAAATCATTTATTTCAAAAACGATTTTAATGTCTCGCTCGGTGCTCTCCACAGGTCTCGAACCCGGGACCTGTGGTTTAGGTTAACACACAGTCCACCGCTGGACTGTGTGTCTAACTTGGTAAATAATCTGATTTTTATTATACTTATATACAAACTAAATAATTTCATTTCTGCCTTATATAAAAAGTTTGATAACTGCCAGAACCGGTGCGGTAGTCCGGACTCGAACTCGTGACGTGTGATTAAACGTTCACACAGTCCACCACTGGACTGTGTGTCTATCTTGGTTATTATTCCGGTTTTTATTAAAGTTAACATCTATATGCAATGAATCCAGTTCAGTTTAAAAAGGAACATTTTTATTAAGGCGAGTGTGCGTGGGACAAGAATCGAACTCGGGACGTATGCGTGTTTATTTGCACACGGTCCACCGCTGGACTGTGTGTCTAACCCGAGATATATCTTGATTTAAATTAAACTTATAGACAACTGAAAACTTCATCTTCTTCGTTGGACTTAACCAGAATCGGTGTCCGGCTGGTTCGACGATTTAATCAAGTTTCTTTAGGATGTTGTGATTAATTACATGTAAGATTATTAAAAAGAATGAGAGATTAAGTGTAAGGTATACCGAACAGGGCTCCTCTGTTTCGCCGGCGAAACTCCGATGACAGCAGGTTATTCCGGCGACGTGTGTCTTGCGGCAGAGGGTCTTCAACGAGCTTGAGATGAATGTGGGTGGCTTCGGTATGAGCTCTGGGGGTTCAGTTTTTAGAGTAATGCACAAAGGTGGAAGGGTTCGGTTTTCCGGCGAGTTGCAGAAGTTTTCCGGCGAGTGAAATTACGTCGGGAAAGAGTGTGATTGTGAGCGAAAAAGCTAACAGAGGTTAGAGGGTGTATTTATAGGGCAGAACATTGACGAATTTGGTCCGTTTTCCGTCTTGATTCGTCGGTTAAAAATTTTCCGGCGGTTATAACTTGTATCGCGGACTGGACATCAGTTATAACCGATGTTGAGGTTAATGTTTACGTTAAGTCATAGATAACCGACGACGTTTGACGAAATCGTCGGATTTTCCGGCGTCAACGGATTTGGGCGCGTCAGTTGACTGGGTTTGATTTCTGTTTCATTATTTGAATTAATTGTCTGGATATATTACTAAAGAACACAAGTGGCGCAGTGGTTTGATGGATGAGAGTTAAATCGTTGTTTGACCAGGTTGACCCGGCTGACCCGGGTTCGAAACCCGGTAGCCTTGTTTGATTTTTAAACCACTATTTTTAATACTTTTTCAAATATAAATTATATTTTCCAATATACTTATTAATTATGTATCGTTTAAAAATAATTTGGGCATTAAATACGCAACGAAATTTTTAACTGATTGTTCGGTTAATAAACGGAGCGGGTTTGGTAAATCCGGTTTTTGACGGATGTTACAGTATCCCCTGCTTTTTAGAAATTTCGTCCCGAAATTTAAGTAGTGACATATTTGTCTAAAAAGGATGGTGTTTAGTTTGACAGTTACATACTTAGAAAAAGAGTAAGAGTTTAAATTTTGTTTGAGGCGGTAACGTCCCTTGTAAGGGTTAAGTACCCTGTTACAGGAATCGCTTTTTGTTGCCTACGGTAAAAATATTGATAAGCAGAGTTGATTCACTAAGTATGATTTCATGCGCAAGAGTTTTGATATGTTTGGAAAGATATGGTTATATCCTAAAACAAAATTTCTAATACTACAACCTACATGGAACTTCTCATAACCGCCTAACAATGCCTCTGATCCTTTGACAAGAATACTTATATATAGGAAGTACCAGCGGCGTATCCACCATATTCTTGTCAAATTTTCATTGGTTTTATCAGTAAGTTATGATTGGTTCTATGATGTGACTCTAGAACATAAATAAACACCACAACCAATGTACCAAGAAATTACTAAATCCTACATGGAACTTCTCATAACCGCCTGACAATGCCTCTGATCCTTTAGCAAGAATACTTATATATAGGAAGTACCAGCGGCGTATCCACCATATTCTTGTCAAATTTTCATTGGTTTTATCAGTAAGTTATGATTGGTTCTATGATGTGACTCTAGAACATAAATAAACACAACAACCAATATCTGAGTCCAAGTTCTGATAGCATACATGTCCGAATGGTGACAGTTCCTCTCTCGTTTGTTATGATGGAGAGGTTTAGTTTATGTAGAAATAGAACACAATCCAATTTCTTTAAATGATAAGATGATATGAATGTTAAAATCAGTGTTGGTAACAAATTTTCAACCAAGACAATACTAAATCCTACATGGAACTTCTCATAACCGCCTGATAATGCCTCTGATCCTTTGGCAAGAATACTTATATATAGGAAGTACCAGCGGCGTATCCACCATATTCTTGTCAAATTTTCATTGGTTTTATCAGTAAGTTATGATTAGTCCTATGTGACTCTAAAACATAAATAATCACACAACCAAAGCTTGAGTCTTAATTCTGATAGTATACATGTTTGAATGATGACAGTACCTCTCTCGTTTGTTATGATGGAGAGGTTAGTCTATGTAGAAAATGGAACACAATCCAATTTCTTTAAATAATGAGATGATATGAATGCTAAATTAGTGAGTATAATACAAACTTCAACCAAAACAATACTAAATCCTACATGGAACTTCTCATAACCGCCTGATAATGCCTCTGATCCTTTGGCAAGAATACTTATATATAGGAAGTACCAGCGGCATATCCACCATACTCTTGTCAAATTTTCATTGACTTTATCCGCAAGTTATGGTTAGTTCTATGTGACTCTAAAACAAACACAACAACCAAAACTTGAGTCTTAATTCTGATAGTATCCATGTTTGAATGATGACAATACCTCTCTCGTTTGTTGTGATGGAGAGGTTAGTCCTTGTGGAAGTGAGACATAGCTCAACTTCTTTAAATGATGAAATTGAATACGCTGAAATGTATGATGAACAAACTTCGACCAAAACATACTAAATCCTACATGGAACCTCTCATAACCGCCTGATAATGCCTCTGATCCTTTGACAATAATACTTATATATAGGAAGTACCAGCGGCGTATCCACCATATTCTTGCCAAATTTTCATTGGTTTTATCCACAAGTTATGATTAGTTCTATGTGACTCTAAATTCTGATAGTATCCATGTTTGAATGATGACAATACCTCTCTCGTTTGTTGTGATGTAGAGGTTAGTCTATGTAGAAAATGGAACACAATCCATTTTCTTTAAATGATAAGATGCTATAAATGCTAAATCAGTGAGTACAAAACAAACTTCAATTAAGACAATACTAAATTCTACATGGAACTTCTCATAACCGCCAGATAATGCCTCTGATCCTTTGGCAAGAATACTTATATATAGGAAGTACCAGCGGCGTATCCACCATATTCTCGTCAAATTTTCATTGGCTTTATCCGTAAGTTATGATTAGTTCTATGTGACTTTAAAACATAAACAAACTGAAATAGTAACACGCATTAATATTCTTGGATAAGATTCCAATTCATAACTGGGATACGGGAAAATTGAGATAACATAAAGAAGACGTAAAAACTAAGCGGTTGGAGTTGAATCTTGATTTTTGGTGAAGGGGACTAGTTGGGTGGTTTCGTTTGGGCCGTCATTATCTTCGACAGGATTGGCGTTGATGTTGAAAACTCTTCCTCTTGCTGGTGGCCTAGTGATTGGGTTTTCTTGATTTACTTGGTTAACTGGGTTTGATTGAGCTTGAGCGTTTATGATGTTAACCAATCGAGGGCACGTGTTTCTAAAGTGGGTAGGGTCGCCACAATTGAAGCAAGCTCGAACATATGGAAACATGGGGTATTGGGGTTGTTGATATGTTTGGATCATGTTTTGAGTAGGGGGTGAGATTTGGTTTTGAGGGGTGCGGCAAACCTTGCTCAGATGACCATAGCATCCACAATTCGCACATAGTCGACAAGGCAAGGTAGATGGATGGTGATAAAAGCAGGTGTTACATCGAGGGTGAGGTCCAAGGTAAGGTTTCTTAATTGGGTAAGTTAAGTTGGGTGCTACTTGTGTGATTGGGATAGCTTGGATGGGTATGGCTTGTGAGGCTAGTTGGTTGCGTTGGGTGGTAGCGAAAAGTTGTCCGTCTCGTTTTCTCTTAGAAATGGGTTGAGAAGGGGATTCGGTTTGGGTGGAGTTTGAAGTTTCAGTTGATGCTTTATCCTTCTTCTTCTCCTCCTTGAAGTCTTTATTCCGGATGCGGTTCTCGGTGAGCTCTGTAGCTAACTCCATTGCGGCTTCCAAGGTTACAGGCGTGGTACTTATTACAGAGTCCTGAATCTTTGACGGAAGGCCTCGAATGTAGTGCTCAATCAAATGGTAAAGAGGAGTGAACAAGTTGGGAACCATTTGATTTAACTCGAGGAATCTTTTGTTGTAGGTGGTGTGGTCGCCTTCCTTTTGCTTCAACGAATAGAACTCATCTTCTAATTTCTTGATTTCGCTCCTTGGGCAAAACCGTCTTGTCATGATTTCCTTCAACTCTTCCCAAGTCAAAGTCATAGCGTCTTCAACACCTCGTTTGGCCTTCTCTGTATTCCACCAAGTAAGTGCTATTCCATATAAACGACCAGTAGCATATCGCACTTTGCGATCATCGGGGCAATCGCAATTTAGAAAAGTGTTCTCCATTTCTTCAAACCAATGGAGGAGAGCGGTGACACCTTCAGTCCCTTCGTATTTTGGAGGGTCGCAGGATTTGAAATGTTTGTAGGTGCATTTAGTGGTGTTTGGGGGAGGGTTGATAACATTTTGATTTTCTTGGTTGACAGGATTAGCAGTAAGGGCTTGTTGGACTTGAATTACAATGTTGGGTATTACGGCAGCCATTTGTTGAGCGATTAGGGCAGCCATGCGCTCGCGGGCTTTTCCTGCTTTCATCTTCCTACGGGCGAGGCTAGAAGACATCTACAAGGAATACATATCATGAGTATGAGTTGGATGTTTTTGGGATCATGGGTCGTATTTAGGAATGAACATTCATAAAATAAATACAGAAAATAAATCTACTACATCCATAGGATGTCTTGGGCTTTGCTCGTAATTGGGCCTTGCATGCCGCCATACTTCACCTTCGTAATCATGTGGGCCCCCATGAATACCGGGTTTTTCATATGGTTCGCATGTGTTAGCCTGGTTACGTACACTAAAACCCGGAGAAAATCGAGAAATATGTATGTAACGTATGATATTCAGAATGTCTCCAGGTATGGACACGATGACACCTCAAAGTGGGGTTAGTTCGAATGACGTTTGGTGTGGCATGCTCTGGCCTAATAGGAACTTCGTATTCTCATCGTTGGTCCCCAGGTAGGCAAACTGGTCCGTTATATTGGATTTATACGAATGCCAACCTAGACATGACGTTCCGACTACCGGTACTTGTACCCTTCCAGTTACTACATGCCCGTCGCAGAACTCACTTTGATGAGATTTGAAAAATGAAAAATGCGACAAAATCTTTGAATAACGAAAGTATGAAGATGATTTGAATATGTGAACATTGAAATATGTATGATGAATGTGTATGTAAGTATGTACGTTTGACTGTAAGTATAAACAAATATGAAACAAATAAATATCATAAGTTTGCATGTAACCTCATAAACAATTAAAATCTAGTCAACTATAGTATAGGCTCTAAGGGTCTAATAACCTCCCTATATCCCTATAGTCATGGCTCTGATACCAATCTGTCACACCCCGACCCGCAGCGGAAAAGGTGATCGGGGCATAATTGGGTTATCATCAAAGCTCATGACATTTATTATAACGTTTCATATTCATTATTACAATTTAAAGGGAAACATACAATCATAATTACATCATGTCCTAAACATCATTCTAGACTTCATTGTTTTCTTCTAAGGCATTTCCTATGTTTTCCTTGCTTCATCCTGTTCACCTGTATCATGTGTAAAAATGGTTTTTGGATCAACAAAAAGTTGGCGAGTGAATCCTATGAAAAACATTTGAACAAGTTTATTGAAATGATTATAAAATAAAGTGCACAACCACACATGAGTAAAAATAGATGTAAACTTATTCACCAATCATTTAATATTAAATAATGCACACACATACAATAATGGATTTGTTTTGAGGCACGCGTTGCTCAACTCGTCTCCCACGAGGAACTGATGGGCCTAATGAATGATTTGCATACAACTTGACATTATGAAATACATAACTATAAACAATATATACATTCTAAGTTTAGATCACAATATGGTATGGCACAAGTTTAAATAAACGAGTTAATTTTTGTGACACATGACACACCCCAAAACGTGTAATTAAAAAGGGGAGTTGTAAGATTCACTCACATTGGGTGCGTTCGGTTGATGATGTTGAATGCGCACGAAGTTTGATTTAACCACGAGTGAAACTAACCTAGATAATAACATAATGGTTCGGTAAATAAGTGGATTTTATTAAATCAATTTTTGTAGGATTATTGGATATATTTTTGTGAGTTTAAGGCTATTTCTAACTTTAAAAATGTTATTTTTAAGTATTTTTAATTGATTTTTAAATAAAATAAATAAATAAAAATAATAAAAAAATGTTGACTTTTTGACCGTTGACCTGTTGACCGGTTTGATTGTGTAATTGTGTGCGCCGGGTGAGGCTCGAACCCGAGACCTCCCGTTCGCGTGCACGCAGCTCTACCAATTGAGTTACGTGTCTAACCTGAAATATTTCTGTTTTTAATTATATTTATATACTAATTGAATTAATCCGAAAATCATTTATTTCAAAAACGATTTTAATGTCTCGCTCGTGCTCTCCAGGTCTCGAACCCGACTGGTTTAGGTAACAACAGTACGGGGATGTGTGCTACTGGTAAATAATCTGATTTGTTATTACTTATATAAACAATATTTCCATTCTGCCTTATATAAAAGTGATAACTGCTTTATATACATCTGATTTTTATTATACTTATAAAAACGTATTGATCATACATGTTATATAAATTGAAAGAAATCTTTTAACTCGACTTCACACGAGTACTAATGCTTAGATTTATTAAACGTGACAAGAACGATTTAAATATAAACATAGGAAATACGATTAACACGCAAGCTTGCAAGATAAACATATACTAGGAATTTATCACATAAGATTACAAGTATAACACAGTAGTTTGTTATTTGACATAAAGGAAGATTGCAACCTAAAATATATAAACAAAAAAGGATTCAAGTATGCTCACTGTTTTGCAAGCTTGCTGCAGTTCCGTGAAAGAGCAAGATGTGCAGGTTTCCCACAGGGAAACGATATCGGAAGTATTAAATAAGATACATTTATGTTCATTTTATAAAAATTCTTAAATCCGATGAAGAGTAGATCACTAAGATGTCAGAGGTCCAAGCATGGTCAATACACATTAACTTCCAGGAACTCGTTGAATAAATTCTGCATAGAATAAACAAAAAAAAACAACATATCAAGACCCCAGATTCTCTCAAAGAAGACTCACTAAACTCTGCGCCAGGTTTCCAATGAAGGAAAGGATCATTTAACTACCTTGCGCGGGCTCGCGCAAGGTTCAAAGTTAACCTTGATCAATTTCCTTGGACAACGCTTCTGTCGCAAACCTTGTGCAGATAATTATATTAGAGCAAGTGCTCACCAAACGTTGCGCTGAACAACAAAAAAGAGAAAAAGATCATTCAACTACCTTGCACCGATCGCGTAAGAAAACAGTTAATCCCGATAGACTTTCCTTTGGCAAAAAACCTTGTTTACAAGAATTGGGAATGTACACGTGGCAGGCAACAGATGGGTTATAGCTGTGAGATCTTCTAGAAGCCACTAGTACCAAATCGTGCAAGCATCTTTCGGTTATAACCAATTGCCACATGGCAGCATCTGGACGACCGAGAAAGATCAGGGTGATAGCATGCTCACATCAATAAAATGTAGTGATCTCATGACGACACGTGGCATTCCCCTAACCATGGATGAACTCACGATCCGTGTGCACTAACGGATGAGGCACAACTTAACGGAATAGCAAAAGATTCCGTTAAGGTTACCATCCCTCATTTTGGCGCCCAAACTCCGTCTATAAGTAAGTAACTTGGACTTCAAGTAGAGGGTATTCACTCTCAACTACTCTCTCTCTTACTTCAATTTACTTTCGACTACCTGTACTTATTCTCACGCCGGAGGGTGGTCACGGAGAGAACCCCCTTCTCCCCGTGGCGAGCTGACGGTGTTCTGTTTTATAGGATCAGTCGAAGTACAGTTGCATCCATCATCATCGCGAAACCGAACAAAGGATTAACCTCTTTGTGTAGAGCCCAAACCGTAGATCTGCTCAGATTCCTGTCTGGTTGATCTAGGGTTTCTTCATTGGCGCCCACCGACTTTCTTTTCTTCTCTCATCTTTCGTTTTGCTTTACTTACATCTCCAGCTTTCATGGCTGATGGATCATCATTTCCAGGTCCTCGATCGGAGATTCGCCGGGTCACTAGCGCTCCTCAAGTCGACGGACAGATTGTCAAAGACTCGTCCGGTGAAGCTGATGTTCCGTATAATCCAGATCATGCAAGCATTCCAGTAACACCGGCGGCTCCTCACGTTGACGCTGCGTCAATTCTTCCGCCTAGAGAAACTCCATTATCATGGTTGATTAAGTCTCAAACTGCTCTGAATGCCATGTATGCTCAGTTGTGTGCTCAAACCGGAACTCCATCTTTTCAAGCTCCGGTTGGTGCACCTTAGGCCCGTGCTTCGCCGGCGCCTCGAACTTTGAGTTACGGAACTCAGAACCAAGGTCGTGCACCTTCGCATGTATCTATGGATGGAACTGAGATGTACTCTAAAACCAGAAATGATTCAGTTCATTCTGGTAAAAGAAATCAAGAAGAAAACATCCAGTGACGACCATCAGTTCACTCACGTTTGGGCCCGCGATGAGTATGATAAGACCTATGAAGAAGGAGATAGTGCAAGTGTTTTCAATCGTCTATCTATAGATCATGCCAGTTATAAACCTAGGATTCGAGCAGTGTATAACCCTGAGGCGGAACATGATTACAACTTGATTTACCGACCTGCTGAAGCTGTAGAACAATCAAAATTTGTGAAGGAAATCGCTCTAGCTCCGCTAGAACGAGCAAAATTGCCATCAAACGTTGGTAAGTTTAATGGATTGTCAGATCCAGATGATCACATGCGCCTGTTTACTGGCGCAGGACTTATTGGAAGATGGACTCTACCTATGTGGTGCCATCTGTTTGTTCAAACGTTAACTGGAGCTGCGCGACTCTGGTTTGACAACTTACCAACAGGTAAGCTCTCCTCATGGAATGATCTTAAGCAAAATTTCCTTAGTTATTTCAGTCAACAGCGTCGTTATGTTAGAGATACGTCAGATGTGATGAACATTTGGCGAAGAGACAACGAGGGATTGGAAGACTTCATTACGCGATATAACAAGGAGGTCTTAGAAATCGGTGACGTACATGAAGATCTTATCCGCGCACAGTTCAAGTACGCGGTTAGATGTGACGAAATGATTAAGGTGCTTTCTGGTACTACTGGTTTGCCAAAACGTTGGGATAAGCTCATGGCAGCAGCCAAGGTCTATGCGCAAACCGAGCGCAACCTAAATTCAAACAGACCTCCTCTACCTCAGCATCGTCCTGAGATTCTGAGTAAAGGAAGTCAGAAGTTTAAGAAGGGTTGCAAAGACTCGAACCAAAGTTCTTATTCGCCATACTCTTCAATGGACGCTCGCGCAACGATTAACAAGATTGCAACTCAGAAAGCCATCAAAAAACGAGAATCGAGAGCGACAGTGGACCCCTCTCACCAAATATCTCGCAGAGGTCTTGAGCACAGAGAACTACCAATTCAAACAACCGCAACCTATGAAGAATAAAAAAGGTCAGGACCCAAACCTCTTCTGTGATTTCCACAAAGACATAGGGCATACAACCGACAATTGCATTAGCCTGCGCACATAAATTGAAAAGGCTTTGAAAAGTGGTAAGTTGACACATTTAGTGCAATCAGTTCGAAAAGAGGTCAGGCAACTCACGCGCGGCGATGAGGGGCCAAGAAACAAAAAGATGAAACAAGTTGCCATGATTCAAGGAAGTTCGTCGCACAAGCGCAACTTTCAAAAGTTTCGAGGAGAAAAATGGTGAGAACAGCAAGTGATATTTCCTGTGGTCCCTGGCGCTCAGGAAGAAAGACCTTTTGTGATTACAGGAATTTTCGGTCATTATCAGACTGACTATATGTTCATAGATCCGGGAAGTTCTATGGACATCATTTATGAACAATGTTTCAAGCAATTAGATCCGGAAGACAAGGCACGCCTAGAACCGATTGACTTCCCGTTGACCGGATTCTGCAATGAGGTTGTCTTCCCTCTTGGGCAAATAGTTTTTCCCGTAACTCTCTCAGATGGTAAGCACTTGCGAACCATTCAAGTAAACTTTATGGTAATGCCAGCAACTTCTCGTCATGACGTATTGTTAGGATGACGAGCACAATGAGACTCTAGCATGATCACATCTGCGCCACATGCTGCTTGTGGTTCCCAACGCTAACTGGCGTAGCTATTTTATTCGCTCGAAAGGAGATCATGTGTATCGAAGAACCATTGGTTAAGGCTGCTAGACCAACGTCACCATTTGAACCAGAGAAATGGGTTCTGATCAATTAGTATCCGGAATAACCAATTGTTCTGGGTTCTGCAATTTCCATGGCAATCCGCGCAAAACTCAAAACCTTGTTGTTTCGAAACATGGATATCTTTGCGTGGACACATGCAGACATGATAGGGGTCCGCGCAAGGTAGCTGAGCATTGCTTAAACGTTTTTCCGTCAGTACAACCGGTGGTACGGAAAAAGCGCAGCCTTGGATCAGAAAAGACAGAAGCCATGAATGAGTAAGTAGCAGAGCTATTGAAAGCTGGTATCCTGCGCGAAGTCAAATATCAAACCTGGGTCGTAAACCCAGTAATGGTAAAAAAGCATAATGGTGGCTGGCGCATGTGTGTGGATTTCAAAGATTTAAACAAAGCATGGCCCAAAGATTGTTATTCTCTTCCTGAGATTGACAAGAAAGTTGATTCATTAGCTTCTTTCTGTTGGAAATGTTTTCTAGATTGTTACAAAGGGTATCACCAAGTGCTGATGAAAAAAGAGGATGAAGATAAGACAGCTTTTCGCACGGAGAAAGGTATTTTTTGTTATACAAAAATGCCATTTGGCCTCCGCAATGCGGGAGCTACTTACCAAAGATTAATGGAAACCGTCTTTGGTGATGACATTGGCAAGATAGTAGAGGTGTACATCGATGACCTGGTCATCATGAGTAATTCAGAGGAGATTATGTTAGAAAATATCCAAAAAACCTTCGATTCCTTGCGCAAGGTTAATTTTAAGTTAAACCCCGAGAAATGCTCTTTCGGCATGGAAGAAGGGAAGTTCCTTGGTTTTGTGGTTACAAAAGAAGGATTCAAGGTCAATCCAGAAAAGGTGGAGGCCATCCAAAAAATGTCGTCTCCCACCACCATCAAAGAAATGCAATGATTAGCTGGGAGATTGGCTGCGCTTAACCGCTTTTTGGCTAATCATGCTGCAAAATCATTTCCATTCATCCGAACCTTGCGCAATTGTGTTAAAAGTAAAGCGTTTTTATGGACTCCTGAAGCGGAGAAAGCGTTTCAAGAAATGAAGGATTGCCTTATGCAATTACCCACGCTTACCGCTCCGCGCAGCAAGGAACCTATGATCCTTTACCTTTCCGCTTCTCCAGCGGCAGTTGGAGCAGTATTAATGGTGGATCGGGAAGGCGTTCAATCTCCAATATATTACATCAGTAAGATGCTAAATGATCGAGAAACACGTGATTCTATAATGGAGAAATTAGTGTTAGCTCTTGTCACGCCTCGCGCAGGCTGAGACGATATTTTTCAGGGCATGTCATTACGGTCTTGACTAATTATCACATTGGTCAAGTTTTATCTAAACCAGACGTCTCGGGGCGCCTCGCGAAGTGGGCAATTGAATTGGGAACATACAACATTTGTTATAAGCCAAGACCAGGCATCAAAGGTCAAGAATTAGCCGACTTTGTTGCTGAGATTCCAGCAGATAAAGTTGAAGAGTACGAAGCAATTCAAAATCCAGTACCTATCGTTGATGACAGAGCATGGATTTTGTACACTGACGGCGTATCAAACAACGATGGGGCAGGAGCAGGTTTACGGTTAATAAGTCCAGATGGTGAAGAATTCGCTTACGCAATTCGGCTGGAGTTCAAGAGTACCAATAATGAAGCAGAATATGAAGCTTTCTTAGCAGGCTTACGCCTGGCTATTAAAATGGGTGCATCTAACTTAACTGCTCATGTTGACTCTAAGCTAGTTGCTGAGCAAATTACTGGTTCTTACGATGCAAAGGGAGACGTTGTGGCCCTCTATCTAGAACAAGCGAAAGCACTCATCACTCAATTTAAGCAATTCAAAGTTGTTCACGTGAATTGAAGTGAAAATAAACATGCTGATGCCTTGAGCAAATTAGCTGCGACAAGTTTTCAGCATTTGGCAAGAGAGGTTCGCATCAAAGTTTTAAGAAACCCATCGGTACCACTCAAACAAGTAAGCATGGTTGAAATCGGGGATCCATCTTGGATGTCTCCAATTATTATGTACCTACTACGTGGGACACTTCTAGCAGACAAAGCTCAAGCAAGAAAGATCCGATGCAAAGCCATTAATTACGAAATGGCCGATGGTATCTTATATCGGAAGTCGTATTCAGGACCTTTACTTCGCTGTGTGAGTAAACATGATGCGCAGTATTTAGTACGGTAGATCCATAGGGCTTGTGTTGTATCCATTCTGACCGCGCATGGTGGTTACCAAGATTATGAGTACAAGCTATTACTGGCCTGGGATGTATGTTGATGCAATCGAAATTCTGCGCAAATGTATGTCTTGCCAGCGACACGCTCCGAAGACATTGCGCCCAAAGAATCCTCTTGTTCCGATAACCACTGCTTGGCCATTCCAACAGTGGGGAATCGATTTTATCCGACCTTTTCCTGATGCGCCGGGCGCAGTTAAATTCGTTATTGTCGCGGTAGATTATTTTACCAAATGGGTGGAGGCCAAGCCGTTAGCATCCACTACAGCCATGGTAGTTCGCAAATTTATATGGGAAAATATTATCTGCCATTTTGGTTTACCATTACGAATCGTCACCGACAATGGTCCCAATCTCACAGCTGCACAACTACAAGCCTGGATGCAGGAAATGAGAATCAAACATGTTTTTGCCTCTGTTGCCCACCCGCAGGCAAACGGTCAGGTGGAAAGCATAAACAAGCAACTGGTGGAAGGCATAAAGGCACGCCTAGGTGTTGGTACATATGTCTGTTGCCTACGTCATTATGTATCGAGTCTGAGAGAATAGGGTTTAATCTGTTAGAAACAAGGCGTATTTATGTAAAGTTTAGGCCAAGTTCGCTCATGAAAGCATGTGAGAAGGCAAGTTCGGCCGAACTTGACTAGGTCAAGTTCGGGCGAACTTAACCCAAGTTCGACCCCAAGTTCGGGCGAACTTACTCCTTCCATGTCCATTTCCAGCGAACTTGTATCCCTATAAATAGGTGCCTTGGGATTTCATTTGTAAGAGTGGGAGAGATTTTGGCACAGAGACGGCAAAGCCCTGTCGGATCCGGTTCTCGAATGTATTGAACTTTAGATCAATGAAAACAACATTTAAATGAGTAATTCTTGTTATTTGGTTAACTTGTCATTAGTTTACGCCTAATCGGACAATAGATAACAAATTTAGGTTCCCGTGCTAATCGTGGACGTTCCTACAAGTGGTATCAGAGTCTGGATACCTAAATTTGCTGGAATCAAGACAAAAATCTCTCTATTTCATCTTCATTCTATCATTTTTCTTAACATTTTCACATACTTAATGATTTCATGGTAAAAAATGAGTGATTTTGAATATGTCTACATCATAGATAAACCCCTAAGAGTTTGAACATCAAATTCAAACGTTTTGATATAAAAAAGTTGCAAAAACCATGTTTTGGAAACTAGATTCAGCCGAACTTAACACTAAGTTCGACCGAACTTGCTTGAAAAATCTTTGAGTTTTCATCAAGTTCGACCGAACTTGGGTAATTTTCAAGGTTTTGAGCTTAAGTCTGCTCGAACTTGTTGATTTTTGCTTGAAATTCCATCAAGTTCGACCGAACTTGATATAATTTTAGTGAAAATTCACTCAAGTTCGCCCACACTTACCTTTTCTCTTGAAATTCAAGCCTAAGTAAACCGAACTTAACAGTTTCATCTGAAAAAGTTACAAGTCCGCTTGAAATCTGATTTTTCTAAAAAAATCACCTCAAGTTCGACCGAACTTGAGTGTAAGTGATAAAATTTGAAACTTGATTACCTAAGTTCGACCAAACTTGTGAATACTTGAAATCAAAAATTGTTTTCACACAAGTTCGACCGAACTTGTCTGTTTCTAATCGATTTTCGAATGTTTTTTATCGTATTTTCAGATAAATCTACGGATTGTCAAAATGGAAGATTTCCACAACGTATTCGTCTCTCAAATGGCTTCTTCATCAAATGCTAATGTTCTTGCGACGAACCAGATGAATATCGACAACGAAATGGGCACTACGTCGAAACCGCCAAAGCTAATGAGTATGGACGAGTTTGAAGGATGGAAGGAAAAGTTTGTGAACTGGATACAAGCGAATCAATTCAACAGTTGGGTTGCAGTTGAGGATGGCTACAAACGGCCAAAGGATGAGCGTGATCAAGATCTTCTGCTGAACAAGTTTTCAAATGCCGACAAAGATAATTATGTTGCAGAGAAGAAAATGATCAGCTTGATACAACAATCAGTGAAGGAAGATATCTTGATATTATTGTCAGAATATGATACTTAGCAAGAATTATGGAATTCTCTTTGTGAGAAATTCAAAGGAAGTGATGAAATGATCAAAAGCAAAAAGGCTTTAATCAAGAAAGAATTCAAGATCTTCACGATGATAAAAGATGAAACAATGAAACAGATGATAGATAGATACTGTCACCTCATGGTCCAAATGCGGAGACATGATATCAAAAGAACTAATGAAGAGCTAATTGAAAAGTTGGCTGATGCACTTCCAGAAGGAGAATGGACAACATATCTGACGATTCTGAAGAATAGTCCATCTTGGAGACACTTCAAATTGTCATCTTTCATTGACAAGTTGGAAGGTCATGAAATGGAGTTGATGAAAATTGCTAAATCAAAGAATGCTAATGTTGTTCAGGATGTCGGTGTCTATTACAAAGGAGGTATTCCTGATACTCCTATTCAAAGCCCGAAAATCCAACCAGCATTTAGTGCAAATGCAAATTCTTCTCCAAGTCAAAGTTCTCCATATGCTAGTTATACTAGTGCTAGTTCAAGCTCTTCATTCCAAAATCAGACAAGTCAAGCAAGTTCTGATTCAAATGTTTTCTAGTGCAATATAGCAGTCGATTTGAAGAACGTATTTCCTGAAAAGGTGGCCAAATAGCACATAGCACTTCTTGCTACTGTCCTCGAAACATATGAAAGTCTCGTTGCTGGAAAGATCAAAAATCCAGAGATGACTGCCGAAGATTATGATCAGGTAGACGAAGAAGAATTGGAGCTAATGGATATTAAATGGAGCCTTGCATCCATTATCAGAAGAGTTTCCAAATTTGTGGTGCTCACTGGAAGGGATATTGGTAACTCAAGCAACAAGCTTGGATTTGACAAGACTAAAGTCACATGCTTCAGGTGTCGACAAAAAGGACACTTCAAACGAGAATGCAACAATCAAGAAGCAAGTGGAAACCAACATCCTTTCGGCAGCAACAATGAGTACTACAAGAAAGCTCTTCAATATAAGCCATATCCGAAAAGAACACAAGTTGAAGTAGAAGATAAATCTGCAAAGACAACCGAACAAGCTCTTGTTGTTACTCATGGCAGAGGTAGTGGATGAATCTGATACATCGTATGTCGATGCTGCTTTGGAAAATGCCATTCTGGAAGGATATAGGCAGAGAGCTGAGGAAGAAGAGTTAGCTTACCTTGAGATGCAGAAACAAGAAGCCTTGAAAGCAGACGCAGAAAAGGTAAAGGCTAAGGTAAGTGTGTCTGAAAAGGAAGTTGTGAAAGTTGTGGAGGTTGAAAAACCTTGCACAAAGTGCGCAAGTCCTTGTGAACCATGTCTTGATAAAGTCAAAGTCATAAGAGAATTGACTGTACACAACGAAAACTTTCATTATGATTACAAAACCATAAAAGAAGCTTATGATAAAATATCAAGCAAATATAAATATGTTGAACATGCTAATGGTGAACTTAATGCTAATGTAAAAATGTTAAATGCTACAGTAATTGAGAAACAAAAGGCAATTAACATGTACATTAACACAATTGCTAAGACAAAGCGTGCGCTTCACAGCATGAAAATTGAAACGGAACGGGTAAGACAGCTTCTAAAGAGTTACACCACAAACGCGTATGTCATTGATCACATTTTATCTACGATTAAATTGGAGGAAAATGGTGAGAAATCAAAGCGTAAAGAGTACGGATGTGTTCCTCCACCATTTCTTGCAAGTTATTCATGCAAGAAAGATGATGAAGTTGAAAAGGCATTTAACTTACTTATTTTGTCTGATAAGAAAAATAAATTGCCTGAGAACATTGACGTAGATTTTACGAAATCAAATGATGACAATGAAGCGATGGTAAAAGATGTGGTTAAAAATGTGTTGGGAAATGATTCTGATAACGGTAGCTTTCAAAGCGCCAACACAAGTTCAAACAGTTCTGATACACAGTCCGAAAATGATGATACAGCTTCAGAAAGTGATCTAAGTGATGATCCTAACGTTGTCATGTACAAGGTTAAGGATTATGATAGATTATACTTTGATGATAGCTTTCCGATTCGGAATGTAAAAGAAGATCAAATTGATAAACTGTTTAAACTTGTAGAAGTTTCATCAGATGATCTTGACAAAAATGAGAAAAGATTTTACTCGAAACCTAAAAGGAATGCTAACAATTATTGAAAGGTTGGTGGTGATTTTCCTGAGCACAGGAGAGCAGGTTTAGGTTTGGAAGTTGAAGAAGAAGAACCGAAGAAGAAGGAGAAACCAGTCTTCCAGGAATACAAATGTAAGAATATAAAGTTTGTGTACGGAACGAGCACGGTTCAAGAAGAAAGCATGATCGGTAAGCAATCGAATGATGAATTCAAGAAAGAAAAAGAACTTCGGGACAAGGCTAAGACCAAGTCCACAAGTGGAGTAAAATCTACTAGTGGAAATGGATCTGATAACCGGACTTGCTTTAAATGCAATACTGTTGGACATATTGCACGCAAGTGTCTAAATCTAAAGCATGTGTTTCCTCGAAGAAAAACCGAATCAAAAGATGAAAAACAAAAACAACCAGAGATTGTGAAAAATGTCACAGAATCAATTAGAAACAATGAATCTGAACAAGAAGTGAAACCTAAAATTGTGTCAAAGTTTGAAAACTCAACATTTGAAAAAGGTGAAACTTCAAGGTTTAATGAAATCAAAGATTCTAGGTTCTATATCAAGAAAGCAAGAAGCAAACTACAATCATGGGTTGCTAAGAAAAAGCTTTCATCATCAGAAAAACCAAAGTCTGTTGCTGAAAAAACTGAAAATGTTAAATCAACTAAGTCAGTAATCAAACAGACAAAGAAAGAAAAGGTCAAAACGTTTTCAGAATCGACATTGGACGAAATGTTTGATGATGATTTTGAATATGATGAAGAGTTAGAATATGGTTATCATGCTTATCAGTACAAACCTAAAACCAAAAAGGTTTGGGTTTCATTTTTCAAATAGTTGTTTCATGTGCAGGAGTCCCAAGATCCACTCTATCAAAGTTGATACAGGATAGCAGAGCTCCATGAGCTTTTAACTTATCTAGAAAGTCATATTCTTTGATGGTTTTTTAAATTACATAGTGGTTGAAAAAGAAAAGTTAAAAAGAATTTTTGAAAACTTGAGAAAATCCACACCGTTGAACAGAACACTGATTGTTATATTGAAAAATCATTTAAAATTGATTTCCTACAAGTGATTCTTACAAGTGGTTTCTACTAGTTGAGGTTAACAAAGTTTAATGGTTTGTTTCTGTTGTCAGGTGATGATGCAGAAAATGAAAAAAGGATCGGACGACGAGTTCTCGGGATCCTCATTGGTTTGTTACATTTTTAGAAGAATTTCTTTAAATCTAAAATCCAAAAATATGTTTTTGATTTTAGGGGGAGTAAGAAAATTTGAATTTTTTTAGAAAAATCAAAACATATGAAAAAGTTGAAAATTCAAAAACATTGAAAAATTCAAAAAGTACAAAAATATCAAAAAAGACAAAAAGAATTTGGTTGTCAAAAAGGAAATGATAGTACATCAGTGGATTATCACAATATGCTAAAGAATTGTAAAGTTTAAAAGTGATAAACAAGTCTTACTGTGGATGTGTCGATACGCTTTACACATTCAGTAGATTGTTTCCCGGATATAAACTAAATTTTACAACTGCTTAATCTTGTGGATTAACACATCTTGGATATATGGACTTAGTACTCCGAAATTTCGATTGAAGGGTTGCCTGATTCTGAGATACGAGGTCTTTATAGATAGTTGATATCTGGGGTATTATACAAGTTCTTCTGATTTTGCAGAAGTAATAGCCTAGAACTTCTATAATGCTTTTGCTAAAAACCCTAAACTGCATGCAAAACTTGAAAAGTATCGAAAGATCTAATCAGTTGTAGTGATTAAAAGATTCCTTAAGTGGAACACACCTTTAAAGACGAGCCCTCATCTCTTTGTCTGTACGGTAGTACTAACCTGAGCTCTCAAGGTCTCGCACAACCCTGTATCAATTAGGCTATATTCACCTGTAAGATGAAATCTAGGGATGGATTCGGGAGTATATTCAAGAAGTGGGAACCATAGTTAAGTCAAGTTTCATAATTCTTACTTAACATATCTTGGAACAATTGAGAACGTGATGAAGTTTAAGAGGACAAACGTATCGACAATCTAGGTAAACGAGTTTAAAACTTAAAGTCATCAAAAAGGTCAACGATACTGGTGATTTGTCTCAAACAACTGATATGATCCTTAGACACGATTTCACAAAAATATGTCTGTAAATATGTTTGTACATAGTTTACTTTACTTGTTGAAAGTTTCTGTAAATACTTTACTTGCTTTTCAAAGATAAAACCAAAAAGATTTCTAGTGTGTTTTAGCATAAATTTTCTAAAATACAAAACGATTTTGTTTCTACATTAGTTTCAAACGAGCCAATGTTGGAGAAAGGATCTTCAAAGTCTGGTAAGAAAATCTGATAAATGTTTAAAATTTCATTAATTTGAAACTTTAAAATCAGATTGTTCATAACGGTTTGTCAAACTGAGGTCATTAATTTGGACTTGGTTGATATATTTGGTTAATCAAGGTCATTAACTTGGACTTGATCAACTAAGTGGATTTTTACAAATCAAACGATAAAAATGTGAAAGTTGAAGGTCTTAAATGTAAAATGTATTCAAGGTAATTAAGTTGAACTTGAAACAATCAAAAAGTTTTTGAAAGTTTTGAAGTGAAGATTATAGTTTGAAATGTTGATGGTATAAAATTTTTTAAAAACGGTGATTCTGAAATGTTTATTTGAATGCCAGAATTTATTTAGACAGGTAGTAAAGTTTGAGGGGGAGCTGGATAAAACATTGTTCAAAGATTTCAGAAAGCTCAAAGCTAGGGGGAGTTTGAAGTCTAAAGACCAAAGCAAAGGGGAGTCTGAGAGTAAAGCTTAAAGCTAGGGAGAGCATGATGATTTAAAGATTTATCAAGACAAAACTCAAGAAAAAGAAAGAAGATAAAGATCAATACGTTAAAGTTTATACAAGACCTAAAGATCGGAAGACTCAGAAGATTGTAAATGTCAAAATGACTGCGGCAACATCCAAGGGGGAGTCAGTTGGTGCATATGTCTGTTGCCTACGTCATTATGTATCGAGTCTCAGAGAATAGGGTTTAATCTGTTAGAAACAAGGCGTATTTATGTAAAGTTTAGGCCAAGTTCGCTCATGAAAGCATGTGAGAAGGCAAGTTCGGCCGAACTTGACTAGGTCAAGTTCGGGCGAACTTAACCCAAGTTTGACCCCAAGTTCGGGCGAACTTACTCCTTCCATGTCCATTTCCAGCGAACTTGTATCCCTATATATAGGTGCCTTGGGATTTCATTTGTAAGAGTGGGAGAGATTTTGGCACAGAGACGGTGAAGCTCTATCGAATCCGGTTCTCGAATGTATTGAACTTTAGATCAATGAAAACAACATTTAAATGAGTAATTCTTGTTATTTGGTTAACTTGTCATTAGTTTCCGCCTAATCGGACAATAGATAACAAATTTAGGTTCCCGTGCTAATCGTGGATGTTCCTACACTAGGTATGGCGCAACGCGGCTGGGTTGATGAATTGCCAAGTATACTATGGGCACACCATACTATGCCAAGAAGCAAAGTACAAGTCTCAAATGGAAAAATACTACAACAAACGGTTACGCTTGTGCACCTTCTTACCCGGTGATTTCGTACTTCGCGACAATGAAGCATCAAACGTCGAAAACCCAGGAAAACTGGCACCAAAATGGGAGGGGCCATACATAATCCAAGAAGTTCTTGGAAAAGGCGCGTACACACTTAAACGTCTGGACGGACCGGCAGTCCCAAGGACTTGGAATGCGCAACAACTACGTCGTTGTTACATGTAATCCCATAGCTCATTTAGCCTTGCGCTTTTTAGGAGCCTGTTTACATCATATCTTGGTTGTAATCTTAGTGACATTTGCAGCTTTATGCTTTATCAATAAATAAAATGCTTCCTGTCGCTACTTACATTCTGTTATATATTTATTACAAATGCATGCAATTCCTTTGGATACGCAAAAACACACACTAATGAGCCATAAGACTAGACAGTGCTTGCGCTCACACATGAGGTTAATCCTTGTTCATTTCTCTATCCTAAACAAGTAATTGATCACATGCAAATATTGTAAACTAAATATATTATACTCACATAAAAAGTACTTGCGCATCCGTACAACATTACATCAAAAAGAATGTACAAGGATCAGGAGAAGTAAAACAATCTATTTCCCTTTTCCCACATCCTTTATGCTTTCTTGTTTCTCCGCCTCTGAGAAGATCTCTTTTAACCTGTCAACAAAGTCATCATGTTGTAGCGCAGCGTCAACAAGGTCCATGACAGGAATATGCAACTGATCGTAATTCTCGTTGGTAGCAGTATATATAGCAACAATATCGGTCCCATGAGTAGCAGCGCGGCTTCTATCCCATTGGTTTTTAAAGCATGGGCCACATGCAACGTGCATTCCTTGTAGCCCTCAGCATGGCCATCATTCCGGGTTGCCACCATTAGTTCCGCCACTATCTCATCTAACTCCGTAGAGTTCAAGATGGAGTTTGCAATCTTTAAACAAACGCGTCAATATCAGAAATAATAATTAAGCAAGATGTATATATTTCAGGAGAAGGGATAATACCTCCACAATCCCATACTCGCGCAGCCGGGTAAGCTGATTCATCAGGGACTCTGTCAGGCTCTCTGTTGTGGCACGAGCGACCTCCATATCATAAATCTTCTGCTCGCCCTCAGTCAAACGGCGGGTCAGCTCGGCCTTCTCAGTTCGATGAAGGTTAATATCCTTTTTCAAGGTATCAACCTCATCCTGCAGTTGCGCCTGATCAAATAACATTGATGTTAGATCATCAATCTCTTTATTCTTAAGGAGGAGAGTCATTTTGGTCGCTACCTCATTCTGCTCACTCCTCTCTCTGTGCGAACGAGCCTCCGCCGCCGCAGCAACCGCATCATCTTTCTCTTTTCCGAGCTTCTCGATCTCATTGCGCAGAGAAATCTTTTCATTATTATCCCGATCACAAGCCTCCACAAAGCGCTGCGATCATCTGCATGTTGAGCGGCAGCAGCATCATATTTACGCTTCCATGAAAGCGCATACCACTCCTCGGTCTTCTTCTCCTCATCAAACTTGGATTTCCCAGCTTCGAAATCCATCACCATCTTCAACGTTTTCTCCCTTTCAATTTTGGCTTTCGCCTTATTAATCTCCACTTCATCACGCTCCTTATTCATGCTACGCCATTCACGCACGATCCGGTTTATCGTGAAGGAGGCAAGGGCGGACTCTTGTAAATATGATTCATAAGTATCCTCATGGTTCTTCTCCTCTTGGCGCTTCACCTCCGCCGGAGGGAAGATGCCCTTATACCACTCCCTGCAGGAGTGCCAATCTGTGAAAACATCACCCTGTTTAACTTTCCACACAGGTTGGTTGATCTCAGATGCCCGTTTCTCTGAATAAGACCTATAGTAATAATCCCAAAGCATTTCCTCGGGGTGAATCGACGATTCTTCATCAGAGTCTTCAAAAGAAGACATAAAACCTTCGCTTTGTGTTGAAGGGCCGGCACCCTTAGAAATAAACGTTGAGGGCTCAGCAATAGGTGTGGATGGTTTCTCTTGCCCCCCCAGCTACTGACCCCTTCACAGCAACATTTGAAGTAGTATCTTTAGCCTGCTCTCCAGCAGGATTCTCAGCTGCAAATTGTTTGGGCTCTTCTTCTGGAGCCACTTTTTCAGGGATAATGGGGTCTGCATCAAAGATAGGTGCGCTTTGGTCCACATCTCCCTCTTCAATATTATCAAGTCTGCGCGGAGATGGTATAGAAGAAGAAGAAGTAACCAGTGCAGCCTTCACAAGTTTCTCTGCAAAAACAGACACAAATGTTAACACATAAGGCAGTACGCAGATTGTTACTACAAAGTGTGCAAAGAAGAAGACATACCAGGAGAAAATTTCTTCGTGAAGGCTTCTAGATTGCCTTTCTTACCAATGCGCGGGCGCGCAGCCTTTTTTGGCGGAGACGGTGGTGCAGTCTCAGACTCTTTCCTCTTTTTGGAGGTACGCTTCAACGCCTCTTCAGGGCTTGAAGGGATCTCCAAGGGGTCATCTGGATTCGAGGCAGGGAGAGAGGAGGTGTCAATGGGTTCTTGTTTTGGTTTCTTCAAACCTACAGGCGCAAGACCTTTCAATGAGTCCGACACCACCACGTAATCACACTAAGAGTCAGATACGATACGCGTACCTTTCTTGCCTTCAGCTTTTACAGCAACAGATGGCTTAGCCTTTTGCTCTGGTTTGGAGGAAGTTGGCGCAGCAGTAGCAGCAGTTGGCTTCTTCTTTTTCTTTGATTCAGGGCCTACGCCCAAGTTTAGCAAATCACCTACATGACCAATAAATAAGGTCGCGCCATAAGTTACATTGCAATATTACTTAGAGTTGGTATCTGCAAGTAATATTGCAATAACTAACTCAGGCATCACACGATGTGACTTACCAGTAGTAGAAGGGGGTTGCGCATTAAGATCTTCCTTCTTGGGGATTTCAAAATTCCCTAAGATTTGATCGAACCATGGTTCTTCATTCTCCGCGAGCGGCACCGCGGCCATCTTCTTGTTGTCTCTCTTATAAAACACCAAGTGCAATGGCGCAACTATTTAAACAAAGCATAACAACGAAACTTCATCGATATGCAACAAATTATGGAAAACAGTTTTTAGAAAATTATGGAGTTACTTACCAACTCCATCCTTGGTGTACACCAGCTTTTCTTGTCGCTCTTTCTTCCACAGGATGCTCATGCCTGCAGCAATTAGTGCCCTCTCTGGCAAAATAATATTGGGCGCATCTTTTATATTGTGGTACCACACTTCGTTGGTCGGAATGGCCAACGTCTCCAACTCTATCACCTCCCCGCCCCTAAACGTCATCGCCGCCATTGGGATAACCGCCGCTTTCACGTAAAAAAACTTATGTTTCCAATCGTAATAGGACTTGGGTGGCACCAACAACAATCATTTCGCCTGCAAACGTTGTTGGAATGAATAAAAGCCCAATGAGCAGTGAAGCTGATAAAATACCCGGAACTTCTCGACTGTCGGTATGATCTGCATCGACCGGCAGACAAACTCGAAGTGCCTAATCCTCACCATCCCCATCGGGTTCAGTGGAGAAATATAGAATTTATAGAAATCAAGAATCTCAAGCATGAAGTGGGTCACCGGAAGTCTAAAAATGCCTTCGGCAAAGTAATCATAGAATAGAGTAATGTAGCCGGCCGGAGCATCCGCCGCCGTGGCACCCTCCTTAGGGTAAAAAGCCCCCCCAGGACTTGGCAAACAAAAAATTATCAACCAGGGCATCGAAGTTTTCTTTTCCCCACTTCAGTGGTGGAAGTATAGACGTCGTCAGCACCTCGGCTCTCCCGGAACTAGATCCAGTCGCCATAATCTTGAAAAAGAACTCTTGAAGAAGGGGATTTTTCAGAAAGGAAGGAGATGATCGGAGTTTAGCAATCGCCGGAAAATATGAAGGATAAAGGTTTTTCTCTCTCTAGAATATCACAGGGTGAAAAAGCAAATGGAGAGACATTTCCCTTTATATACTAATCGCAATTAATGCCAGATATGACTGTAGCGACTTTTGCGACCATCACACCTCCCCAGGTAACTGCAAGGGCGAGTGGGGAACAGTAATCGCCCCACGCGCGCGAGTGTCGCCGAATTATCATTAATGCAGTAAGACATGTACTGGTGACAGCTTGTCCACAGTACCACCACGTCTCAGGAACGTGCATGTTCACTAACTACATTATCTAGATGAGCGACACTTGGCCAAGTATATTTGAAATTCAAATATTCCTCAAAGTTCACTTATGACACGTCACCAAGAAGTAGAAAACACCAAAAGACCAACACCCATACAGCGCAACATACTTATCTCAAGTCTAGTGCTCCACCTACTCTTTACTTTCACATAGGAGCAACACTGGACTAGGGGGACTTGAAGGGGTATGGTCCCAAAGACCTTGCGCCAAGCAAGGTCACCATACCCACTATTAACTTCCAAGGAGACCTCGCACAGACTTCTATGCCAAAGAAAGACTCACTAAGACTCTGCGCCAGGTTTCCAAAGAAGGAAAGGATCATTTAACTACCTTGCGCGGGCTTGCGCAATGTTCAAAGTTAACCTTGATCAATTTCCTTGGACAACGCTTCATTCGCAAACCTTGCGCAGATATTTATATCACAGCAACACCAAACGTTGCACTGAATAGCAAAAAAGAGAAAAAGATCATTCAACTACCTTGCACAGATTGCACAAGAAAACAGTTAATCCCGATAGACTTTCCCTTGGCAAAAAACCTTGTTTACAAGAATTGGGGCAGAGGCAAAGGGAATCTTTTTCGTTGTAACAGAATGCACACATGGCAGGCAACAGATGGGTTACAGCTATGAGACCTCTAGAAGCCACTAGTACTCAATCGTGCAAGCATCTTTCGGTTATAACCAATTGCCACATGGCAGCATCTGGACGACCGGGGAAGATCACGGTGATAGCATGCTCACATCAATAAAATGTAGTGATCTCATGATGACACGTGGCATTCCCCTAACCGTGGATGAACTCACGATCCGTGTGCACTAACGGATGAGCCACAACTTATCGGAATAGCAAAAAAATCCATTAAGGTTACCATCTCTCATATTGGCGCCCAAACTCCGGCTATAAGTAAGTAACTTGGACCTCAAGTAGAGGGTATTCACTCTCAACTACTCTCTCTCTTACTACAATTTACTTTAGACTACCTGTACTTATTCTCACGCCAGAGGGTGGTCATGGATAGAACCCCCCTTCTCCCCGTGGCGAGCTGACGGTGTTCTGTTTTGCAGGATCAGTCGAAGTACAGTTGCATCCATCATCATCGCGAAACCGAACGAAGGATTAACCTCTTTGTGTAGAGCCCAAACCATAGATCTGCTCAGATTCCGGTCTGGTTGATGTAGGGTTTCTTCATTGGCGCCCACCGACTTTCTTTTCTTCTCTCATCTTTCTTTTTGCTTCACTTAGATCTCCAGCTTTCATGGCTGATGGATCATCATTTCCAGGTCCTCGATTGGAGATTCGCTGGGTCACCGACACTCCTCAGGTCAACGGACAGATTGTCGAAGACTCGTCCGGTGAAGCTGATGTTCCGTATAATCCCGATCATGCGAGCATTCCAGTAACACCGGCGGCTCCTCATGTTGACGTCGCGTCAATTCTTTCGCCTGGAGAAACTCCATTATCATGGTTGATTAAGTCTCAAACTGCTCTGAATGCCATGTATGCTCAGTTGTGTGCTCAAACCGGAATTCCAGCTTTTCAAGCTTCGGTTGGTGCACCTCAGGCCCGTGCTTCGCCGGCAGCTCGAGCTATGAGTTACGGAACTCAGAACCAAGGTTGTGCACCTTCGCATGTATATGTGGATGGAACTGAGATGTACTCTAAAACCAGAAATTTATATCAAGTTCGGTCCTACGATTAAAACATATTTAAATCAAAACAATATAAACATAACTCGCATTGTAAACGTTATACTGTATTTCGTGTTGACTGAGTTGACTTGAGTTGACAATCGAGTTGAACAAGCTTGACCCGGTGTTGACCCGAACATGAACACAAACCAAGACTACTGGTTGACTAACATTGACCTGAACCAAGACAAGACCCGAAACTGAACCATGACTGCCGTAACCTGAACCAGAGCTAACCACTCCTGTTTCCACCACCGTCATCGCCTGGTGTCTCTGGCTAGTCGCCATTTAAGTCCGATGTCGTGAATGGCGCTGCTGCTGCCGGAACACCACCGCCGTCGTCGTCATCATCATCATCAGTCCTGTCCCAAGCCAAGGCCTGAATACTCGTGACCCGATCTGTTCAAAGAGGTACCAAAATGACCGTATCCAAATTGAAACGAAACCCAAATGGAAACTCGGTTGGTGCACCTCAGGCCCGTGCTTCGCCGGCAGCTCGAGCTATGAGTTACGGAACTCAGAACCAAGGTTGTGCACCTTCGCATGTATATGTGGATGGAACTGAGATGTACTCTAAAACCAGAAATTTATATCAAGTTCGGTCCTACGATTAAAACATATTTAAATCAAAACAATATAAACATAACTCGCATTGTAAACGTTATACTGTATTTCGTGTTGACTGAGTTGACAATCGAGTTGAACAAGCTTGACCCGGTGTTGACCCGAACATGAACACAAACCAAGACTACTGGTTGACTAACATTGACCTGAACCAAGACAAGACCCGAAACTGAACCATGACTGCCGTAACCTGAACCAGAGCTAACCACTCCTGTTTCCACCACCGTCATCGCCTGGTGTCTCTGGCTAGTCGCCATTTAAGTCCGATGTCGTGAATGGCGCTGCTGCTGCCGGAACACCACCGCCGTCGTCGTCATCATCATCATCAGTCCTGTCCCAAGCCAAGGCCTGAATACTCGTGACCCGATCTGTTCAAAGAGGTACCAAAATGACCGTATCCAAATTGAAACGAAACCCAAATGGAAACTCGGTTGGTGCACCTCAGGCCCGTGCTTCGCCGGCAGCTCGAGCTATGAGTTACGGAACTCAGAACCAAGGTTGTGCACCTTCGCATGTATATGTGGATGGAACTGAGATGTACTCTAAAACCAGAAATTTATATCAAGTTCGGTCCTACGATTAAAACATATTTAAATCAAAACATATAAACATAACTCGCATTGTAAACGTTATACTGTATTTCGTGTTGACTGAGTTGACTTGAGTTGACAATCGAGTTGAACAAGCTTGACCCGGTGTTGACCCGAACATGAACACAAACCAAGACTACTGGTTGACTAACATTGACCTGAACCAAGACAAGACCCGAAACTGAACCATGACTGCCGTAACCTGAACCAGAGCTAACCACTCCTGTTTCCACCACCGTCATCGCCTGGTGTCTCTGGCTAGTCGCCATTTAAGTCCGATGTCGTGAATGGCGCTGCTGCTGCCGGAACACCACCGCCGTCGTCGTCATCATCATCATCAGTCCTGTCCCAAGCCAAGGCCTGAATACTCGTGACCCGATCTGTTCAAAGAGGTACCAAAATGACCGTATCCAAATTGAAACGAAACCCAAATGGAAACCGAACCGTTTGGCGGTCGCTGCCGTGGTGTTTCCGCCGCCGCTATCTTGCACCGCCACCGACGGTGGTGGTCGGCCACCCATTGAACCAAGAGAGGAGAGAGAGAGAGAGAGAGAGACGAACGAGAGTGTGGAGAGTCGGTTCGTTGTGAGGGAGAGACTAGGATGTGCGGGTGTGTTGTGGCTAGCCGGTGACCGTTGCCGGCTGCCGGCCGGAGTTGCGGCGCCGACGAGCAGAGGTGAGAGAAGAGGCAAGGGTCTTGGGGGCTAGGGTATGAGTGAATGAGGAAGAGATGTTTATATAGGATTAGGGTTTCAAGTGGGCTTGGGCCCGGGGGCCCATTAACGGCCCAATCGCGTTTCTAGAGTCTGTTAACGCACTCGAGCTTCGTACGTTGTCGCAATGTATTATTTAAAGTCAAAACCACGGAAAAAGCTTGTCGGAAGTCGTTTTGGTGCGAACGTTCGTCGTTTACGGTAAAATCGCCAAAATGCGTCGTTAGTCGATTTTTAATCCGTGTTTCGATCTGGTTTCAACTGCGGCCATTAAAATTAATTTACGAAGCTAGATTTATCATAATATCTCAGTGTTGTCAGATTTTCGTCCGGTGTCAGTTTGTTATCGTTTAATGTTTAGCAGTTTTCCCGCAAATTGCAATTCACGTACTGTAGAATCGGATAGACGTTCCTAGGCATACCAGAGGCCAATTCAAGTTAGTTTACGTCAATTTACGCTACGTATTAGGTCCTATCGTTTCTTGCAAGTGCAATTATAAATCGAGAAGCACCAGTTTGCGTATAAGTATTTATTTAAATGACGATCATACGAGTAACAAATATAAATTTTTATTAGGATTAACGCATTGAAATATTATACGAATATGAATATTTCTAAAATAAAGATACGGAAAAGCGAGGCGTTACAACCACCTTGCCTAGGAAAGATTCCAAACCCTGATTTCTCGTTGCACTCAGCATGGCTTATTAAATTGGGCACTTGTAGAGAAATTCTACAAGATCTCACTCCTGAAACTCGTGCCCGGTTAGATATTTCCGCAGGAGGCCACCTTATGGGTAAGAAATCAGTGGCCGAATGCAATTATCTTTTTGAGAGTTTTGCGCATTCTGGCATGGATCATTGTGCTACCAACAGGACTTCCATTCCTGTGACTAGTACCCCTTCGACCGTTCGAGGGGTACACCAAGTTGGCCTGGACTCATCGGTAGCCGCTGCTCTAGAAATGCTTAAGAAAAGATTTTAACAAAGAACTTGAGGAAATTAAGAAAAAGGTAGATCGATGTTAGGTATGTAGGGGAGGTCACGATACGATTGAGTGTCCCACACTCACTCTTGAGCAAGTCGAGTTCATCTCCGGTCAGACCCGAGGTCCACTAATTCGTTTAATAATAATAATAGTTCTAATTATAACCCTAACTAGCGCAATAACTATAATAATAATAATAATAATAACAACAACAACAACAACAACAATAATTTCCGCTTTTCCAGTAACCCCCATGGTTTCCCATCAAGCCAATATCAAAGCAGGGGGCAGGTCTATATTCTAGTGGAGGTTCAGGTCAGTTTGGGAGTTCAGGTTTGGGGGGGCAGTTTAGTAGTGGGGGTTCAAACCAAGAGGGTCAAACTAGGAGTGGGGGTTTAGGGGGTAGTTTGGAGAGGATTAAGGAACTTCTTGCTCAGTTAGTAGTTAAGGACCAGGTCACTCAGAAACGTTGGCAGAGCATGATTATCTTTTGAAAAATCAGGATCATCTTTTGAAGAGTCAGGACCATCTTTTGAAAAATCAGGACATTCTGTTGAAAACTCAACAATTTGCACTCTTAGATCTTCAAAGATCCGTAGGTGGTATCGTTAAGCAGTTAAAAGAATACCCTCTAGGTCAGTTTTCGGGCAATACTCACCCCAACCCGGCTAACCATTCAGCGAAAGCGATAACCACCCATAGTGGTAGGAGTATAGGAGAGGTAGTTAGAGAGAGAGTAGAGGTAGAAGATGAGGAAGAAGTAGATGAGGAAATAGAGATGGAGGCTCCAGTCAGGGTGCAAAATAGGCTAGACCCAGAAAGTACCGCACCAATCCGTGAGCCCCAAGTTGAGAGTAGGGTAGACTGGTAGAAGTTAGGCTGTCACCACTTATAGATCATTCTCGCGCACACTATCCGCCCGCCTTAAGCAACAAAAGTATGCTAAGGAATACGGGAACTTTCTTGACATGTTCACACAACTAAAAATCAATCTTCCATTCATTGAGGCTCTCCAGCACATGCCTAAATACGCCAAGTTTTTGAAAGATCTTCTTAAATGAAAGGATAAGCTAGGAGAGCTCTCGAACGTTCCATTGACCAGGGGTTGTTCCGCGGTTGTTCTTAATAAATTGCCGGAAAAACTCACCAACCCAGGCACCTTCACCATTCCTTGTCTTTTTGGAGGCGCCATTGCTCTCCCTCACGCCTTAGCCGATTTAGGTGCTAGCATCAATTTGATGCGATTTTCTCTTTACCAGAAGCTAGGTTTAGGAGAGCTCACTCCCACACGTATGTCATTGTCTTTGGCCGACCGTTTGGTTAAGTAACTCGAGAGTGAAGTTGTTTGCGAGTAAGCTCAAATCAAAGTGGACAGGACCATACTTGGTCAATGAGGTATTTCCGTACGGCACGGTGGAGTTGTTAGATGAAGCCGATGGAGGTAAGTGGAAAGTGAACGGCCATAGGCTAAAGCATTATTTAGGAGGGCCCATCGATTTCACCTAGAGGGAGGAAACTCCTCTCGATATTCCCCTGACCACCACTGTTTAGAGTCTTGAGTTAAAAATCAAGTGTAGAGTTTGTAAAGTTCATATCAGTTCTCGTTTCACGTTTTTTAGAGTCACTAACGATTTTTCTGCGTATTTTGTGTTTGGGTTTTGTGTTTTTGTGCCTTTGAGTCATTTGCAGGATTTCATCACCGTTACGGAGCTGAAAATGGGTTGAAAAAGTTATGGGAGGTTTTGGTATGAATTGAAATAATTTCAAAGGCATTTGGCCTTCAAAAAGCACAAAACCTTCTGTAAACATAGCAATCTGGCGGGGCGCGAGAGGCTAGGCCTCACGGGTCACGGCCCGCCAGAGGCCAAAGACTGCGGAAGTTTTTCACTTGGTCGCGGGGCGCGAGAGGGACTGCCTCACTCCTCGCGGCCTGCGAGAGACCGGTTTCGCAGATCTATTCGTTTTTACCCTAAATCTCTTAACACTTTTGATCTAACTCCCACTTTTAAACCCGCCGACACCCACCATACACCATCATAACCCATCGCCAAAACCACCTTTTTTCACTTCCATCTGCACTCCCATTTCACCCACTTCCAATATCGACCCGATTTCACCATCAATCTTCAACCTTTCACCATTAAACACCCGATTTCAAGGGGATTTCAAGCTTGCTACCAAATTTCTTAGTTCTCTTGTCAAAATCGACTCTCAGAATGTTAGGCGAAGGTTCTTCTAGTAGGGCAGGGAAAAAGAAGAGAGGGCCACCCACTCGCCAACAAGGAGATCCAGCTGAGACTCAAGCTTTGCCACCAAATTTTGGCCAAATGAGGAAGATAAGGTATAGAGGTGAGGGTGTTCCTCATGGTCAAAGTACGAGGCTGAGGGATAGTCCTTTGTTATAGTTTGAGTTAGATTCGGGTGAGAATGAAAGGTTGGCTACTCTGATTACGGTGGATCTGCTACCGTATAGGAGCATTGACTGGGACATAATGGACCATAAAGGTTCGAGAGGTAGGGTCGAGCAGTTTTTGGGGAATAAGTTTAGGGGAGTGTTGGATTGTGATGCTAAGCAGTATGAGGAGATCACGTTAGAAGTTCACTCCATATTCGAGTACAAGCAAGGCAATTATGGTGAAAGTGATGCAGTTGCTTTTGCTCTTGCTCTTGGTAGGCATGTATACAAGATGACTATGCCTCAGTTCGCAGTGGCTACACAGTTTTACACTGAGCAGGAGGTGCAGTCACCTGAGTTTGGTACTAGTTTGAGGGGGTGTTTAAAAAAAGCATCCATACAGTTTACAGACTAATGAGTTAGTCAGGTTTTGGGGCACGATTTCGACAGCACATACTCGAACAACATGGTTGCTAGTGACATCATTGACCTGGTTTACAGGTTTATTCATAAGATTTTGGCAGCCACTCTGATAAGTATAGGTCAAGGGGACAACAAGGTTAATCAGGTTAGTTTGTTTTGCCTGATGTGTACGGTTGAGTGGTTGCCGGCTAACTTGGCTAGTGTTTTTGCATGGTCGATGAAGAGGTTGTGGAGAGGTGGTCCAGGAGCTCGTATCTACTGTGGGCCATATGTTACTTGGTTGGCCGAGAGTCTTGGAGTGTTTAATAGGTACCCGAGGGATAAGATGAGAGAGGGGGCGGAACCATGCTTTATGAGTGTTAGAGATTTACATGCTGCTTGTATTTTGTTAGTTACTAAGCCGATCACTTAGGAGCCTATTCGTCAGGGTCCACAGGTTCAGCCTCCACCTGGTTCTGATGATGCATTATCTATGCAGACTGCTGTTCCTACTCGTTATTAGAGGCCGGTGATTCGCCAGGAATTACCGGCCAGGCAGTATCCTTTGCGACAGCCGCGACCAGGATAGGATGGAGATGGGGTTTGGTGATTTCACAGATATGTGGTAGAGAGTAGGAAGGTACATGAGCAGGGCCGGAGGCGTTTGGAGGATGGTATGAGGTATATGATGGAGAACTTGTGTATGGGAGTTCCATCATATTTTCTGCAGCAGGCTCAGCCAGGACCCAGTGGTACGGAGGATGTGTAGCCATATCAGGTTTATCAGCAGTCTGAGGAGGAAGAAGAGGATGATTAGCTTGTGGAGGCAGCAACAGATCTATGCTTTATAGCTTTTGTTTTTCTTTTATGTTGTTTTCATCTTCTTCGGGTATGTATGTTTATTTTAGATACTTGAACATGGTTGGATGGGTATGGGTTGGTTGATGATGGTTGTGGTTGGTTGTGTTAGACACTTATTATCTATCTGTTAAGTTATGTTTTAGGTATATATGTGTTTATTGATAGGTATGGTGTTGATTTTGCCGTTTCCGTTCGCGTGTGAGAATTAGGAATTGTTTGCTAAGCGTGTTCGGATTGAAGGGCATATGTCGAATTAACTGGCACATTGACAGTCTCGCATATCAGCTAAGTCGTTTCACTTGTATTTTTTGTATATTTTATTTAATTTTACTAGTTTCTTTTAGTTAAAGTTGTGTTTTCATCCTTGCATTAAGGACAATGCAAATTTGAAGTGTGGGGATGTGGCATTTGAGTCGTAGCTTGAGTTGTAGTAGTTAATGTAGATAGTTGAGTCAATAAAAGTCATAAAATTTGAAAAAAAAATTAAAATTAGAAATTTTGAAAAATCAAAAAAAATCTGAAAATGTCTTTTGAATAAGAAGTTTGCAAAATAAAAACGAAAAATGATAGAAAAGTCGGGTTTTTGTTCGGGTTCAAATAATGATAATATGAGTTAATATAGTTGAGTTTGTGGTCTAGTTTGGGATGTGCGAGTAGTCCCAATCCGGTTTCTAGGTTCCTTTAGGAAAAGTGGGTACCCATATAGGAAAAGTGGGAAGCCGAAACCGCCAAAAATAGTATAAGGAATGCCGTTATAAGCTAAAACCTTTTGAATTTTTAATCATAACAAATAGAATAATTGAGCTAGATTGAAAAGTAGACCAGGCCTGTGTAATCTTCGTTGGGGATGGTGACTCTGGCTTAGATTGCCTCTAGGATGTGTTGAATGAAATAAATTGCAAAAATTATTGATGGCTATGTTGTCGCTCTCAGGGACGGTGACTCTGGTTGAGACAGCCTCTGGGTTAGGTAAACCAAAGTCTAATGCTCAAAGAGAAAAAAAAGTGAAAAAGAAAATAGATATAGAGGGTTCGGGTAATCTTGTGGTGAATTGGCCAATAAACCATAGAAACAGTAATCAAGAGTTAATTCAGTTTTAGTATTCTGCTAATTTTAATGCTGAGAGGTACTAGGTTGTTGATAGGTCTAGTTGGGTAATCACTAGGATTAGGTTTTTGAGAGAAGACCGGTTTTAGTTACTTTACCACAATTTTATCTATTAAACCAAATCGAGATCCTTAGTTGCCTTAGATTTCCAACCGAGAGGAAGTTAGTCGTATTAAGACACTTTCTAGAACCTAGATAACTGAGAGGAAGTCTAGCAAACCAGTATTCATATCATATTCTATAGAGTTCCATAGGTGTCTTCCTGAGAAAGGTCGGGGGTCCTACTCGGTTTCTCTTAGGGTTAGAATCTAAAGATCCTGGTTCCAAGTCACATCATTTATCCATTTGGAAGCTTTATGATAGTAAAGGGGATTCCAACATAGGTAGTCTTCATCGCCATTGAGTAAAAACCTTTGTCCAAAGTCGTGTCTAGTTAATCTAGTTAATTAGTTTAATTTTAATTGCATTCTTAGGATTTTTAGTAACCCCCCAATCAAATAAACAATTAGTTACATCCGTATCAGTCCTAGTCTAGATAGAGTCATTAGCATAGTTTAATCGAGTCTCGTGGGTTTGATATCCGGACTAGCTTTACCTATACTAGAGTCGACCGGTTCACTTTATGGTTAGTAGTTTAGTATGTCTTAGTGAGTCTAGATTATTATTTAGAGTCTAGAGTTATGTTAATTTAGTTACTTTTATTAAACTACTTTTTAGCACATCACTATACATTTATTACACATCCATTTCTAAATTATCATTAAGCAACTAGTCCGACAAATGGTGTGCAAGCTACTAATGCATACTTCTTCCAATCTTGAACTTAAACAAAAACCTTCATATGGATTAATTCAAACACACCTTCTTCATGTAAATTTGCTAACACTCACACTATTATCACATTCTATACCTATTTACCAAGTTATTGCATATAATTTCATCTACTAATTTCTCCTAGACGTTTCATCAAACACTTGGTGTGCGTACTCTTTTTAAGTGTATTGTACAAGTATTTCATGCTTTTCTTCCTACTTATCACTTTCATTCATCAAACACAAGTAAACATCAAGTAGTTTCCATATCATACTCAACCTAACTAACAAGAATTAATCACATGCAACATACTACATCAAATTTGAACAAGGATTGGACATGGGTGATACACCCATGTCGCCACTTTCACTAACCCAAGTGGATTTCACCTTTAAACATCAAATTACTTGCTATCATACATAGAATAAGCTCTAGTTGATCATTCTAACACATATCCATGCTAAATTTCAACAAATTCAAGGATTGGTCAAAAACCCACTTCATACAAGATCACCAAATAAAAAATTACAACTTACCACATGTTTATCTTATCTAGATGATTAAGAATCTAAGCTCATGCAATCGATTTAGCTCCAATCTCCATCCTAATTTGTAGTTTTATAAAACTTTCATTCTTTTTGCCAAGTCTAGCCCCTTGGGTTTGCCATTCTTTCTTCTTGTCATGAAACTGTATTCATTACTCCTTAACCTACGTATCCTAACTAAGTTAAAAGACTTGGTTATTTTATTTCTTTCCATTACCCAAGGAACATACTGGTGAAATAAAACTTCTGGTTTTTTGGGTGTTACAAGTCTAAAGGAGGTTTCGTCTCTGAAACCTTCTCATTCCTACCAGACTATGACTATGTTTATTCATTCAAAACATCCTAAAGCATACTATTACATGAAACCACTCATGGTTCGGATAGAGTTTTCGTTTGTGAACAAGCATAATTATATATTTTGGTTCTACTTTCTTAATTAAGCATAAAACTTTCATACATTTACTAAACATAACGAATCCATAAATTGCAATTTACTCACCAATCATACTCAATATTCTATTCTTGTGTTAGTCACATAAGTACTTTTCACGAGCTTACTAATGCATCTCACTATTAGTATTCCACTTAATATTTTCATTAACACGTGAAAATTTAAACAATAAACATATACATACTAAGAACATTTAATCAGAGTTATCACAATAAAACTACTATGTCATACTCCTTTATTCATACTTATCTCAGAAGATAAACATCATTCTACTTTTGCTACCGCTACATGATATTATGTATACCTATAGGTCAATTTAGATTCACCAATCACAGTGCACACATGCGCATTACTCAACAACGTTAAGTCTGAGCTATAATTCATTCCTTTGTTGATCTTCAAAAGTCAACATTGTACATTATGCCATACTCAAATACCATCATTTTGTATGGAAGGTATTATTCAAATTGAATTTCTTCTTAACAATCATAATTCAAACATGTTACTAACCTTGCATTCATTGCGTATACTAACATTCTGCAAACCGAATGGGCCCGCTTCTTCACGAGTCTGTATCAAAACCGGATCGATCCCTTCCTTCCATGTAATGTGCTCCCGGTCGTGAGCATCCTTCCAACAACTCTACATGTTTCATCACTTCAAGCATTATACAATTCTCGTTTACAAATTTTAACGGTTAGTACGTTTCATTCATTTACTCATTCTATTCGGTGTTTAACCACTTATATTTCTTTCATGAATTTCTCACTTACATGATATATTACATTACAAATTTCATTCTGACATATAACTCTTTCATTTCATTAATTATCTCGCCAACTTTTTCAGTTTGACTTTTCAATGTCAAACTGCTACTTTTACTTATCGTACATGCGTTGAAGTACAAGTTTGTACTTCCTTACAATTCAAGCATACTTACAAGACATTGTTTTAGTTTTTCTTGTAAAAGTTTTCTTTCCTTGTAATTAAATAAGTCATTCTTCCGGGTCCTAGCCCGTCATTCATTCAGACTCTCATGAGTCGATTACTAACATGCCTAACACGTAACTTATTTAAAACTTATTTCTTTCAACTAAAATTTCTTGCAACAACAACATCTTTCAACGGTTATACTTACTAAATGAATCAAACCTTTCTTGCTAATTTACTATTACTTGACTCATAAATTACAACTGAACTTCGTTTGCCTTTTCAGGAAATCAAACTTTAAATACCTTCTTACTTTCTTTTTTATCAATTAGCTAGAATCCATCCCATGCATGTTCATATATGCTTTGCATATACATATACATATACATATGAATTCAGTTAGTCAGGCAATATACTTGATATGATAAAACTATCAGTGCCACTTACTTACAATGTACATACTTACCTTAGTTGGGGAGAGAAACACAATTCCTCCTTCAATCCCATTCATTCTTACTCGCTTAGGTCTCTACCTTTCTTTCATTTACAACTCATTCTTAAAGTCCTATCCATGCTTACTTACGGATATGATTTCTTCCTTTCAAATCTTTCATTAGTATCTTTTACTTGCATATGTTTGATCCGTGCTTACATACGGGTTCAAACATTTCATTTCTACTTTTCATTCTTGTAAGTTTAATCTGTTCCTTCTTACGGATTCAAGCCTTTCATTCTATCTTTCTTTCTTATGTGTTTAATCCATATTCACCCACGGATTTAACTTTTTACTCATATTTGTCATTCTCGTAAGTTTGACCCGTACTCACCTACGGATTCAAACTTTCATTCATACTTTCCATTCTACATAAGTTTGATCCGTACTCACCTACGAATTCAAACCTTCATTCATACTTTCCCTCTTTTCATTACTTTCATGTTTGAATTCATTTCTCGGATTCAAACCTTTCTTTCAAACTTTTTCATTCTACATAAGTTTGATCCTTACTCACCTACAGATTCAAACCTTCATTCATACTTTCATTCTTTTCATTTCTTTCATGTTTGAATTCATTTCTCGGATTCAAACCTTTCTTTCATACTTTTCATTCTACATAAGTTTGATCCGTACTCATCCACGATTCAAACCTTCATTCATACTTTCACTTTTTTCATTCCTTTCATGTTTGAATTCATTTATCGGATTCAAACCTTTCTTTCATACTTTTCATTCCTTTCACCCACACGACTACTTACTTTCCAATCCTACCGGACATACCTGTGATAATTCTCATGACCTCACGAGTGTCGTATTCTTCTTGCGCACTAGCAAGGCACGCAATCCACATATTATCCTCGTGCCTTCATGTAATCATCACCTTATACCCTGAGAATTGGGTTTCGGCTCATGTAACATTTTCAAAACTTTATCACTCTATCATCATTGTCTTTCATTTATAATTTCCCTTCCCTCGGGAGGTTTTACCATCACCGGTACCCACATACTGAAATTTATGTACCTAGGGTTAATTTGTCTTATTACATGCTTTGGTGTCGATCCTAGACCGCATCCTCGTAACATCCTCCTCAATCGTCCATGATTAGCTTTCATATACGATATAGTTACTTTTATTCATTTAAATGTACATACACATGATTTTATTTAGTTCTACCTTCGGGTCTTGATCAAGACTTGGATTGTACGGGTTCCTAGTCACAAGAGCACACAGGTTTGAGTTCAAATACCTACTTCCAAGTACTTGATTTCACTCAAACCAGGGCTCTGATACCAACTTGTAAGACCCTAACACGTTTTTACCCAAAACAACACAACAGAAATATGAGCCATAAAATTTCTTCCTTTATAACTATTCTAGCATACTTGAAAACCGTTACCCCTACTTCTTTTAAAATAAACACAACATTTGTCCTCAATTAAATAACCATGTTGACAAAATGATTACTACTATGTGACAACTTTTTCGTACCTCGACCGCTTATCTCTCATGATGATTATGATAATCTAACTAATATGGGAACACCATATACATAACAAACATGTTAGTAAATGGTGACGTCATACATACTAAATGAATATATAACAATAAATAACTACATAGTGATTTAGCTATGCATACTACTCCATCATTATATCCTTTTAAATTTGTTCTTTACACCAGGCCTCGCACCTTCGAAAGCCCAACACTTACATGCCTGCATTCCTGTTTCATTTTCAATAACCATACAGTTAGCAAGACATAATCTCAAACGTATTGAAAACCCACATCTTTGTATAACACATACCATTGATTTACATTCGATAGGTTACAATCTGTGTTTACTCTTACATATAGCAGTTCAATATTTGCATATACATACTTGTATATTCATATTTGCGTACAACAGCTCAATATTTGCATATACATACTTTTATATTTAGGTTTGCATACAACAGCTGAATATTTGCATATACATACTTTTATATTCAGATTTGTATACAACAACTCATTATTTGCATATACATATTTTTATATTCAGTTTTGCATACAACATCTCAATATTTGCATATACATACCTTTATATTCAGATTTGCATACAACAACTCATTATCTGCATATACAAACTTTTATATTAAGATTTGCATAAAGCAACTCATTATTTGCATATACATACTTGTATATTCGGTTTTGCATACATCAGCTCAATATTTGCATATACATAGTTTTATATTCGGATTTGGATACAACAACTCAATTCATTCTAACACTTTACCCCATGCCTTAATGGCCAAAACCCTACCTTACCTCACTTCCTAGATTTGACACGTTTAATCTTTATCATGCACTTTCCGACTTACTTAACCACTTTCGACTCATTTCCACAAAACTTACCTTAGTACTACCATTCATTCATACATTCTTACATGACTTTCAATAATTACCATACAACACTACATTTTAAAAACTAAAGGGTAAGTCTGAAATTCACTTACCTTAAGTGTTCCAATAAGTGTATTTGTCACCTTGCCTTATCTTGACCCGTTATCCTCCTGCGCTCGAGTCCATGCTAATGTAATTTCCTACCCTTTCACGTCATCATACCCACAACATTGTTACTATGACTTTCATTAGCTAATTACTTATATGCATAATCCTGACATAAACAATCATATCATATCATTCCAAATTCACGTGATTTCATTCATTATCATGTATAACACATGAACCATCTAACTTGAATCATGTGATCTCTCTACCCTTACAAATGCATCCAAAAGCCTAGTCATGCTATTCACACATTGTTGACTTTTAGAAAGTCAACTGTCCTACTTACACACTTTCAACATATGAACATGTACCCATCTTAATATAGTCAACCATACGAATGATACCATTTACATTTCATAATCATGGTGTAGGACACACATACGACCGCATGATCAACTAATTACATACATACACATGTATAATCAATTCAACACATACTAACATTTTCATGATCCTACAATTGACAAGCACATTCAAGGTTAGCAATTTACATAATCTCAACATCATCCTTTACACATCCATTTCTAAATTACACATCCATTTCTAAATTACCATTAAGCAACTAGCCCGACACACCATTCAAGCATATAGTGCAAGCCACTAATGCATACTTCTACCAATCTTGAACTCAAACAAAAACCTTCATATGGATTAATTCAAACACACCTTCCTCATGTAAATTTGCTAACACTCACATTATTATCACATTCTATACCTATTTACAAAGTTATTGCATACAATTTCATCTTGTAATTTCTCCTAGATGTTTCATCAAACACTTGGTGTGCGTACTACTTTTTAAGTGTATTGTACAAGTATTTCATGCTTTTCTTCCTACTTATCACTTTCATTCATCAACACAAGTAAACATCAAGTAATTTCCATATCATACTCAACCCAACTAACAAGAATTAATCACATGCAACATACTACATCAATTTTGAACAAGGATTGGACATGGGTGATACACCCATGTTGTCAATTTCACTAACCTAAGTGGGTTTCACCATTAAACATCAAATTACTTGGTATCATACATAGAATAAGCTCTAGTTGATCATTCTAACACCTATCCATGCTCAATTTTAACAAATTCAAGGATTGATCACAAACCCACTTCATACAAGATCACCAAATCACAAATTACAACTTACCACATGTTTATCTTGTCTAGATGATTAAGAATCTAAGCTCATGCATCCGATTTAGCTCCAATCTCCATCCTGGTTTGATCAATTGAGCCATTCTTGAGTTGAAGAGGGGTTTCTCTTCCCCTTTCTATCTCTCTCTGGTCGTACACACATACACACACTTAGGTAGTTTTATAACAGTTTCATTATTTTTGCCAAGTTTAGCCCCTCGTGTTTGCCATTCTTTCTTCTTGTCACAAAAATTTTTTTCATTACTGTCTTAACCTACATATCCTAACTAAGTTAAAAGACTTAGTTTTATTTTATTTCTTTCCATTACCCAAAGAACATACTGATGAAATAAAACTTCTTGTTTTGGGGGTGTTACAAATAACACTCGGATTTGAGTTTATACAATAGAAATAGTGAAGTGAAATGGTTATTCAACTAAATAGTTTTATGATGAATTTATCTATTAAATATATTATTTTAAACAAAATTTAATTAATTAATAATATTATTAATGATTTGAAAGAGAGAATGTTTTATGACACTAACTGAAATTTTTTATTAGAATTAGATGTACCCCCATCACAATCCATCTCCATCGCCACCATTTAGAGCCACCAAATCCATCTCAATTAACATTTAAGAGTCTTATCATTATCAACCCAAAAATTTAAAGAAACCTTTATGTGTTCATCAGTTTTTTTTCTACTTCGTCTCGTTCCCCCAAGATAAGGATGAGATTTAAGAATTTACTTCACATTCTTTTCGTATAGTATCACAACATAATATATCAATTTTATTATTATATAAATATATATTTTATGTATATCTAATTATTATTACTATAGTAAGAAATAAATATAAATTATTTGCTTAAATGCATCGTTTATAGTGAGTAATGTTATATTATATTTAACTTCGTATGGATAGTTCATGTTAGGTAATATGTGTTTATATCAAAAATTATATTTAACATGTGCAATATCAAGAATAATTCAAATTTTGTAATAACTCTGTTCTTTGAATACAACCAATTTTATCATTCAACCAGTGTAATACACGGGACTATAAAGTAGTAGATTATAATGTTAACAAAAATTTCCGTTCACTATCACACACTATAACACCCTTCAAACATGATACCGAATGTAAGAGCATTCACATCCATTCCTTATATTGATTCAAAGGGTAAATTACAATTTTCGTCCTTTATGTTTGTATCATATTGCAATAGATAGCCTTTAACTTCAATAATTACAGTCACAATCCTTTATTTGTAAAACCCATTACAATCTAAGTCATTTAACCCTAACTAAGTTAATTTTGTTACTTAAATCAAGTCACATGAATCACACATGAGGGCAAATTAGGCCTTTCACCCTTTTAATACCAAAATTAAAAAGTAAAATAATACAACACCTAACTTCCCTCCATTCAGCTTTCTCTTTCTTACCATTCTATCACCACCACTGTCACACCCCAACTGATGGCAAAAACATCAGAGTGAGATGAACGAGATTGCTCATTGCTCATAAATTCTAATTGGCGACAATATTTAAATAAAAATCCACATTTCATTCATAGTAACTTTGTCATACAATACAAGAATTTTCAAATACAACAATAACAAACGCAAAATTTGATACAACATTTTATAAACCTAACGTCTATATGTGTATCTAAGCATCATCTCTACTCTAATTTCATGGCAAAGCTTCATCAACCTGTAACATGTTAAAAATACGAGTTCAATGCAAAGGAAAATGCGAGTACACAAGTTTTGGTGATACATAGCATAAGTATAAAAGTGTAACTCGAATCCACATGGTAATTGTAAGCAAAGTTCATACTAATCATGCAATACTAGATCAAACCCTGAGTTTCCAAAAAAAATTTACGAGAGCTTCCCTTGTCACAAAAGAGACAAGACTAGAATGAGTATGATAATCTTAACATAACCCCGACGAGTGGTGTGCTACTCCTATAGCGCTATATATGATAAGTTGGGCTAGCTAAGTTAATGATCAAGCAAGTATAAACGAGCATGTATCTAGGCATAACAAGTATTCATGTATAAGGATTGAGCATGTAAAGCATGAGTTTGTGGTATGTGCATTTTGATAGATAAACAAGTTACAACCCAAAAGTGATTTAAAACGGTAAATGGGTCGAGTGTACTCACCGTTTTAGTTGGGTCTTTTCTACAAGTCAAGTCTGTGAAAAAGGTTGATTGCGGGATGAACGCCGAGTTATCCTATAAGAGGAAACAAGGGCGTATAAGTAACGAGTTTAACGGAGGATTGAGAGTATTCGGGAAAATGTAAAGGATAAAAGTATGAGAAAGTATTGTAGCATGAAAATAATCAATAGACATAGCACTTGTCAACGACACTATTGCAAATCCCTAAGGATTGAATGTGTTTTTATAGGTTCAAGACCTATTAGAATGTCTCAACCTTGTTTTTAAGCCTAACCAACCACAAGAAGTGTTGTAAGCATTTGGACATAGGTTTGAGATGGGATAAACCCAAGTTGGATGAACATAAACAAGTTTTGAAAGATTTTGAAAACAAACAGAAAGTTTTGGACATTTTGGGGCATTTCCAGGTCTGAATTCTCCAAGGAGAGACCATGGAATCATGCCCAAAGGAAAACTAAGCATGTTGGAAAAAGAATGGAGCAATTTCGTTGAGTATTGAGTGAGTTATGCTCACTTTAGCGTAGAGGTACAAATCTGTCCGAAAATTGGATTCAGCTACGAACTTGGAGTGTTTTGGGAGGCTTGGAGGCTTTGTAAAGTGGAAAATGCTTGGATGAGGCTTGGTTATATAGGGGATGGATTAGGGTTTCATTGGGTTGGGCTTTGGACAAGATTTGGGGGAGTTTAGACTTGAAACTAGTCCACTAAACCCAACCCAAAGCTGAATTATAGGGCTGCCATTTTTTTATTCTTTTCTTATTTTTTGTTATTTAATGTTATATATTAGGTTAATAGATGTTATATATTATGTACATAACTTGTATTATCGTGTGACAAGTTATTTCGGGAGTATGAACCTTATAAGTTAGAGTTTTATTAGCGAAAAAAACGGGTTTTAACGTTTAACTAAGGTGTTTTATGAATATTTAAGGTATGATAACATAAGTAACATGTCACATGGTATATGTATGTATAAAATGATCGAGATCGAGTATCCACATAGCGTATAAAGTACGTATCAAGTATAAACACCGTGTATTAGCAAGTATGTCACGTATTCGAGTATGTATATCATGTGTATGCATTGTATGGACAAGTATGATTGTGTGTAACAAGTATAAAGATGAACATGTTTATTCCATTATGATTCAAGTCTCGATTACAACGATTACAACGAAATGATGAATACGAATACAACGGTTTCCAAAAATAGAACTACAACGCTAGCGTGCTATAAATAGAAAGATCAAAACGCGAGGCGTTACAGTCTCCCCTCCTTTAGGAAATTTCGTCCCGAAATTTAGGAAGACGCAACGAAGAGATGCGGATACTTAGTCTTCATATCACTCTCGAGTTCGCAAGTAAACTTGGCGCCACGTTTCCCTTCCCAACGAACTTTTACGATAGGGATGCGACTGCGCCGTAGCTGCTTGACTCCTTGGTCCATGATTTCGACCGGTTTTTCCACGAAATGCAATGTCTCTTTGATTTGAAGATCTTCGAGCGGAACTTGAAGTCCTTCTTCAGCTGGACATTTCTTGAGATTTGAAACATGAAACACAGGATGAACATTGTGGAGCGTTTGAGGTAGGTCCAGTCGATATGCTACCTTGCCAATCCTTTCCAAAATTTTGAAAGGACCCACGTAGCGAGGAGCGAGTTTGCCTTTCTTACCAAAACGGACAATGCATTTCCAAGGGGATACCTTGAGAAGTACATGATCACCTATATTAAATTCCAAGGGCTTGCGTCTTTTGTCGGCGTAGCTCTTTTGTCGGCTTCGTGCTTTGAGGAGATTATCACGTATTTGCAGGATCTTGTCCGTTGCCTCTTGTATTAGCTCGGGACCGGTGATTTGTGCGTCTCCAATCTCGTGCCAACAAATAGGCGAATGGCACTTACGCCATACAATGCTTCAAATGGAGCCATTTGAATACTAGCATGATAACTATTGTTGTACGAGAATTCAACCAAGGGTAAGTGCGAATCCCAATTGCCGCCAAAATCGATTACGCATGACCGAAGCATATCCTCCAAGGTTTGGATAGTACGCTCGGTTTGACCATCAGACTGAGTATGAAAAGCGGTGCTAAGATTAAGCTGAGTGCCAAGGGCACATTGAAAAGTTTGCCAAAGGCGGGAGGTGAAACGAGCATCGCCATCGGAGATAATATCAAGAGGAGTACCATGGCGACTAATGATTTCATCCGTGTAGATACGAGCCAATTTCTCGACTTTGTAATCTTCAGGAATGACGAGGAAGTGGGTGGATTTGGTCAATCGGTCAATGATGACCCAAATGTTGTCATGACCAGACGAAGTACGAGGCAATTTCGTAATGAAATCCATGGCTATGCCTTCCCATTTTCAGACATGAATTTCTGGTTGTTCGAGCAAACTAGAGGGGCGTTGATGTTCTGCCTTGACTTTGGAACACCTAAGACATTTGGACACGTAAAGGGGGATATCACGTTTCATTCCAGGCCACCAATAGGATACACGCAAATCATGGTACATGTTATCAGCGCCAGGATGAACGGAGTATCGGGATTTGTGTGCTTCATCCATCAAAGTAGACCGAAGATTGAGACGATCGGGAATCCAAATACGACCATGGTAGTAAAGAATACCATCAGGTTTAGCTTCGAGCGGGTTTTCGACTCCACAATTCAATTCACTATCGAGGTTACCCACGTTAATGACGGTAAATTGTGCTTGTGGAATCAACTCGTTGAGTTTTCCCACGATTTGGTAGTAACGAACACTCTTAACATGAGTTTTACGATAAGTGCATCGGCCACGACATTCGCTTTGCAAGGGTGGTATCGACTATCACAGTCGTAGTCGTTTAACAATTCTACCAACGACGTTGACACATGTTGAGTTCCTTTTGATCAAAGATATGTTGGAGTCTCTTATGTTCGGTGAAGACCATACACTTTGTACCATAAAGGTAGTGTCGCTAAATCTTTAATGCAAAAACAACTGCACCAAGTTCAAGGTCCTGGGTAGTATAGTTTTTCTCATGAATTTTGAGTTGCCTTGACGCGTAAGCGATTACTTTGTCCCGTTGCATGAGAATGCAACCGAGACCCTGGTTAGAGGCATCGCAATACATGACGAAATCGTCGTTCCCATCGGGGAGAGTGAGGATAGGAGCGTTGCAAAGCATGTCCTTGAATGTTTGGAAGGATTCCTCTTGTTCGGGACCCCAAACAACAGGTTTATCTTTTTGAGTCAAAGAAGTCAAAGGAACGGCAATTTTCGAGAAGTTCGAGATGAAACGGCGATAATACCCAGCTAGGCCAAGAAACGAACAAATTTCGGAGGGCGACTTAGGTGCAGTCCAATTCTTCACAACTTCTATCTTTGCAGGGTCAACATGTATACCGAGTTCATTGACGGTGTGACCTAAGAATTGAACCTCCTTTAGCCAAAATTCACACTTGGAGAATTTGGCATAAAGACGTACGATTTGCAAAAGCTAAAGAATGAGATGCAAATGTTGTTCGTGCTCTTCTTTCGTCTTGGAGTAGATTAGGATATCGTCGATGAATACAATGACAAAATGATCGAGAAAAGGCTTACACACGCGGTTCATGAGATCCATAAACACCGCAGGTGTGTTGGTCAACCCAAAAGGCATGACCACGAACTCGTAGTGTCCATGACATGTGCGGAAAGCGGTTTTAGGTACATCTTCCTCGGAAACACGAAGTTGATGATAACCAGAACGGAGATCAATCTTTGAAAAGCACTTCGCGCCTTGCAGTTGATCGAAGAGATCATCGATACGAGGAAAGGGTTATCGGTTTTTGACTGTAAGCTTATTGAGTTCATGATAGTCAATGCACATGAGAAATGACCCATCTTTCTTTTTGACGAAGAGAACGGGAGCACCCCAAGGGAAAGTACTAGGGTGTATAAAACCTTTATCAAGAAGCTCTTGAAGTTAGCTTGATAGCTCTTGCATCTCCGAGGGTGCTAAACGATAGGGAGCTTTCACAACAGGAGTTGCGTCAGGGATAAGATCAATACGAAATCAACAGCTCGGGGAGGCGGAGGACCAGGAAGATCCTCGGGAAAACGGAAGGAAACTCACAAATGACAGGAACTTCACTTATGCTCGGACCTTTGTCTTTCTTTTCCACAACATGGGCAAGAAAGGCAAAGTACTCCTTACGCAAGTACTTGTTTGCTTTGATGCATAACATAATTTTTGAGACCTTTAGAAGGTTTCTCGCCATAGACGTGTTGAGAATCACCTTGAGGAAGAGGGAAGCGACTAAACTTTTCAGAACAAACCACTTCGGCACGAACTCGCATGAGCCAATCCATGCCTACTATGATGTCGAAATTGCCCATTTGCATGGGGATGAGATCAATGGAGAATGAATGATCGTTAAGAATCAAAGAGCAACCAGAGAGAACGGAATCAACGGAGATGGTTTTACCATTAGCGACTTCAACAGCGAAAGGATTAGGCATTTTAGATCATTCGCACTTAAGCAAATGTTCAAATTCTAACGATACAAAACTCCTATCGGCGCCAGTATCAAATAGACATGTAGCATAAATATGGTTCACAAGGAACGTACCAGTGATGACGTCGTTAGAGCTCTGGGCTTGAGCTGAGGTAAGCATGAAAGCTCGGCCCTTTGCAGGCTCAGGCTGCTGCTGCTGCTGATGCTAGTGCTGCTGGTTGAGAAGAGGACAAACATTTGCGAGATGGTTGGGATCATCACATTTGTAACATGCTCGCACAGGAGCATTTTAACGCTGGGGTTGAGTTTGGTTCAGGTTAGGGTTAGAGACAATAGTTTGGTTGCTTTGGGTTTGGCGACAATGGCTAGCGAAATGCCCCATCCTGTTACAATTGGCGCATTTCCGGCATGGGGTAGAAGGGAGATGATGATAAGTGCAACGATCACACTTAGGCCAAGTGCCGGTGTAGTTTCGTTTGGGTGGATCATTGTTTTGGGTGGATGAGATGGCATTTAAAGGCGTAGGGCAGGTGGAGTGACAACCGCGTTGTTTTGAACCGAAGCCTTCCGTTTCTTGTTCTTGATGGGGTTCTTTTTGGGTTGAGGGGAGGCGACTCGGTAGCGGTGGTATTGGCGGTGGCTTGATGCGCATGCTTTGTAGGAACCTTGTCATAGGCCCCCTGAAGGATGCAGTTGTGGTTAAGCTCTATGATGGTGTTGTAGGCTTCTTCGATGGTTCTGGGGCGTGCGGCGGCTACGTGGTTCATGATCACAGGCGAAAGCGAACGAAGGTGCGGGTTTCACCCCTAACTTGAAGATTTCGTACCCTAAGTGTGGTTGTTCCTTACTAAACGAGGAGCATATTCCTACTCGTTTGTAAGGTCCACTAGAACATGAAATGGAAGTTTCCATCAAGATGTGGATATCACTCCTAACTTGATGGTATAACTTCGTGAAAAATCGAATACGCGGAATGAGGATTTCACCACAAATTGTAAGTCATTGGACCTATCTTGGTGCAAATTGCCTCGTTTGCATCATGAGTATCTTTAAGTCTTCAAGTGTATTGTGTAAGATGTCTTAGGAAAGACATTATGTAAATTTTTAAGACCAAAAGATAAGGAAGAAGCAATGAGGAAGAATAATGTATTAAGCATGATATAAGAATGGTAAAAAATGGACACTTAAACTATAGACTAGGTCGAACATGGCAATTCTACCTAATTCCCTATAGTTATGGCTCTGATACCAATATGTCACACCCCAACTGATGGCGGAAACATCGGAGTGAGACGAACGAGATTGCTCATTGCTCATAAATTCTAATTGGTGACAATATTTAAATAAAATCCATATTTCATTCATAGTAACTTTGTCATACAATACAAGAATTTTCAAATACAACAATAACAAAGGCAAAATTTGATATAACATTTTATAACCAAACGTTAATATGTGTATCTAAGCATCATCTCTACTCCAATTTCATGGCAAAGCTTCATCAACCTATAACATGTTAAAAATACGAGTTCAATGCAAAGGCAAAGGCGAGTACACAAGTTTTGGTGATACAAAGCATAAGTATAAAAGTGTAACTCGAATCCACATGGTAATTGTAAGCAAGGTTCATATTAATCATACAATACTAGATCAAACCCCGAGTTTCCACAAAAATTTTAAGAGATCAAGCTTCCCTTGTCACAAAAGCGACAAGACCAGAATGAGTATGATAATCTTAACATTACCCCAACGGGTGGTGTGCTACTCCTATAGCGCTATATATGATAAGTTGGGCTAGCTAAGTTAATGATCAAGCAAGTATAAACGAGCATGTATCTAGGATAACAAGTATTCATGTATAAGGATTGAGCATGTAAAGCATGAGTTTGTGGTATGTGCATTTTGATAGATAAACATGTTACAACCCAAAAGTGATTTAAAACAGTAAGTGGGTCGAGTGTACGGTTTTAGTTGGGTCTTTTCTACAAGTCAAGTCCGTGAAAGAGGTTGATTGCGGGATGAACGCCGAGTTATCCTACAAGAGGAAACGAGGGCGTATAAGTAACGAATTTAACGGAGGATTGAGAGTATTCGGGAAAATGTAAAGGATAAAAGTATGAGAAAGTATTGGAGCATGAAAATAATCACTAGACATAGCACTTATCAACGACACTATAGCAAATCCCTAAGGATTGAATGTGTTTTTATAGGTTCAAGACCTATTAGAATCGTGACAAGGAACTACATACATTAGTGATGGAACTTACTAACTTGACGGATGATTCATTAGTCATTATCAAGATTTCGGTTGCTAGGGTTTATTATAGAGTTCATAAATATAGTTATATAATCATGTAGGAGGTGGGAGGATGAACCATCCACTTTGGAACCTCTTGATGTCATGTAAGTCAAATAGGAGGTGGGAGGATTAACCATCCACTTTGAGACCTCGAGTAGTGTTCACCGCTACACAAGTTACCATTGGTAACAAGGAGGGTACAAGAACAATAACATTAACAAGAATGACAAGAATAATAACTTAGAATAATAGTTAAATCATCAAGTAATGTGTGGTCTCAAGTTTAAGGATAGCCCAAGCTAACCATGGTAGACACACATGAACAATTTCAAGAACTTGCATCTCTTGTGAGCTTAAAGCTCTATGAAAAAAGAAAGTTTGTGAGGATAAATACTTTATTTTGAATGTCTCAACCTTGTTTTTAATCCTAACCAACCACAAGAAGTGTTGTAAGCATTTGGACATAGCTTTGAGATGGGATAAACCCAAGTTGGATGAACATAAACAAGTTTTGAAAGATTTTGAAAACAAACAGAAGTTTTGGACATTTTCGGGGTATTTCCAGGTCTAAATTCTCCAAGGAGAGACCATGGAATCATGCCCAAAGGAAAACTAAGCATGTAGAAAAAAGAATGGGGCAATTTCGTTGAGTATTGAGTGAGTTATGCTCACTTTAGTGTAGAGGTATAAATCTTCACGAAAAGTGGATTCAGCTACGAACTTGGAGTGTTTTGGGAGGCTTGGAGGCTTTGTAAAGTGGAAAAATGCTTGGAGGAGGCTTGGGTTATATAGGGGATGGATTAGGGTTTCATTGGGTTGGGCTTTGGACAAGATTTGGGGGAGTTTAGACATGAAACTAGTCCACTAAGCCCAACCCAAAGCTGAATTATAGGGCTGCCATTTTTTATCTTTTTTCTTATTTTTTTGTTATTTAATGTTATATATTAGGTTAATAGATGTTATATATTATGTATATAACAAGTATTATCGTGTGACAAGTTATTTCGGGAGTATGAACCTTATAAGTTAGAGTTTTATTAGCGAAAAAACGGGTTTTAACGTTTAACTAAGGTGTTTTATGAAAATTTAAGGTATGATAACATATGTAACATGTCACATGGTATATGTATGTATAAAATGATCGAGATCGAGTATCCACATTGCGAATAAAGTACGTATCAAGTATAAAACACCGCGTATTAGCAAGTATGTCACGTATTCGAGTATGTATATCATGTGTATGCATTGTATGGACAAGTATGATTGTGCGTAAAAAGTATAAAGATGAACATGTTTATTCCGTTATGATTCAAGTCTCGATTACAACGATTTCAACTAAATGACGAATACGAATACAATGGTTTCCAAAAATTGAACTACAACGCTAGCTTGCTATAAATAGAAAGTATCGAAACGTGAGGCGTTACAACCACCATAAGAAGCACCGCCTGCCACTACCACCCCTAACCTACCACCGCCACCATGCCCATAAGTGTACCTCCACACCTGTAACGTACAACCTCTACTCGTGACACCCAACTGTGACAACCACCACCACCACCACCAAATCTGCCGCCACCACCAACCCATCACCTTCACGGCTTCACCCCTCCATATCTTGACCCGCGTCCTAACAACCACCACCACTACCGGATCTGCCGCCATCACTGCCCCATCACATTCACCCTCTCTCTTTCTCTTGACATGTGACCAAACCACAATCACCACAGATCTAACGACCATCATATAAACGGAACCATCATCGCCTCGTAAAGGTGAATTTGTTAAAGAAGCTTTAATTTGCGAGATGTTGATTCGGTTAGATGGATCTGGGTTTATGGGAACGACTTTATTTGTTTGGAATTGGGGATTTGGGTTCGGTTGAATTGGATTACTATGTGAAGCAGAGGAGTTTGTCATTACCCGCAACAAAAAATGTTCATTCATGGTACAACTTAGGAACACCTTTTTATGTTTCTTCTGAGGATTTCGTATTTGATAGATGTTCAACTAATAAGGGAAATTATTGGTAGATGGTATGGCGGTGGTGGTGCTTATGGCGGCGGTGGTGGTATGGCGATGATGGTGCACATGACAGTGGTGTTGGTATGGCAGTGGTGGTGCATATGGCCACGGTGGCTGGTGGGTTGTAGAGTTAGAAAGTTTGATTTTTGAGAGAGAGAGAGAGAGAGAAAGAGGTGTTTGCTGGTGGCGGATGGTGGAGTGGGTTGGTGGCGGGAGATGGTGGTGGCTGGTGTGAGAGAGAGACGGGGAAGAGAAAGAATGAGAGTGGTAGTGATAAATGAGGGTTAGGAGAGGTGAAAAAGGGGGTTATAAAGGGGGTAAGAAACATAGTGCAAAAAGACATAAATGCCCTCACATGAGGTGCACGTGATATGAGTTAACATTTAAAATTAACCAGGTTAGTGCTAAAGGACGTAAGGTGTAATGGGTTTTACAATAAAGGATTGTGACTGTAATTATTGAAGTTAAAGGCTATCCATTAAAATCTGATACAAAGATAAGAGACTAACATAGCATCTCATTCTTTATTCTTACATCTTATTCATATATTTTTAAGGAGAACTAAAGTGAATTCTTATATTTAAGATAAGTTAAAAGAAAAATCTTATATATTTATGAATAAAGGAATGAAATGTGTCTGGGCTCTAAAATTAGGAGATAATAATTTCATAGAATAATGATTTCTTTTTGGTAAATTAATATGAAAAAGCATGAAGAATGAAATGTGAATGCTGTAATAACCCTACCACGTATATGGCATGACTTTCGTTATCTCTATTATAGCAATAACACATCCCCAAGGTACATTCCCGGAAATAGCCTATAAAGGGTCACTTGACTTTTGTCTCGCTTTTTAAATAGTGTTCACTGCGAAAAGATTAGGAAAAAACAGCCACATTTCCACACCATTCATTTAATATCTCCATCTCCACATCCTACTAACATCAGTATGATTAATTTCATCAACATTTCCATAATTGGATACTTCAGGTGATTCCCCCATGAAAATTACCAGCAAGTTTGCTCTCTCTTAAAGTCAAGTTAGTCCTGCTCTCTCTCTCTCTCTCTCTCTCTCGGTCATTGTGACAGTTATACCGTAATATATACTGTAATAGCAACGGCACCCGTCGTCCTTTTCTGTCTCAGTGTGCCCAATCAGGCCGAAAAACGGTGCCGATGCCGTCACTGTAAGAACTGTTCATTGTTGTTTGGGTCAAATTTCCGTTGAAAGTCTGAAGGGGATTCTGGTTGAAGGCTTGAAGCTGTGCGTTTGTAACTAGCCTTCTCAATCTTCTTTTTCATATTCCCAGAAAAATGTCTTTGATTGAAGACTCAAAGCACCTCAAAATACCATTTCAAGATATTAAAGAAGCCACTGAAAACTTCTCAATCCTGATCGGAAGGGGTGGATATGGTCCTGTTTATAGAGGAGAACTCTCACTTTCAGGGAAACTGACTATTGTGGCTGTAAAGCGACTGAAACCTGATTATGGACAGGGGGTTAAGGAGTTTTTAACAGAGATTCAAATGCTCTCTCGTTATAAACATCCAAACATCGTCTCCCTCGTTGGTTTCTGCGAACAAGGCCATGAAAGATTCCTTATTTACGAGTATGCAGAATATGGAAGTCTAAACCTTTACTTAAAACCGACTAAAAGCAGGTGTCCACTCACATGGAGGCAACGAATCAGTATATGCGTGGATGCAGCCCGCGGTCTGGATCATTTGCATAACCATATTGCAACAAATCAAAGAGTTATCCACAGGGATATTAAGAGTAGAAACATTCTGTTAGATCACAACTGGAAAGCTATAATTGCCGATTTTGGGCTCTCAAAATTAGGCCGTGCTAATGAAAGAGTCACTTATCTTATTACAAATGCCTGTGGAACATATGGTTACTGTGATCCGGCCTATATCAATTCAGGGATCCTCACTAAATAGTATGATATTTATTCATTTGGTGTAGTATTGTTTGAAGTCCTATGTGGAAGGCTATGCTACCAAAACGTAAACGATGAACATCTAGCCCCGTTGGCCCAACGTTGCTACCAACAAAAAAAAATAAATCTTATTATTGATGATGAGTTGAAAATATACATGAAAACGTATTCCATGAATATTTTTTCGGAGATTGCGTTTCATTGCTTGCAGGATGACCAGAAACAACGACCCTCAATGGGTTTGGTGCTGCAGAAACTCGAAAAAGCATTGGAATTTATAGTAAACAATACTTCAACTTTCATTTTTTTATACTAATAAAATTAATCAATTCAATACACGTTCTTGATTGCATTTTTTTTAAATTATGTGTTTGGTGGTACATGAAATTGAGGACTCACCTGAGTTGCAAGTAAGTTCAAAGAAGTTCTTTTGTGTTTATATACATAATATATATACCAATTTTTATGTTTTTTTTCAAAAAAAGATATCACTATTTTTCTGAGTTGCAAGTAAGTTCAAAGTTCTTTTGTGTTTATATATATACCAATTTTTATGTTTTTTTTCAAAAATAGATATCACTATTTTTTATGTATAAAAATAACTTTTTTTTTCCAAAAAAAAAAGTTGTACTGCATATGTGTATTATATATGTACTAAGGTTGGAGAACTTGCTAGTCGGCCGGTGAGGTGGGGACTAGCGACTACTCGGGAATAATTCAGGATTAATCAGAGCGGGTTTTTAATGTGTAATTTTCAGTTTTATGTATACATATACACAATTTTATAGATAAATATTTTAAGTAGCTAGGTTTTAACTTTTACTCAACTCATTTATCAAGTATACAAGATTAATTGTTGGAATTCACATGATTTGGTTGGAAACTGGCCGAAATTTAGAGGTTTTTCCGTGAATATACAGGTTTTCTGCTGGAATCTGGCCAGAATCGCCGATTTTTGGTCGGCCGACTAGGTTGTCGGGTGGGTTAGATAGTTTAAGGTTTTTCGTATTAATGCACATGTGCAGTACAACTTTTTTTTTTGAAAAAAAAAATTATACATAAAAAATCGATTTTTATTAAAAAAAATTCAAAAAAATTGGTAGTTTTTTAGGTTTTTTAATTAGTTTTTTTTTTTGTTTTCTCGTTTAAACTAGTTTTCTCATGATTCATCGTACACACACACACACACATATATATATATATATATAGGGTTATATAGGGTTAGGTTCAATTGTGAACAACCCGCTTCTATGTGAACACTAGTGAACTAATCATAGCCTTTGATTATCAATACATAAGTGTAAATCAATGGCCAAGTTTTGTTAACTCAGCTCAAAAATACACAAGTGTTCACTCTAGAATCTCACCTTATATGTCTGTCTGTGTGTGTGTGTGTGTATATATATATATATATACATAGGCCAATTGTAGAGAAAAAACCTCTTTGAATTAAAAAAACTCAAGAAACTCAATGGATAGATCGCATGTTGCCACGTGTTACAACCTTTTTTTTCAGACATATAAAAAATTTTGTCAGGAGAGAGATAGTTAATATGTTACACCTCATTTCGTCGTTTGCAGAGATGTTACATCAAATGTTACATTTTGTTTTGGTTTCGACAACAATTTTTTGCAGGTTTTACGAAATGTAATATTTTCGAACTTAAAATTTACGAGTTTTCAATGTGTTAGTGCATGTTAAAAAGTTGTTACATGTTTTTTATAGAAAAAAATAGTTTAACAGAAAAGCTTGTTACATGTCATTCTGTCAGACAGAAAAGTGAAAAACCAAAAAGTGTTACACGTACTTTTGTTCGTCTGTAACATGTTTCCAAAAAAGTTATTTTATGTAACATGCAATCTCAATTATAGGATTTCAAGATGGATTTTTGAGATTGAGTTCCTTGAGTTTTTTTTAACTCATAAGGGTTTTCTTATTATCTTTTCTCTCTATATATATAGGATCTGGTTCAAATAAGAATTAGCTTGAGTTGTGACAACCTTGACAACTTTCACTTCGCATGCGAGTATTGCCTCCATTTTTTGCAAAAAGGTAGTTGAACATGTCACAAACGCATCTATAAAAAACAATTGTTGAGCCGATATTTATTCTCCATTTACATTGTTGTAATTTTATTTTACGGGTGACGTCATAGTTTTGTAAAATAAATTTACATTCATGTAAATGGAGAATAAATATTGTCTCGTTAATTTTCCCCCTTTTTTAAAGATGTGTTAGTTAGATTTTTATCTACCTTTGTGTAAAAAGTGGTGGCAAAATATGCACGAGAAGTAAAAGTTATCACAAATCTCACTTGTTTCTCATTTTACCCCTTCTCCTATATATGAGAGGAATCATTTAAGAAAAAACTTAATGTGAGAAAAAATGAATAAATACCGTAACGGTAAAACAATAAATAATTTATAACTTATCGTATTAATGATTTTCTCTCTCATCAATTAGACAAAAACACTTTTTATTTATACATCTCAAAATTTATCTTACACATTTCAATATTTTTCATACATTTTATCCTACATATATCGAAAATTTTCTTTCAGCATAAATTAGATTGTCTTGAAAGAATATATTTTAAAAATGAGTTACAAGTTCGATAGTTAGCTAATTTAGGAAAATACAATAAATTAATTAAAATTGTAAGCTTACCTACATGACCCACAATAACATTAATTACATATATTTAATATATATTTAATAGAACATTTCTATTGGTTTAAAACTTATTCTTTCTATTTTTACAAAAAAAATCCCATTTGAACCTTTCAAATATATATAGACACTCAAATAAATGTCTTGTACTGTCACAGGAACTAGAAGAAGCATTGGGACTGCAAGTATGTATAAGTTTATTGGAAACTAAGAGATCACATTGCATCTAAATTAACTATATTAACTATTTCTAAATAGACTCTATTGTACAGAAACTTGTGAAAGCATTGCAAATACAGGTAATTAAGTTCACATTTGATGAAATTAAGAGGTTAACTTGTGTTTGTACATCCAATTGATCTCACACGCGCTCATTTATGTTTTCTTTTGCGGTGAAGCATTTTAAAGAGGTGTTTGAAATGCATGTAAGTTCGTGTTTGTTATAAACTATGAAGTTCCTTCAAGCCAAATTATGCTAAATTAACTACTCAGATTCATCCATATATTTGGATTCGTTTCATGACCGAAACTTGAAGCATTGCGATTGCGTGTAAGTTCAAATTTGATAAATTCAAAAGCATTTCATTATGCTAAATGGACAGGAAGAAACTCATACATGTCTTTTATGGAAATTTGTATGATGGCACAGGAACTTGAGGAAACATTGAAATTGGAGGTATGTTCAAGATTATTAAAATTAAAAATGGTGATTGTTTCTAAACTATATTGTTGGTCCCAATATGCATATATCTAATCATCCTTCATATGATACCAGTTAGAGGTGTACAAACCGGGTTAGGGTTTCATCCCGAATCGGGTTGAGTTGATGTTTGAAATAGTCACACCGGGTTGAGGCTTTGTAGAACTGAATCATGTGAAACTGTCTCGGGTTGGGTTAGGGTCGGGTTGAGTTCTGAAACTGGATTCAACCCAATTTTCAAAACAAAAAATCTAAAAATCAAATATTGCCCAAATTTTGATGTTCCTCATTGTTTCTAAATGCTCATTAACAGAAGCTTCGATTGAAGAACAAACCATACTTTCAGCTGCCATATCATTTTAAGTGTGTTTTAGGCGTTGTTAGTTAACCAACACCATAGATACATATTTATCCTAAAAAATAAAATCTAATGGCCTAGAACGGTCACATATCCTTAACTAGTCATTGCGTAATGGCTAGTTCGTTACACCTGGACGAGTTAGTGAATTAGCGTTGAAACCGGGTTCTCAAACTAGGTTGGGTGATCGAGATATGAGCAGCCTCGTTGAAACTGGTGTGAGTGTGGGAATATTCAAACTGAGTCCTACCCTACAAATTGAAACGCGTCCAAACCAGGCTTACTAGCGATCAGGTTCAACCCGGGTTTGGGTTCGAGTCCGGGTCCGGGTCCAGGTCGGGTGTCACACCCCAACCGATGGCGGAAACATGGGGTAGTGGCACTAGGCGAATCAGATTGATCAAGAGATTCCTTAACGATTATTTTAAAGACAATAATCAGCATTTAATATCCCACACTATCAAACTCATACAATCTTCAAACAACCATTACAATTCAAAATAATCTCTTAAACATAAAATCTGATCCGATCTTCCCTAGATTTATTACATGATTTCTAACATAACGAAACCTAAACTAAGCATCTAAAGCATAATCCTCAACCTGCCACATATGTTAAAATAAAACGTCAATACAATTAAGTAAAGGTGAGCATGCAGGTTTTGCGAATATAGATATAAAAACGTTTAGCATACACCACATGACATATGAGAGAGAGAGAGAGAGTTGTGAACTATGTAACTACTTAGATTCATGCAAACCAACAAACCCGATTGATCGAGGCATGCGAACAAGTGTCCACATCCTAAAAGAGAAAATAAATGAGAAATGTAAATTGCTAGCCTTAACGACCCCGGGCCTCCTGGTGGCGGGTCAACCTCTAGTATACTATCACGTTAAGGGTGGCGCACAAGCAATCAAGCAATACATACAATTCAGCAGATTGCAAATAAGCGTTTTGAGAGTTGTGTGATGTGTTTTGATATACGAACATGTGTGACACCCAAAAGTGCGTTTAAGCATTAAAAGGGTTCAAGTATACTCACTGTGGGTGCGTTTTAGGAGAAGTGCGGGATCTGAGAACAGTCGGGGAGAGCGACGGATCAGCCTGTAAGCGAACAGAAGTGCACCAGTCTTCCGAATTGCTGAAACGGTTAACGTTTGAGAGAACAGCAGACAAGTTCGGGCGAACTTGCATCCTTGAACTTACTCTGGGTACAAGTTCGGGCGAACGTGTATGGGCTGTTGATGGGTGATACAAGTTCGGGCGAACTTGTATTGTTTGGTGAGGGAGGTACAAGTTCGGGTGAACTTGTCTAATTCTCTTGAGAATTTGACAGAGTTCGGGCGTACTTGTGCCATTTTTGTAGTTTGGTCAAGTTCGGGCGAACTTGTGCACCATTCAGGTGACAAGTTCGGGCGAACTTGATGTAATCCGAGCGAACTTGATCATTTTGGCATCCAAATCGTGCGTTGTTGCGTCGTTTGCTGAGGAAATCGAATGTTCATCCCTCCAACCTTAAGCCATTGAGTAAAACTTAGGCTGGAGAGGTCTTTTGGAGCAAGTTTAGCCATTTTATAGAAGCTCGGGCTAATCCGGGTGAACTTGTGGTTCGTACGGGTTAGTCCAGCTTGTGTAAAGTGACGATTTCGTCCTTGTACTTCTGGATCTGAGATCTTGCTTGACAAACACCCCGTTCCACTTCACAGTGAACGAAACATACGTCATTTAGTCCGAAATTGTGTAAAAATCAATGTTTTAAAGGTTTTACTCATATTTAAACATAGATCTGAGTGAAAAACAGAAGTTTTGTAGAAAAAGATGAAGATTTTCATAAACAGAAGGGATTTGGTGAAAACGAAGGCAAAGCCTTGTGTAAAATTATTGTAAACCTTTGTAAAACGTTGATGAACATTGTTGTAGTTGAAAACGGGTTGAATCTTACTTGGAAAACAAGGGTTTCGGGTTTAGAGAGCTCTGGGCGAACTTGGAAGCAAGTTCAAATGAGAGAATGGAGCTGAGTATTTATAGGTGAGAGGAGAAATGAGGGAGCAGACTTCAAGTTCGGCCGAACTGTATCAAGTTCGGGCGAACTTGGTACATGTTCGAGCAAACTTGTTGTTTTCTCTTGGTTCTCTACACAAGTCCAGGCGGACTTGTGGGTTTTGATAAGTTATGAGGCCTTGGCAAGTTCGGGCGAACTTGTGATATACAAGTTCGGTCGAACTTGACCTATGGGCCAAGTTTTGTTCGTTAATTTCGCATTAAATGTTCGTTCGGCGATTAGTTTCGTATTAGATAGTTATTTTAAGCATTTTAGTGAAGCGTTAAGCGTTATAATTGATGAGATTGTGCGATTAAGCGATTCGAGTAGGCGAGAGCGATGTGATAGCGGGTGTAATCATAACCACAAACACACATAACACATAAATAACTTAAAACCACATAATTAACTACATTTGGCGATGCGATGAGATAAACGATGCGATGGCACAAGTGGTTATTGTTACAACAACACACTCGGCTATTAAAGATACATAGTTACTTGTGTTTGCGTTTTGAATTAGCGATGCGTTTAATAAGCGATTAGATGCGATATAAACATACATAATCATAATTAACTAACATAACTTCTTATAACTCGAATCTCAGGAGTACAAAAGATAGATACAACGGAAATACTTGGAATTAAATAATAACGGAAATTTGGAGTTGTTACATCGGGTAAGGTTACCGAGTTTGGTTCCTAACTCGGTGTCAGATTGCACCTCTTGCTACTGACGTGTGGTGAGGGTGTATGATTTTTATTATATTTTTAAGCACTTTTCACTCTTTTATCAAGCTTTAAATTTATAAAACACGATATAACACTATCACTCTCTACCACAAGCTAGGCTAAGTGCACCCATCGTTGGCGTAGTATAGTGATGGTAAGATACCGAGGTCATCCAAGGACATAAGAGCTTTTAATACCGGGATATCGTCAACGTCTAATCTAACCAAATTTAAAGAAAAGAATTTTAATAAATAAATAAAGAAGGAAACTAAAGAAATAAAAGAAACAAATAAACAAGATCGAATCACTTGGTTCCGACTCATCTTTTATCTATCCTATGATGATTTCCGCACTTTGGGTTTTTAGAGAGAATATCTTAGTTATAGTGGCATGACCCTCTTTTGGAGGCAATGCTACCCTCAGCCATATTGGTCTTATTCAGCAGGGATATAGTCCTGTAAGGCCGGAATATTAAAAGATAATTAAGTAAGTTATTAATGCAAAATGTGATAGGTCCCTCTTTTGGAGGCAATGCTACCTTCAGCGATATTGGTCCGAGTCAGCAGGGTTACAGTCCCGCAAGGCCGGTTTAAATTTTTATTAGGAGTTTAGTTATAAGGGATTCAAGTAGTTTTTACTTCCCCAATTTGATGCTATCTGACTCAAAGGAAGTCCTAATAAGCTTTAATCAAGTACTCGCAAGATCTATACACTGAACGAGGCAAGAACTTCACCCAAACCATCCTTCTAACCTCCATCAAGGAAATTAACACGCTTTATATAGACTGTAAAGAGATACAAATGAGTGAATCAACAAAACATGAAGAGATCATAGAATAAAGTTTACTTTCAATATAAAAAACTAGATGTTAAAGTCATTAATACAAACCCAATTAAAAAGTTAACCCAAGATTGGAATCAAAATATTTTGTCTTCACCAAGTGATGTAAGATATTAGCCAAGCATGGCCATAGTTTGACAAAGGCTCTTACGATCGATCTTGGATCCCGAGACTACTACACACTCTAAACTCTTAACGATTGTGGTGGATGATGGTGTTGGAATGGTGAGAAGAGGCTGCCAAAGGATGGAAGAAATCAGATAAATGGTTTGCCAAGGGATAGATTGCAATGGAACCAAGCACCCCTATTTATAGTTGGAAACAAACAGTTTACATGGCCCCGTGCCAGGTGGGCACGACCTCGTGGCCGCTTCTTCTCTGTCTTTATTTAATGAGTTGTGTCAGTCCGTATGCTTGCGCGTCGCTGTTGCCATTGTACTTGCTATATTATCCAGGATTTGCATATCTAGGAGTTAACCACGGATCCTATGTCTCTCGTGTTAGGATCTGAGTTTGAATTACTTGTAGTTCTTGTTTCAAAAATGGAAAATGATTGAGTTTTAAAAGAGATTTGCAGCGGAAATAGATTGAAAACTTTTACTACAAGCAATGGTCGTTTGTGTTCATCATCATCATGCTTTCAAGTTGGTAAACTCGCATGTGATTCACAAACTCCCCCTCAGCCTTTGCAATTGAAGTTTAATAGAGAAGATGAAATGCGAAAGTTGATCTTTTGATAGACAAATTAAACTGTTACACAAGTTACCTATTTATACTAAACTATCTAACCACTGAGCATCTTTGATGATGTCAGGGTTGATAGTGACAGGAAACTAATTATAACTAACTACAAACACTTGTAATACTAACTATCAGTGCTTAGCACAGTTACATTGATAAACTATCTAATGACTAAGCTCTGATCTCCATCCTCTGATCCTTGTAGCTCTGGTAGACCTTTGCAACTTTGTGAAGACAGAGGATAGAAGAGCATTCTTTAGTGAAGACAGAGGTTGTAACCTCTGATAGTGTAACCAAAGCTCGGATAGTGTTATTTGGCTTTGTATCATCTGTTCCTTTCATAGGGTTCAATCCCAACAATCTCCCCCTGGAACAGATGATGCCAAAAACACTTTATTCTTGGTCTTTATTCCTCAGGAAGAATTCTCTTTTTTGACCTTTGAATTCAAGTTCAAAGTTAAGAGATTCTATGTCATCAGCATCCTTCTATAGCTCTAAACATAATAATTCTTGGAAGTCTTCTACTGTAAGCCCATAAGCAGCTTCCATAGATAGTTTAGTGGCATTACCATCAGACTTGAGAAGTGTCAATTCATGGGTGTCTTTGTCGACCTTCCACTTTAGAATTTTTGGGTTTGAAGGTTTTCTTGAATGAGCTTTTATTGCTGAGGTTTGAGAAGGAGCTATTTTTGATAAATCTTTAGCCAACTTGGCACTTGAATCATCTGTTGGATAATCAATCATGTTCTGTATACCTTCTTTGATAAATGTATCCTCAAACTCTTTGTCAGTCTTTAGAGACATCTCCCCTTGCCTTTTTTCTGTGTAACAGGGCAAGTGTGGAATGGGCAGATGTTGTGCTGGACTTTTTGGAGAGTTGGGCTTTGAGAATAGCATCTTCTTTTGAATAATCAGGTTTAGGAGGCATGGATGGATCCTTTTTCCTCCTTTCTTCCAACTTTTTTGTAAGTGTCTATCACCCTTACCTCACCCCATCTCATCACTTGATTCTTTGACCCATAATTGTTCTGCATTAGTTCATTCTTCATTCTCTTCAACTTTAAGTCCTTTTTAGGCATATCTTTCTTGTATAAATCCCAGTTGGGAGGAGCTGGCTTTTTGAGGGGGTCTTTCAACATTTCTTGCATTCTATTGATTTCATCTCTTAGCTCATTTATGCTCCAAATCCCTGAACTGTGCCCTTGTTGCCTTATACATCTTCTTCTCCATGATATACTCAATGAGTTCACTCTTGAGCAGCTTGTCTTCCATTTCTGACAACTGATTGCTCAGGTTCTTGACAAAATCTTGTAAGATGCTGGCTTTACTTAGTTGAAAGGACATGGCAATTTGTATCTCTCTATCACTTTTACCAGCTGATTCTCTTTTGGCAATATCCTCTGCTTGCTTCCGTTTCAATTCCAGATAATCATCAACATTTACAGGTCTTGGATAGCCATCAAGGGATAGGATTGTTCTTTTGTCAGGGTCATCCTCTGAAAAGAAACTTAGGATCTCTTCCCTGACTACTGGTAAATCAAGAGGATATAGCTTTGCTGCAGGAGTAACTTCAAGAGTTGAAGATGTTGTAAGCTCTGATGTGGAGGTCATTGGTTGTGATGATAGTGGAAGAGGTGCAGGAATCTCATCATCATTTATCACTTTTGTGATCTTTCTCCTTTTAAACCTTTGAGTGGGTGATGGTGGTTGTGGGATCTTAGGTGGTGTGGATAATGGATGAGTTGATGTGGGAAAAGTGATCATGGCAGTGGATAGAGTTGCATCTGTTGCAACCTCTGCTGTATCAACAGATGTTGATACAACAGATGCTGTAACATCTGCTTGTGTGGATGTGGGATGTGGTTTTGAAGATGTGATAGGTTTTTGAGAGGCAGAGGTTTTGATGGTTGGATTGGTTTCAGGCTTAGTTTTAGGAGGTGTGGTTGGTGGTTGCCTAGCTTTTCTAGCAGGTATCTTCTTTGATGAAGTACCAACCTCTCCTTTTTCTTTTTGCTGTTAAATCTTTTTCTCAACCAACACTCTACTCTCCTTAATCACTGTCTTCTTGTGACTAGCCCTTGCCTTGGCCACAATTTCATCAGTTAAATCTTTCTTCTTTGAACCATCAGGCCTTGGAATATTTAAAGTAGGTCTGGCCTTATCATCATCTATTGTCATCTTTTTGTTTCCCAAAGGTTTCTCCCTCTTTTTGGCTTCATCTGTTGTAACAAAGATAACCGTTGGAGGTGCATGGCCAGTGGTTGTGAGTAGATGAGCTTTGATGGCTTTAATGTCTGTTGCAGTGTCTTGATACCTTGAATCAAACATGTTTCTAACATCATTCGCCTGGTGCTTGTGCTGTAGATCCAAATAATGTTGTTGATGTTGAAACAGAGGGTTAAGAGCTTCCTTGAGATCAGCAGTGGATAGAACAGAGGGTTGACTTTTTGTAGCTATCATCTGCTTCAGTAAACTTTTGATCTCGTCCATAGAATGTTCTATCTTAGTAACTCTCTCTGTCAAATCCTGATATTTTAGATCATCACCTAATTTAATAGGGATCATCTGAACTCCTACCAGACATGGTAGTTGTATCTATGGTATCATTAGCAGTGGTTTTAGGACCAGCTTCAACCGTAGATGCCCCTTTGTCTTGGAACTGGGGACTTCCCACAATAGAGGTAATAGTTGTTTCCTCAACAGTGGTTGCCTTCAACCAAGTCTTATTAATGAAACCACTATCCAACTGAGAACTTGGGAGTTCAGAAATTGTAGTGGCTGCTTGAGTTGAACTATCACCAAGGGTTACATGTAACCCAAGGGATGTAACCTCTTCAAGTGCTGATGGGCTAGCAATGAATAAAGAGTCAGACCCAGCCTCTTGATGAAGTATATTCTCAGTAATAGGTTGTTGAGAAGTGCTGGTTTTTGTCTGGTCTAATTCAATTGCATTCAGCAAAGGTAACATAGTAGGTGGAAGTGTAGTCATTGGTGAAGGTGGCTGTGTAGAAAGTGACAGTGCCCTGGTAGAGGGGCTGTGGAAGATAGAACCAAGTGGATCTAGAGTTTCATAATTTGGTATCCCTGTGTGTACACCTTTTCCTTTTGTGAGGAAGAAGGAGGAGTTTCAAAGCAGGTTGGAGATCTTTGAACCATCTGCTGTGAAGAAGTAGCAGTAGTGGTTTGTGACTTTGGTACTGTCACTGGGTTAACCTCTGGGATCTCATCTTCCAGATGACCCTTTTTGGGTTTGGTGGCTTTTAGGTTAGTGTTTTGGGTTTTTTTTTGAGGATTTTGGTGTGGGTTTCAGAGCAGCGGTTGTGGTGCCCTGATCACCAAGAGCAGTGGGCTCAGTAGCAGGAGGTTGAGTTTGAACATTTTGTTCAGGTAAAACTTGCTCAGCCTCCTCTACTTGTGTTTTCGCAACTTTATCTTGGTTTGTATTTCTAGTGAAAGTTTCATGATTGAGGCGGCCTGGGTTTGTCACAGCGCCTTTTTTACTTTCAGGACCTTTGATTTGATCTTGTATGTAAACATTCAGAAACCGTGGGTGAATCAAAAAAGCTTTTCTTTTTGTAATGTTTTGAAAATTATGGACAAGATCATTGAACAGGATCTGGGAGTAGTTAAAATCTGTGTCAGTTAAAATTGCATAACCCAGATATTGCATGTTCAAAGGAATTTCATTGAAAGTAGTGGTTTTTGCTGAGAGACAAGTTAGAATTGTGTGAAAGAAAAATCTCATCTCAGCAGGAAAGTTAGGTTTAAAGATGGTCATGCCTTTCATCTGGCCTTCATAACCTCTTTCCAGAAACTCTGCTTGGATCTCATTGAGGGGAAATGACACAGGATGTGTTATGTCATTTAACTTGAAAACTTGAGAGATCGATTAGGGGCTAATTTGCATCAACACTCCCCTACTCTTGAGATTATTGTATAAGGAACACCAGCAGCAGTTGAGTGAACCTTAGCATTATTCCAGAAGTCACGAAGAGAATCAATGTAGATTGGGGCTTTGACTTCCAACATGTGCTTGAATTTCGACTTTTGCAAAGTTCGAATCATTGGATGATAGCGAGTATTTGCGTCGTTTGATTCAAGTATGGCGGTGTAATTATGTGGGGTTTTGATTATGAGAGTGAAGGGTGGAAGTTCTTGTGTGGAAAAAACTGTTAGAGAAAAACTTTTTTGAGATTTTTGAAATCGACACAGTTTTAGGGTAAACACTGGTGAGGGATAAAAATAGGGTTTTTATAGGGTTTTGAAAAAGTGACGATGACATGGCATCTGTTGCAAGATCTGATGGCTAACATCTGGCCACGTGTAACCTCTGATGAAAAAAGTACTGATTTTTAACACTATCAGTGTTTTGAAACAAGTGGTAAAAATGGAAGTCAGAGGATACACTTTAATAGTGGATAAGATTTTTAAACCTATAAGAGGTTTTGAGCAAACAGATGTTATGAGCAGACTTTTAAAGATTTATTGAAAAATTCAATATTAACTATTTTTAAGGATGAGTTTTTGATTTTCTAAAAACATTTTGATGCTATGTACGCATGGATTTACAAGAAAACTTGTTTTTAATCCATGTTTAGCATTCCAATTCTTGAGATCAAGTTTTCAAAGGTAGATGTATCCAATGCCTTGGTTAAAACATCTGCCAACTGATCTGAAGTATGGACATGATGCAAAGAAATCAACCTTTTTCATAGCAATCTCTCACAAAGTGATCTCTGATGTCAATGTGCTTTGTAGTTGAGTGAGAAACTGGATTTTTATTGATGTTTTCAGCAGCTTGACTGTCCAATCTGAGTGGAGTCTTTAGTGCAGTTACACCAAAATCCAGCAACTAGTTTTGAAGCCACAAGAGTTGAGCAGTGAAGCTAGCAGCAGCAATATACTCTGCCTCAGCAGTGGATGTTGAAACTGCAACCTGCTTTTTGCTTTGCCAAGACACTAGACAATCACCTAGGAATTGACATCCTCCTGATGTGGACTTCCTTGTAGTTTTGCACCCAGCAAAGTCACTATCTGAAAAACCTGAAAGCTCAATATTCCCATTAGCTGGATACCAGATACCAAGTGTGGGAGCACCTTTTATGTATCTGGATATCCTTTTTACAGCAATAAGATCAGACTTTCTAGGTAATGCATGTGATCTGGCACAAACACATGTTGAAAACATGATGTCTGGCCTTGATGCAGTTAGGTACAATAAAGACCCAATCATGCTTCTATAAAGAGTTTGATCAACAAGGTCATCTTTACCATCAATGGGGACTAGCTTGGTGGTTCACATACTTGTTTTGATGGATAAATGTACCATTTTGCAAGTGTTTAACTTGGAGACCAAGAAAACATTGGAGCTCACCCATTGCACTCATCTCAAACTCTGCTGCCATGAGTTTTCGAAACTCTTCACACATAGCAGTGCTTGTGGATCCAAAAATGATGTCATCCACATAAATTTGGACAAGCATCAAAGCTTTTCCTTTCCATTTTAAGAATAGGGTTTTGTCTATTTTTCCTCTAGTAAACCCTATGGATAAGAGAAAAGTGGATAGATTTTCATACCAGGCTCTTGGTGCTTGCTTCAAGCCACACAATGCTTTGTTGAGCTTGTAGACATGATCAGGATGGAATGCATCTTCAAAACCTGGAGGTTGTCAGACATACACCTCTTCTTTGATTTTTCCATACAAGAATGCACTCTTTATATCCATTTGATACACCTTTATGTTGTGGTTAGCAGCAAAAGCTAAGAACAGGCGAATAGCTTCCAACCTTGCTACAGGAGCAAAAGTCTCATCATAGTCTATACGTTCTTCCTGTCTGTAGCCTTGAACCACGAGCCTTGCTTTGTTTTTGACAACAATACCCCTTTCATCAGTTTTGTTCTTGAAGACCCACTTTGTGCCAATTGGACTTACATCTTTTGGCAGTGGCACAAGCTCCCAAACTTGTTGTCTCTTGAACTGAAGGAGTTCTTCTTGCATGGCTTCTACCCAGCTGTTGTCTTTCAGTGCCTCTTGGTACTTGACTGGCTGTGTGAGTGATAGAAAGCCAGCAAAAAGACAAATATTTTGGGATTCGCTCCGTGTGAGCACCCCAGATTTGATGTTGCCAATAACTTCATCTGATGGATGGCTTTTGAGATAAATCAAGTCACCTTGGTATGGAACAATAGCATTTTGAGGTGATGGCTGCAAATGTGTATCATCTGAGCTAACCTCTACTGGTGAGTTTGAAATATCAGCCTCTAATGTAAATGGAGGTGGTGGTATTGGGGGTAAAGAGGTAACATTCTGATGATTTTGTTGCCCAATTGTAGAATTTTTATCAACAGATGTTTGATTTTGTGAACTGGCAGAGGTTTGAGGATCAACCACTGTTGACCCAGAAGTGGCAGAGTTTACACAAGAGCTTGTGGCACCTGATCCTCTGTTGGAAGAATTGACTTTTGTTTGTGGAAGCACATAGTCATATTCTTGATCTTGATCTTCTCTTGATGGTTGTGGTGTACCTGCATTGTCTAGCTTGATAGAAACATCAGCAAATATGAATTTATCTAAATAAAAAAGCTCGACAGGATTTGTTGGGATTTTCAGTGATGAAAGTTCATTGAACTTCACATTCAAAGTTTCTTCAACACACTTTGTCCTAGAGTTAAAAACTCTGTAGGCTTTAGCAGTGGTTGAGTATCCTAGAAAATAACCACAGTCAATTTTGGCTGCAAACTTAGATATAGAATCTTTTTAAGTTCAAAATGAAGCATGGACAGCCAAAAACTTTAAAATAGGAAATTAGAGGTTTGATTTTATACAAAATCTCATAGGCAGTCTTTTGATGCCTGGGGTTAATCAAAACTCTGTTTTGAACATAGCAAGCAGTGTTTACAGCCTCTGCCCAGAAAGACAAGGGTAAACCAGAGTCTGCTAGCATAGTTCTTGCTGATTCAATTAAAGTTCTATTTTTCCTTTCAACCACCCCATTTTGTTCTGGAGTTCTTGGAATGCTATACTATCTAACAATTCCTTTAAACTCACAAAAAGCATCCAACACCGTATTTTTAAACTCTGTTCCATTGTCACTCTAAAGATTTTTACTGGAAGATCAAATTGCTTTTCTACTTGTTTAACAAAGTTTTGCAAAATGACTGTATTTTCATCCTTAGAGTGGAGAAAGAAGGTCCATGTAAACCTAGAGAAATCATCAACTATCACTAGGCAATACCTTTTGTGTTTTAAGCTCATGATTTGCACTGGGCCAAACAAGTCCATGTGAAGCAATTGTAAACACTGGCTTGTTTTGGACTCTTCAATTGATTTGAAAGAACTTTTATGTTGTTTTCCTTTTATGCAGGAAACACAATGTTCATCACAGGAAAATTGCTTGTGAGGCAAACCTCTTACAAGACTTTGTTTTGAGAGTGAGGTGATAGTTTTAAGATTTGTGTGTCCAAGTCTATGATGCCATAATTCAGTCTCTTTGTTTGAAGCAACTGAGAATAAGCGTGTTCCAAACATAGGATTATCTTTTAGCATACCTACCACATACACATTCCCACTTATGTGTGCAGTGAGTTGTGCTTTGCTCTCAGCAATGATTTGATCAATCTTTTTAACAACCTCTGGTCCCATAATTTGACAAGTTTTCTTGGTGAAGAAGGATCCATACCCTCTGTCACTCATTTGTGAGACACCCAGCAGGTTAAATTTCAGATTGTCAATTAAGTTCACATTTTCAAACTTGAGTTTCCCAGCCAGAACCGAACCAAACCCTAGAACCTTTCCCTTTGAGTTATTACCAAAAGATATATCACCCCCCATGAGCCATGAAGTCCTTGAGAAGGGCTCTACATCCTGTCATGTGCCTGGAACCTCCACTATCTACATACCATAAGCTATGAAGGCAAGTAGAGGATCCCTGCACATCAAGTAAATAGATCAGTTAAGATAGGTCTCCAAAGCCAAAATGTCTTTGGATGGGGTCACAGATGGTCCAGACTCAACTCTAGGACAATGGTCAGTGGTTTGGATATGTTCTTGTAACATCTGCTCTTGATCATTTCCTATCAGATGATTGTATCCATAGGGATGCTTATTCACTCTTTGCTTTGAAGGCTTTTTGTATCCTTCATAAGTAAGAAGAACCCTTTTATAGGCTGGTTGTCCGTACCCTCTTGGAAATGAGTTTGATGGTGGGCCATTTGTCACTTGCACCTCTCTAGGAACAGAGGTTTTGTTTAAAGTTTTTGTAATAGATGTTTCAGTTGGTTCAAAACCCTGCTTAGATTTATTTCCAGCAGAACTTGAACCTTCTCTTTCTAGTGCTTTTGCCTTGATCTCTTTTACCTTTTGCTCATAGTTTTTGAGATAGGCACACTCTTGAGTTAAATGATTTGTTTTGTTGCAGATGGTGCATCTTGAAGAATTTTTGATAACACAAGTTTTGTTAATGTCATAGGCTTTTAAAAGAAAACAATATGCAGCCACATGATTTCTTTTTTCACAAAATTCACAAAACAAGTTTTTAATCTTTACTCTTCTTTTCCTATCAGACTTTTTATCAGCAGTGGTTGTGACCTCTGCTGGTACATCTTTGATAAGGTCACCAGTGCTTTTGGGGCTTTAATACCATCAGAGGTTGTGAAATCCATTGGCTTGAATTTTTCTAAAATATCACATTCATCTGACCAACTTGGTTTAAACTGATATTTTTCAATTTCTTTATCTTTTGTTGAAACCTCTGGTTTTTCCAAAACAATTTTGTTTCCAGATTTATCTGTGATTTTTATTTCTTCACAGCCAAATTTGTTGGGACTATTAACCAACTCAGAATCAATTTCAGCAACATTTTTCTCATTTTGGTCATAGGTTCTAAAACCTACACGAAACTTAATTTGCTCTTGATCTGAGCATCAAGCATAATCTCATAACCTTTACAGGACTCAACCCATTTTTCACAAGTGATTTGGGTTTCTTCTAACTCATTTTTACAAACTTGATATTTTTCTACATAGTTTGGAGTTGGTCCTTGGTTATGCTTGATTCATGTCTCAGGCTACTCATTTTAGAATCTTTTTCACTTAATTTTGATTTTAACTCTTTAATCAGTTTTTAAAAATTAAGTTCATCTTCTAAAATTTTGTTCCTCAGGTTTTCATTCACCTGCTTAATGTTTACAAACGCAATGATGCATTTGTCAGAACATAGATCTTTAAGGATCTGAGGTGATACCTTTGTAGCAGCCATGAGAGCACAATCACATTCATCTTCACACACATCAACATTCCATGGGTCAGCATGAGAGTTCTTTTCCTCATCAGCAGCATTTTCCTTTTCTTCACTTGAAACCACTATTTCATCACAAACTTGAACTTCATCAGTTTTTGACACTAACTCCACAGATTCAACACCTTCAACAATTGTCTCTAAGGCCATTAAACAAAATTCTTGTTCAACGTCATTTTTGGCCATTAAAGCAAAGTTCTCATCAGTCAAATCCTCAGGCAAGCTACTCCAGTCAACATAAATTTGTGTGAAAAAACTCTGTTGACCAACCTCTGCTGGACTAGCAATGGTTTGAGCAGGTTGTGTGACAATAAGTGCTTGTTGTACATGCACTTGAGGATATGATTGTGCCTGAACATATTGAATTTTTGGAGCTGTGGATTGAACATAATGCACTGGAACAGTAGTAGCAGGATGTGCAAAGTGGGCAGTGTTTTAAACATGTTGAGCAGGGGTATATTGGGAATAATGACAGTGTTTTGTGTGTGCTGAGGTCTAGGGCTAGGATGAGTCACTATTGGTCCAGAATTTTGAGACCTGCATTCTCTGGCAAAGTGTCCTAACCTATTACACTTATAACACTTGATCTTTGATTTATCCAACCCAACCTTCAACCCCACATGCAATCCTGGGAATTTCCTACCAGTTCTCTTATAGAATTTACTAGCCCTAACACTCAATAGGGCCAGTTGGTGCAAAATATCCATTTCTTCAAGATCAGAAGGTTCAAAGTGTTGCAAATCATTCAGCTCAAAGGATAAATTGTCAGAGGTTTGGCTTTCCCCACTAGCAGTGAAAGCATAGTTGGGTGCATATGTTTCAGATCCAAAGTTCCCACCAGATGTAATATCTATATAGTGATCATAACTTTGGTCCTTACTGCTGCCAGAACCCTCTTCTTGGCTAAAAAGAGCTGTATTACCCAATGAGTAATCATCAATCATTTTGCCAGATTCTTGCAACTTCTTTTTCTGGTTTAACTCTCTCTCATACGTGAGGAGTATCCTATGAAGTTGTGTCAACGACATATCTTTAAACCCAATAGACTTTCTCGTTACATAAGCTACAGTCTCCCACTTATCTGGTAACGATCTAAGGAAACGACTATTGACAGTCGAATTAGGTAGAACCACATTAACCAGTCTAAGTTCACTAATGAGACAGCTGTAACGTTCGAACTGTTGTGTTAGAGACTCTCCTTTCAAGTGACAAAACGTTTCATACTGCTGATTTAGAACTTCTCTATTACTTTCTATCACTTCATCAGTCCCACCGAATTACTCTTTAAGTGCATCCCATAACTCCTTTGCACTATTGCAATGGAGTAGACCAACATAAATCTCATTGGGTAAGGCCGAAGCAACTATGCTAAATGCCTTAGCATCCAATTCAATTTTCTGGGTAAGGCCGCAACTGGTGTTTTGCTGAGCAAGGATATGACCCATTCGTCGTTGCCAAATGAAATATTCATTTCTTTTGAGCATCGGCGGTTTGAATAAGGATCGAGAGTTGGCATCCTGTGTTTTGAGACATTTTCAGTTGATTTACACAGATTTCTGTTTTAAAAACTTTGAACATAATAAAACTCGGTTTATCAAGCAAAAACAACCAAACTAATCGCAGAGAGCTGATCTGTTCGAATCAAATCGATTGTTAGATCGAATTTGATGAATCAATCTCTGATACCAATTGTTAGGATCTGAGTTTGAATTACTTGTAGTTCTTATTTCAAAAATGGAAAATGATTGAGTTTTAAAAGAGACTTGCAGTGGAAATAGATTGAAAACTTTTACTACAAGCAATGGTCGTTTGTTTTCATCATCATGCTTCCAAGTTGGTAAACTCGCATGTGATTCACAAACTCCCCCTTAGCCTTTGCAATTGAAGTTTGATAGTAAGAAAATGCAGAGAAGATGAAATGCGAAAGTTGATCTTTTGATAAACAAATTAAACTGTTACACAAATTAACTATTTATACTAAATTATCTAACCACTGAGCATCTTTGATGACGTCAGGGTTGATAGTGACAGGAAACTAATTCTAACTAACTACAAACACTTCTAATACTAACTATCAGTGTTTAGCATTGTTACATTGATAAACTATCTAATGACTAAGCTCTGATCTCTATCCTCTGATCCTTGTAGCTCTGGCAGACCTTTGCAACTTTGTGAAGACAGATGATAGAAGACCAGTCTTTAGGGAAGACATTGTTTGTACAACAGAGGTGGTAACCTCTGATAGTGTAACCAAAGCTCGGATAGTGTTATTTGGCTTTGTGTCATCTGTTCTTTTATAGGGTTCAATCCCAACATCTCGTCTGTTCTGTTTGTCTTTTTCTTTTTGGAATCTTGAGTGGGGCACAACCCCATGCCTTGGTGGCTTGACCCCGTGCTTGTCTCTAGAATTGTTTTTTTGGTTTTGAGGTGAAGCTCGGAGGGTCGGTATGATGTATCAACTTTCTTTCTTTTGTATTTATGCTGGTTTTTGCCGTCAATTTTTTACCTTTGTGCGTTTAAGTTCTTTAATCCTGAAAATCAAAAGTATACAAAGAAACACACTTTTTCCAACATTAATACTAAAAAAGGTTGATTTTATACGTTATCTGATATAATTTATATGTTGCATTTGGTGCATATGAAATACCCCCACACTTGAATCTTTTCTTGTCCTCAAGCAAAATTCTTTTAATATTGCTTACACACCCAAATGGAATTGGTAGATAGAGTGTCGGGAATCCAAGTTCCTTTTATTCTTGTTTTTATTTTATTTACAATCCTATTCGGCATGATTTATTTTGAACCTTTTTAGAAAAATAAATATTTTTAGGCATAACATGCCTTTAAAATTTTCATTTAGCTATACATAAATTCACGCACCTCACAAGTGATCACTCAACACTCGGCCGAAGATGTTTAAGTGAAACGCTAGGTCCTGGTATGAAATTTACTCGCAATATATGCTTGACAAGTAATCAAACATCCTCCTTTTTAAATCTTTGTACATATCAAGAGGAATTTAAAGGTTAGGTTTTCGGTTAGGGGTGGGGTAGTTTTATTTAAAAAGTGGTTAAATTCGTAACATGTCAGTTTTCTTTTGAAAAATTTATCTATTTGTGACTTAGGTACAAACTTCAAAGTTCATAAGCAATAAATTTGCTTATTTTATTTCAAGCAACTAGATTTTTTTTTGAATAAATATTCACAAGATAACTAAATTACATATTTTTGTGTATTTCAAAAGAACAAAATTTTACCAAAATAAAGGGGTGAAAAATAAAACGGTTTTGGGTGATAAATGATTTATGCAAAATTGTATTTTACGGGTTTTTAAAATGAAAGGTTTAGGCTCAAAGGCTTAACTAATGGAAATTTTGTTTTTGGTAGGGAGATAAAAATAAAATAAGTTGAAATGGAAACATGGTTTATTGTCCTAATGCCTCAATCATTTACTTACATGGATTGGTTGGTAAGGACCAGGAATGTATTGTCTTATCAAGTTCTAGATTTGTAAGAACCGTACGGCTATTCACACAAGAAATGAAAACGGATCATTTAGTAAAGATATGATAATTTATGCTCGATAAAGGCTCAAAACTCACAATTTGTGGGAAAAGAGTAAAAGTATGAAAATATATATACAATCATATTTTAAAAAGATTATCATGTTTTTATATAAATTTTTCTTATATGATTCTTTTTATCACGGCGCTATCAGTTGTAAATTTGTAAACCCCTGAATTTTTAGAATTTGGTTTATGACTTAAACTAAAACAAGACAAAAAAACTAAAAAAAAAATTTTGAAAAAGATTTGGGGTGTTTTAGCGGTTCAAAGTGGAGTTTTGTGTAAGGGTTGTTGTAGAACAAACAAATTCAAGTTCTCTCCCCCCTCCACTTAAATTACACACTGTCCTCAATGAGTTCAAAATTGGATAGATTTGATTAGGTGTGTAAATGTGGGTTAAAAACAACATTTTATTTCAATTAGATACCGGACACGGGGGCATGTCAAAGTAGCACGACCTCGTGTAAAAAGTGCCAGTAATATGTGTTAGCAAAATTTATAGAAGTTGGAAATGGGGGCGTGCCTAAGAAGCACGGCCCCGTATGACAAGTGTAGAAGAAAATTGTTTCAGCGACGAAGAGACACGGGGGCGTGTCTGGGAGACACAGCCTCGTGTAAGGCTACTGTTCGTTTGAGAAAAAGGTGGGTAAGGTGCCAGGCCTCCTGTTTCGGGTCCGGGGTGTTGTATGCTTGGTGGATCCAAGCATCCCAAGGTACTTGTCACGTCACCACCATGCCACCACCATTTCCACCATCCGAGTCCATGTCCTCGCCCTCCTCCTCATCACTCTGGTACGCCATATGTCCCGAATATAGGTGATGTCGGATCGCATAGAGGTCATGCTCCTCTCCATACTACCAACTCGAGTGTTGGTGCTTTGCCCCATGGTGAAGGAGTTTCGGGAGACCTGAAGTGTTTCCCGCATGAGAATATACTAGTTATGCATGTTAGGAAAGTCGCTGCCCCTTGGGAGAAAGATCCCAGAATGAAACCGTAGGAGTATCATGGAGGACGGTTGGGGTCGTCTTCGATTGCAAGGACTTGGTCCAGATCACATTTGAGCTCCAAACTCTTCCTTTGTTATCTTTGAAGCGTAAGAGCCTATTGTTGGAGTTGACAATGAGATTCAAGTTGCGGCATAGGCTGATGTCAGCCTGGGTGACGCCAAACCCTTTTGTGAAGCCTCGTGGGTTACGTACTACGTATGTCTTGTAGACCCGGGAGATCCTGCCACCGAATAAGTCCGGCGTCAGATGTGTGGCTATTTGAGGCTATGTTCTTCAACAACATGTTGGCGACATTGAGGGGTTGTTGGTTCAGGACGCAGTAAAGGCAAGTGAGCTCCCGAAGATTAACAATGACCCCGCTATCTGTCCTCTAACACAGTGTACCGCTCAAGACCCGATGTATGTAGAGAATGAGCGGGTCCCATATTTTGGTACTCTTGGTGTGACTCGGGTTGTTTATCACATCCCCTATATGTGCCCAGAATGCGTTTCATGCGTTGTCGGGCAACTAAAAAATACTATCCGTGAAGATGGGCTCTAGAGCATGAATTAAAGTCGATGAACCAAAGCATCATCTAAAGCTACTTTCTTCAGCTAGTCTTTCTCTATACAACATACACAACTATCACTTAAATTCTCATCCCCAATCCGATTACGCAAGTCGGTCTTCACATTCTTCATTGCCGAGAACTTCTTTTAACGGTTGCGGTTGCGACGGGTAATATGAGAACAAGCTTCAATAACCAATATACCAATGTATAAGTTACATGAATATTTGTTGAAACTATTAACCTTTCAAGACTTGACAAACCATCCAAGTTGGCGAATTGTTTATCTTTTTTCACAAAATCAAAGTAATTTCCAAGTTGAACCGGAAGCCTTCGTTTTTCCTCTTCATTGAAATCATATGGATACTTCTCGGCTAGCTTTAGTATATTTGGAATGTCAAATGCACTAAAATTATCACACGGACTCAAACAACTCATACAAACAAGTAGTTCCGATGTTACCTCGTTAAAACGGTTTCCAAATTATTGAATTAGCAAATCTAGAACCACATTGATGTAACTACACTCGTTATAATGCCGATTTGTGATGTTCATCTTTCTTCTTGGCCACCTTTGGTTAACGTATTCATCATCCAATTTTTTCACCTCAAGTTTATACATGTCACTAAAGGAGTTAACCTTCTCCAACAACTCATTAAAACCTTCCAACCTAAATTTTTCAAGTTGGTTTTTGGAGGAAGAAACCAATTTAACCGCATTCATCAAATCTTGCTCCTTTCTTTGAAGACATTGGGACAACGTATGTGTGATGTTAGAATATGCTCCATCAAGTATATGTAAAATACAGAGTCGTATTTTTTCATATCCTCTAGAAGTCAGTTCGCTTGTCTACTACAAGGAAGAGTTTGACCCGTTTCTACTAACCATCCAAGAACTTCCATAATGTTTGGATATAAAGAAATTAAATGGGAAAGTGTCTTGCAATGGGAATTCCAACGTGTATCCCCGGGCCTTGAAAGTGTCATTTCTTGGTTCAACCCACTTCCGGTATAAAGTATGTCTTCCATTTTTTCCAATTGTCTTCTTTGGCTTTCACGAAGCATATCTTGTCGTTTAGAAGATGAACAAAGGGCATTTGTTAAACATGTAATCGTTTCAAAAGCTCTCCAAATTGGTGTGTGTTTGTGAGCCACCGCCACAACAACTAGTTGAAGTTGGTGTGCAAAGCAATGAATATAAAAAAGCCGAAACATTTTCCTTTAAGATTAGAGCCCTTAGGCCGTTAAACTCACCCAACAGGTTACATGCCTCGTCATACCTTGCCTCTAATCCTTTTCAAACTTAACCCATAACGTGTCAATATATCATCAATAGTCGTTTTGAGTGTTATTGCGATTGTCTCTTTGACACGAACAACCCCAATAAAAAACGCTACTTAACAATCCCAAAACAAAATGAATAACAACCACCATTTGTTCTTTTTTTGATACATCACATGATTCATCTACTAATAAAGAAAAAACATCATCACCAAGTTCTTCTAAAATCTGTTATTACCTCTTGAGCATAACAATATTTGATGTCCGCTTAAATTTTAGGACTTGTCATTTGGTTATTCACGGGTGCATTCTCTAAAACGTTAGCAAGCTCTTCATTCATTTCACCCACGAGTTCTAAAAGCTCTTAGAAATTCCCTTTTAATGAATCTTTTGATTCATCATGACCACGAAACGCCAATCCGTCATTCAACAACCTTTTCCTAAGCAAAGTAGAAGCACTAAGTCTAAGTCGATATTCACGTTTCCCCATAGTGTGTGTACCGCTTGATTTTGTTACCTAAATCGAAACTCATTTGGAAACATTTGTTGCAGAGGCTATTAACTAAACCAACATGTTTTTTAAGTGACACATGTACCTTTTTTCCAATTGTTTTGTTATACCCGCCGCACATAAATGTGTCTCTACGATCTCCGAATTGGCTCCTAAACAAATAGCAACCTAAGCAAAACATGCGATCCGATTTTGAGCTATACTCTAACCATCCTTTATACTCATGTTTGTCATACCATTCTACCTTAAATTTTCTAAACTCGTCACCTTGAAACGTTGTTTGTAGGAATTCGATACCTCTTGGTTGATAGGTTGATACGGTCCTCTTAGTAGATATGCCCTTCTAATCTCATCTCGTTAATTCACGTTATATGATTCTATCGGCTTGCGATCATATGGATCCGAAGGAAGAGTAGCCACATCAACGAATTCTGAAGATGTATCCACTTTCGAGAAATCGCGCCATAACATCCCTACTCATGGTTCCTATCACAATCAAATTGATCCATGACCGTATGTTCATCGTTCCATAACATAATGTTGTAATTTTAACTTTCAACTATTCAAGCAATCAAGCCCTAGAATTGTTTTAAACAACCCTAAAAATCATCTAAATAACATAATCATCATAAAAATCATCTAAACAACGTCAAAACACACGATTTTTCAAACCTATTTAAGTATTTTATTACCCTTATTCTACCATAATATCAAGTAAAATCATCAAAAAAAAAACTTACCCTTTGGAGACTCTCCGGTTGGTTTGGTGCGGATTCTGGTCTGCTTCCGGTCAGAATCCGGCCGTGATCGCTGCTGCAGAGTGCAGTGTTGTTGCTGACTTGTTGTGTTCGCTGATGATGATTCTCGCTAGCAGGAGGCAGAACGCACAGTCGTGAGGGAAATTGAAGGGTTTTTGGGCCTAAGTTTAATTGTTTTAGTTTAAGTTATGTTGGTTAATGGGCTAGGAATGTTAGTGGGCTAATGTATAAGTTTGTATAATGGGTTTGGTTTGGGTTTGGGTTTGGGTTTGGGTTTGGGTAGTATAAGTGTATAAATGTATTAACATAGATAGTTTTTTTTTTTTTAAATCAGACTTTGCTGTAAAAATTATAATATAAATCCATAATGTTTTTTACCTAAGGTGTGCGAACGAAAAAGTCCATGGGGTGCGGAGGAAAAAATCCAAGTGGTGCGGACGGGATTTTCTACGAAAATTAACATCAATTTTTTTTTCTCGGGGGTGCGCCCGCCCACCTTGGGATAGGGGTGGACCCGCCCCTGAATCCCTGTCCTTATCTATATCCTTAAAATTTAAAGAAAAAATATAAGGAATGGTAAAAAATAGTTACATCTCATTCTCTAAAAACGAGAAAGAAAATATAAAGATGCGTAAATTAAATCTCAAAATATAACCCACTATTCATCCTCCAAACACACAACTATAAATGTTTATGACAGGAAGAAAGAAAAAAAAATAACTAAAAAGTCATATTCAATTGAATTAGTAGATATTACGAATTTAGTTGTTAGAAGTTTTAAAAATGTAAACAAAAATTTGGATACTTTAGCTAAATTATTGGATGACAGAGAGAGAGGAAATCCACTGTGCATGCTCATTTGCTGACTTGTGTTGGCGTGTATAATTGATGTCATACACTATTCTAGAGTTTTATTCGGTGGTGTTAATATTTAGTTCGTACTTGTTCTAAACAGTGAGCTTCCTTTGTGCCTAATCATGGTAGGTTAACTTAATCAAACTCATCCATTTCATCCAATATTTTGGGATTGCATGTAAGTTCTCTGATGAATATGGAAAGGTTTCTTTGTATATGTATATGCAAAATGGAACGGACTAAATTCACTCATATCTTTGAATAAATTTGTATGGGAGCACAGGAGCGTTTAGAAACATTGGAATTGGAGGTATGTTCAAAATTATTTAAGGCTCAATCTATTCACACACCCATTCTGTCTATTTGGACACTCTTGGGCTTCAAGACGCCTCGTATAGACCTATACGGGGCGTCTAGGCACTAAAATCAAGGGGGCTCTGAGTGGGATGTCGGGCACAGAATTTAAGGGGTCAAGACGTCCAGTATAGGTCTATATTGGGCGTCTTGAAGGTAGTCCAAAAGACCATTATATCCCTGGGTTAGGGATATACTGGGGGCAAAACATGGGTATAATGGTCTTTTGGACGACAATAGACGCCCAGTATAGGTCTATACTGGGCGTCTTGAAGGTTTATTTTTTTCTTTTCTTAATATTAATTACACTAATACTAATATAAAAAACTTATACTAATATCAATAACACTAATATTAATTATAAAAAACTTATATTAATATCAATAACACTAATATGAATTATAAAAAAAAAACTTGAAGGTTTTTTTGATATTAATATAAGTTTTTTATAATTAATTTAAGTGTTATTGATACTTATATGAGTTTTTTATAATTAATATTAGTGTTACTGATATTAATATAAGATTTTTATAATTAATATTAAGTGTTATTGATATTAATATGAGTTTTTTATAATTAATATTAAAAAAGAAAAAAAATAAAAAAAACCTCCAAGACGCCTAGTATAGACCTATACTAGGTGTCTATTGTCGTCCAAAAGATTATTATACCCCTGTTTTGCCCCCGGTATATCCCTAACCCAGGGGTATATTGGTGTTTTGGACTACCTTCAAGACACCCAGTATAGATCTATACTGGGCGTCTTGACCCCTTAAATTCTATGCCCGACATCCCACTCAGAGCCTCCTTGATTTCAGTGCCTAGACGCCCGCATAGGTCTATACGAGGAGTCTTGAAGGTGTGAAAATAGACACTTGGATATCTGAATATGTAGACCCTTATTTAAATATATAATCTTCATTGTTTCAAAATTGTTTTGTTTTGTGGATCCCAATATTTACATAAAACCCATATGTGATTTAGGTTGTTCAAGAGGCTTGCCGAGTCAAGCAATGGTTAGTCGAGCTTGACTTAATTTATAAACGATTTGAATTTAGCTGGCTCATCGGTTTCCAGTGAATTTTTATGAGAAAACTTCATGTCACAGGCTTTATAAACGTTTCTATACTTAGAATTATGTATTGGGCTAAGACTGGTACATAAATAACAATAAGAATCATAGACCGAACATAGGGAAGGATTAGAAATTAGAATGAAACTAAATCGAGTTTGTTAGAACTCCTAGGAACTCAACTTCCAATTTTTTCTTTCAAATTTTTTTTCACTATTTTTTTTAATTACGTTTCTAGTAAAAAAAAATAGGCATTTTTTACGATAGGGCACTAGCCACTTACTTATGCCGCTAGACTGATTTACACCCCTGTAAATCACACTTACATGTTGAAAAAAAAAACCGCTCGTAAATTTTTTTTCAAGAGGGGCTTTGTTATGTGTTGCTCTACCTTTTCAAAATTTGGCGGAAAAACTCACACAGAAAGTGAGGTTCTCAAGCTTTCTCACAACTCAACTCAGTGGTGGTTTTTATTTCGATGTCTCCCTCGACCATAAGTATGAGTTAGTTACAAAAAAAAAAAAATTGAACGGCTATTGTTACTTCTTTACACCAAGATATCTAAATTTCTCCGCATTGTCCAGATTTAAACATGGGACCTCCCCTCAGACGCCTCTACCAAATTGGCTAGCCCTACATTTGTTTTTAATTACAATCAATTTTATGTATTGAATATATACATTAAGTAAAACATTATAGTAATTCAGGGTGAACTGAACTGTCTCGGTTTTGTATACAAGCCGAGGCGAGTTGGCTCGTTTTACAAACGAACTGATTTTGAGCACGTTTTTTTTTTTTTGAGTTTTTGTTTTCTGAGCGAGCTACAAGTTATTTGACCAATCCTAATGTGATTTGTTAAAATGTTTTAATCTCATTTTGTCAGTTTATCCTTTCATTGTTAAGTTGTAATACATCAATGTTTCATATTTCACTGTAAACTAAACGAGTTATCTTTGCAATTTCTTTATTTCCATGAGATTGGTGAATCGCGTATAGACCATGAAGTGATAGAAGCTATATATGACATGCCAGATGCTCCTCTCTCAAATATTACGAGGGATAAAATTTATTCACATCTCTCTACTGGAATCCTAGTTGATGAAGGCCAAGTGGTAAGTAATTCTCCTATTGCATATTTATCTTGTAATTTGGTTTTACTAAATTATATAACCAGTTTTTCACCCTGTAATTATGATTAAAAACATGTGTACATTCACTCGTACCATGAATTAATTTTAGAAAATGCAGATTAATCAAGAGCCTTAAACAGCACATGTATGCTCTCAAAAGTTGTAGGTTTGATCTAGACTCTAGAAAGAATCATCTACTATTCAAAACAAAAGGACAACTTTCTCAAATTTCAGAACTAAACCGTTGGCTATCCAACTTGTCGGGCATATTATGTTGGTTTTAACAATATAAACTGCAGTTGGAGGACCAATGTTGAACAACCGGATAAACTGATATGTAGATGTAACCGAAATTATGCAAGAAGTGTCGATCAACCCATGAACACAAATAACCAAAACATGTCTGTATTAAAGAATGAATACAACACACAACAGACAGTTTTCATACACTTATGTTTATGCCTATGAAAAGGTGCTCAATGTGCCATAGAAATGGTTCATATTTAGCCACCAAATAACTACCTTTAACTAAGTATAAAATAATACTAAATATATAATTGTACTAATACTAATAAACCTAAACTCTAGATTATAACATTTCTAACATTCCCTCTGTTAGACTAAGTATAGTTTAGTTATTTATGAACTTATAATATGTATTATCTGTCTGACATATTAATGTGTAAACTAAGGTCCTAGGGGTGTGTATTAAATCGGTAGTCCCTCATGCCTTTTGGTTCAATGTTATTAGTAGTTATGGCTTGTCATCAACCGACATGTCTTTTGGGACACACCGGTTCAAGGGTGACTACCCTCTTCCTGTATGCATTCTGTAATGACACCGATACCGACTACCGAAATTAACATGCACCATTGTGACACCCTAGGCAAATCCCACATTGGCCGTGGCCAGGAGAGAACCCTAGTTCATAAATAATCTAATGCTTCTTATGTCACCAATGCGTTTTGGGCTTAACGATAGCGGATGAGAAGAGAACTCCCACAGTTAAGTATGCTCAGGTTGGAGTAGTACCAGGATTGGTGACCTTGTGGGATGTCTCCATCGGAGCAACCAAAAAAATCCGTGAGTTCCTGGATGGGCAACCCATCAGAGTCAAAGCGGACAATATTGATGGTGCGGGGGGACGGATGTTACAAATGGTATCAGAGCCACTCCTGAGCCGTACGGGATGGTGGGGCAAACCTCATCGAGGACGATGAGTCCCTAAGGGAGGGTGATTGTAATGATACCGATACCGACTACCGAAATTAACATGGACCATTGTGACACCCTAGGCAAATCCCACATTGGCCATGGCCAAGAGAGATCCATGGTTTATAAGTAATCCAATGCCCCTCCTAAATCACCAATGCGTTTTGGGCTTAATGCTAATGGATGAGATGAGAACTCCACAGTTAAGCATGCTCAGGTGGGAGTAGTACTAGGATGGGTGACCTCCTGGGAAGTCTCCACCAAGGCAACGAAAAGCAAAGCCATGAGTTCCTGGATGGGCAACCCATCGAAGGCAAAGCGGGCAATAGGGGCGGGATGTTACACATTCAAACAGTTAATCCATTCTTATTGTTAGTTGGTTTCCCTCCCTTCGTTTGCTCCATATTCTACGGAATCTATTAATCAAGATCATATCATTAAATGTTTAAAAGCCAAGAATCAACATGGCATCAGAGCCAAAGATGAGGGATTGTGCAATGTTCGAATCTAAGTTAGAGTTATAGGATGCATATTCGCCTAATCACGATGGATGTGCTATGTTCCACGATCTAAAGCCTTTCTTTCTCCACAATCTCATCTTCGTGGCTCCAAAACCCACGAGCACATGCATCCTTTTAATTTTGAATTTATGTAATATTCTCATGTATTACCACGTATTCTATTTAGAGTCAGTTATGGTATTAGTGAGATGTTGGAATTATGTCCAGTTGTTAATTTCCGTAAGCCTATAAATGGATGTTTTAGTTAAGAAGGGATATGAAAATTATGAATAAACCTCTTCTAATTCTCAAAAATCTCTCATTGTTCTCTCTAAGTTTTTTGGAGTATGACCCACTAAACGGGTTATCATTTATCACAAGTCCGATTGGTACATATCAATTTTGGTATCAGGGCGGTGTCCCATGTAAGCTCAAGAATAGAACGAGCTGTTGGATCGAATTGAGTCAATGCTTGCTGAGATTATTGATTTTCTCAAGAACTAAACTCGGTTGCCACCACCCGCCTCGCCACCCGTTGCTTCTGTCACACTCTTCTGCCGCCAGACCGACAACAATCATCTCCACCTTCACCGTCGTTAAAAACAAATTAACACTGGAGCAGCAACTTGAACCCGCTGCCAAAATCGTCACCTTACTAACCAACCCAGACCCTAAACCATCACCCCGATCAACACAAAATCATTTAGCCTTATAAGAATAGTGACAATCAAGACCGCTACTCAATCATAGTGGAAACTATGTTGAAGAAGAGTACGAATTCAACGATGACAATAAGGAAAACGACACCACTCATACATGCAACCCGGAGGTGCAAGAGTCCTCAACCTTGGCACTCCGTTCCGACATCTCTGAATGTCGTTGGTCGCATCGAGTGGCGACTGTCATGGCGTAACACCACTTTCCTTCCGGGTTCATCCTTGAGGATAAGGATGTTTTGAGGGGGTGAGATTGTTGTGTTCCATGATCCTTTGATTTATGAACTTTATATCACACCCCAAAATATCAGAGCTGGCGTGACTGGACTGGTATCTTCATTGCACAGCGGAGTAATTATTAGCTAAGACTTTAAGGGAGTAAACGCCTGCTTAATACTTGACTTCCAAATGGGTTCTCCTATTCCAACCATGCCATAGTTTGACAATATAACCTGAGAAAGAAATACGCGAAAAATCAACATAAAGTTGAGCGAGTTTATAGTTTGTTTGTTTTGTTTCAAATGAAACTTAAAACATTTGAAAGTCTTGCTTTTGAAAACCGGTTTGTGAGATCATAGTATCTCAAAGCGTTTGAGATGTCATAACTATATATCGGTATTAAAATGTTTTCCATTATGTTTGTAAACCGATGCATGTAACTGTTGTATTTGCAAACCGGTGATAAAATCATAGTACGTAGAGTGCCTATGAAATCTAAGGATCAATCAGTGGGTAGCGAACCCCCTAATATTATGTACCATAAGTAAATAACCAGACCAAGACGAATTTGTTCTCAATTGGGATCACAAAAGCACTCCATGGTTAACAACTAGGAGTGGAGCGTGCCACAAGCTCAATAGATCTACACCTTTTGCACCTTGGTCACTAAGTGATTAATGGTTACCAATGTTATAATCCTACTTACGTACATTGATCTATTGTTATCTAATTCCATAGCTACATACCGAATGTCATAATCTGTGTCGTTGGGCCTAGCCTATGTTATCTTGTTATCCGTGTTATTGTCTTGTTATCCATGTTGTTGGGCCGAGCCCATGTTATAAATTCAAGTATGTTTCGAAACGCGTATAGTCTTGTAAAAACTGATATACTTGGCATAAGCTTTTCATAAACCATTTGTGTTATCTAGAATACGTTTGTAATATGGTTTAGAAAATATGATTTTCGTTTATCGAAATATTGTGTGCTTTCAAAAAACCTTCATGTCTTTCCATCCCGAAAACATTTATAAAAGTGTAAAAACTGTAAAAAGTGGGTTATGATCTCACCTTGTTATCCTTGTCCATAGCTAGCTTAATGTGATTACATACTGTCGTTCCAAGAACGTGACTCACTAGCGTGCAACTATTGCATTCCTAAGCAAAGAATAATTTATAAGTTTCTAATAAGACAACGTAGTTAAACTACGTGTCCGAGCTCTACCGAATTGTTATAACGATCCTAAAAGGGTGTTATCTTAACTTAGAATAACCGATCAACGGTTATTTGATCATGTTCATAATCGGGATGGAACTAAGTCTCGAAAAGCGACTTAGTCTCCGAATGATTTAGGATATATATATATAGCATTTAAATATAAATATACTTGCGGAGTCGTGTTAGTTGTCGTCATTAGAAATGTGTAGAAGAATAAAGGTAATACGACTCTCCGTAGATTTTCGTAGATGTACGCGTATATATATACAGATATATCCATATATGTAAAATGTTTTGTGTCCGAAAATAAGCGTCTTGTTTATAATTAATAAAAATTATAGAATTTAAGCTAGTTCTAATCTCACGATAAAATGTCGTATTTGTTTAGATGTTGAAAATAATATAAATATTTATATTTATTTTTATGAAATCTCCGATTCGCCGTCATTTGATATAAATATGAACCATTATATTTATAAAAGTATGCAAACCGTCGACATTTGAAACAATTATACAATATTATATTTATTTAAATAAGAGTGTCCGAATCGTCGACTTTAGAATTAAATACAAGGTATTATATTTGTTGAAGTGTATTCGAAACATCGGCGTTTATAATAATATAAAACGTTATATTTAATTTATAAAATATTTTCGATGTTTAAAAGGAGTGTTTGGCTTCTCGAGGTTTGGAACGGATATAAAATAACATACTTATTTTGTATAGATTTTGAATTCTCAATGTGTTTCCGTTGGATCTTGAAATAATAAATATAAATTTTAAACTTATATTTTAATGAAAATCGGACAGAGTTTCCCCTGTGTTAGGGATAACCCGACAAAACAAGTGTCGATATATCATCAAAACGCAACAATTTGTATAACAATGTAATCACAGTATATAAAATTTCTCATCGTGTTTCAAAACATCAACTTTTGATCGCGTGTAGTTTAACACATAAATATATATATTTTGTAACGAAACGTTCGGTTACTAAATCAATATACGTGGTTTATAATAGTATGAGATGCACAAGTTCACGAAAATTACTAATTTACTTGAAAGAAAATTGTCGTTACACTAGTTGGTTGGTTTGAGCTCGGTTACGCGATATAAGTAACACTAATATAATTATAAACACTTTAACGTGTTCGTTAAATTTTACCGCTTCTCGTGTTGACCAACAGTTGACTGCGTTGACCAGTTGACTTATGTTGACCGGGTTTGACCGGGTTGACTAAGTTGACTTTCGTTGACCGTGTTGACCGGGTCAACTCGGTTTGACCGAGTCGAGTCGAGTTGAACCAAGACTCGAACCAAAGATGATGTCGACTATTCCGAACGCGTAGCTTGACTTGAACCGTTGACAGTTTTGATCGAGCCCCGTACCTGACCGAGTTGACTCGGGGCTAAACCGGGTTAACCAACTTGAACCGAGTTGACCGGGTATGACCCGATGTTGACCGAGCTGTTGAGTTGACTCGAACCCGAACCATATCTGAGTCGACTTGAACTAAACCGAACTCAAACCAAGACCCGACGTGCTTGAACATACTCAAACAGTCCCGAGCCGGTTCTAGCAAACCACCACCATCATTGCTGTTGCCGGCCGGCCTAAAGCCACCGTCTGCAGCGTCTGACCGCCCCCGTCGCCCACCAGCTTCAACCACTGCCTTCCTTTTTCGTCACCACCTTTGTTCCGTCAACATCACCCGAAACCTGCCGGAAAACGTCGATTGGACTGGATTCTCAAGAAAAGGAAAAAGGAGAGAAAGGACTAGGGGCTTACCAGGAACCGGCGGTTTCGCCGTCGCTGCACCGCCGCCGTGAGCGGTTACCCCCATCTCCGATCTCTTTCTCTCGTCTGCCACTCTCTCTCTGATCTATTTCTCTCTCTCACACCGATCTCTCTCTCTCTCCGTTCGAACTCGGCCGACCGGCGCCACCTACCACAGCGCCGCCGCCTCTGGTGGTGGTCTTTGTTGCATTTTCGGCCCGTCATGGCCTTGCCGCCATTGCCGTGTGCCGTCTAAGGTGGTCGGGCCAGTTGTCTAGGGAGAGCAAGGTGTTAGTAGAGTGGGGATGATATGGTTTCATGTTCTTGCAAGTATCTGCAGAGAAAGAAGTGAATGGGGGCTAGGGTTTGAATGAGGGTGATGAAGAGGTTAATGAGTTTAAATACTGCGGTTTGTGAATGGGCCGAGCCCAAGGCCCGTTAACGCGTATGTAGTTGTTCAAGCGGCCCAATTTCGTATCTAGAGCCAGTTATCTTACCCGAACATTGTGTAATATCGTAAACTAAGTTTTTAGGACCATAAATATGTATAATGATGCATGTACTCGATATTAGTCGCTCAAACCCGTCGTTTTCGTTAAAATCGCGTAATATGCTTTGATCATCGTTTCTGATTCGTTTTCGATCTGGCTTGGACTGTTGTTAATAAAATTTGAAATCGACGCTAAATATGTAGATATCTGGGCGTAGCTTGAATTCGGTGTTGCGTTTCGTTGCCGGTGCATTCCCGTAGTCGCGTTATTCGTTCACGTATGCGTTCTGTACCGTTCGAAAGCGTGAAAATCTCACAAAACCACATTCACATGTATAAGTTTTACGTATAAATCTCGGGTTCATCGGCGTTGCCAGTATTTTGTACGGTGTCAGTTCGTTACCGCTTAACGTTACGCAGTTATTCCGCAGATCGCCATACGCGTAATGTAAAGTTGGATAGGCGTTCCCAGGCAATTCAAAAGCCTAATTAAGCTAATAAGTGTGTTAAACACTATTTATTATCGCCTTAAACGTTTGTTAATTGCGTAATTAAAAATCGAAAGTACCGGTTGTCACATTCTCCACCTGTTATAGAAATTTCGTCCTCGAAATTTAGACTTTGTTATCTTCTTAGAGTTTTGTCATGCACAAGTAAGAATGAATAATACCGGGGTAGCTGAATACGAGAATGAATCAAGACTTGTCCATAGTATATGAGTACAATGACTTACTACGACCATATGAAACCAACGGTTCAACTGAATTTGCTTTTCCGAGTTGATGCCAAGTGAACGAGATGTTATGATACAGTCACCAATGTGACTAAGTTTACTGGAGTCCAACAAAAGAGGAATTCAATCAATAAGACTTCAAATGGACGTTCACAATATGCAAATGAATTCTAAAAGAAATAAATGTACTATAAATAGAACCTTACGTTAGTTAGATTGAAACTCAGAATCAACAAGCTCAAATAGAATAGGACCATGGAAAATGAAAAATGATAAGTTAAAGGAAAAGTTCGCGTAGTCTCGCATGAAACGATTGATCATAATTAGCCCAAGCTACAAGTTTATACCAACGCCACAAGGCATTGTAGTGATTAAAATAATTCACAATCGCGGTGACCGAACAAATTCACCGCATTTGCAATAAGATAGAAGGTTCAACAAAGTAAATTCAAAAATTTATTCCAAATGAATTTCATAGAAAGTCAGGTCGATGACAAAATAAATAACAATTGAAAGTCATCGAGTTTGCTAGTGGCGTTGAAATAACCGTTAGAGGTACACCGAAACAAGTCATGAAATTGTGTACCCTTTTCTTAATACACGATGTATTAAGGATGTTCCAAGATAACGAATCAACAAAGTGGATTTAATAATGAATAATTAAACCCGTATGCAAAGTGTGTAGCCGAAACAAGCACACGCTTCAATTTATTGAAAACACCACCACAAGGTTTCGTACACAACAAACGACTTAGTAGAGTTAAGATCAAACAAGTCTACTATGGTTTGAAAATAAATGAAACGCTTGTTGATATTACTTTGAATATGATGGCCTCAATCCATCATATGGAATCCATGAATTGAATATATATTGTTAGCAAGTTTAGCCAACTAAACTTGATTTAGATATCTACCAACAATATATGTATTTCCAAGGAAATTTTAGCATGGCCATACAAAACCATGTATGTGGCTTGTTAAGAAAAGTGATTCAAGGAATTTAGTCGACTCGATATCAATGAGTCAACTCTTGCAATAGTATAAGTCATCAAGGTTGAAATGCAATAATTGATGTATTGGAAACAATAGTTGAAATATTTATAGAACAACTCATTCAATGTGGAATCCCGGAGGGTTTCCACGAATCAAGCCAACCACATGCCGAACAACGCATGCGTGACGTAGGAATTTGTCAAGAAGTTGTAATCGGGTGTTCACTAATCATGAATGAAATTCTCGTAATGAGATGAACCTTAGAAAGAGTAGAGATGCAATAATCTACTCACTGTATGCAAAAGTCTGAATATTCAACAAAAGAATTTAAGACTTACCTAGAATTTCGTGCCATGACCTGGTGTTATGTGACATCACTACGAGATGTCCATCTTGGCGTAGTCGCCATCAAGGGAGTGGGGAGATGTGAAGACTTGTGTTTTCTGTTGCGATGCCATCATCATGATTTCCATTAGTTCGTGAAGTCCTCATTTGAACGTACCTTGGCGTGTTTGACACCGCTTGCAGGGCTACGTGACAATAGTTGTATTCTGACCGACAGTCATTCCACTGACAGGATTTGTATCGATGTTCTAACCGTTCGTTCATGTTTTCCCAAAGGCCTTGCCTCGTATTGCGTGTGTTTTGTATTTCTACATCCGTGGTGTATACGCTAAGTTTCATGTATTCATGCACATCGGCATTACCTGCTCGGATTAGTAAAATGGCATAGATGATATAGATAAAACTGTTTGCCCGAGTTAATAGTCGCATTTCCTATGAAATGACCTTTAATGGGTTTTTGACATAAGTTAAGCTAAGGTCTAAATTGTATGTTCCCAAAACTCACAAAGTTTTGCGTATCATATGTGTTCGTTTCGTGTAACGTGTATAAAACAGAACACTAATGCATGCTTAGAAATTAATATGTTTGACTTATTGTTTTCGGCCACGGTTGGAACCCATATATGTGTTCTAGGCGTTCTGTATGTGTTCGAGTCTTAATAAGCTAAGTCCCCAAAGGAAAGTGAGGTTAAAGCCTAGGTATCTCTACAGAAACCTAATTCGCCTAAACCTATGGCTCTGATACCAATCTGTCACACCCCGAAATATCAGAGCTGGCGTGACTGGACTTGTATCTTCATTGCACAGCGGAAGTAATTATTAGCTAAGACTTTAAGGGAGTGAACGCCTGCTTAATACTTGACTTCCAAATGGGTTCTCCTATTCCAACCGTGCCATAGTTTGACAATATAACCTGAGAAAGAAACATGCGAAAAATCAACATAAAGTTGAGCGAGTTCATAGTTTGTTTGTTTTGTTTCAAATGAATCTTAAAACATTTGAAAGTCTTGCTTTTGAAAACCGGTTTGTGAGTTCATAGTATCTCAAAGCGTTTGAAATGTCATAACTGTATATCGGTGTTAAAATGTTTTCCATTATGTTTGAAACCGATGCATGTAACTCTTGTATTTGCAAACCGGTGATAAAATCATAGTATGTAGAGTGCCTATGAAATTTAAGGATCAATCAGTGGGTAGCGAACCCCCTAATATTATGTACCATAAGTAAATAACCAAACCGAGACAACTTTATTCTCAATTGGGATCACAAAAGCACTCCACGGTTAACAACTAGGAGTGGAGCGTGCCTTAAGCTCAATAGATCTACACCTTTTGGACCTTGGTCACTAAGTGATTAATGGTTACCAATGTCATAATCCTACTTACGTACATTGATCTATTGTTATCTAATTCCATAGCTACATACCGAATGTCATAATCTGTGTCGTTGGGCATAGCCATGTTATCTTGTTATCCGTGTTATTGTCTTGTTATCCATGTTGTTGGGCCGAGCCCATGTTATAAATTCAAGTATGTTTCGGAAACGCGTATAGTCTTGTAAAAACTGATACACTTGGCATAAGCTTTTGATAAACCATTTGTGTTATTTGGAATAAGCTTGTAATATGGTTTAGAAATATATGATTTGCGTTTATCGAAATATTGTATGCTTTCGCAAAACCTGCATGTCTTTCCACCCCGAAAACATTTATAAAAGTGTAAAACTGTAAAAAGTGGGGTTATGAACTCACCTTGTTATCCTTGTGCATAGCTAGCTTAATGTGATTCCATAGTGTCGTTCCAAGAACGTGACTCGCTAGCGTGCAACTATTGCATTCCTAAGCAAAGTATAATTTATAAGTTTCTAATAAGACAACGTAGTTAAACTATGTGTCTGAGCTCTACCGAATTGTTAACAACGATCCTAAAAGGGTGTTATCTTAACTTATAATAACCGATCAACGGTTATTTGATCATGTTCATAATCGGGATGGAACTAAGTCTCGAAAAGCGACTTAGTCTCCGAATGATTTAGGATATATATATATTTCATTCAAATATAAATATACTTGCGGAGTCATGTTAGTTGTCGTCATTAGAAATGTGTAGAAGAATAAAGGTAATACGACTCTACATAGATTTTCATAGAGGTACGCGTATATATATACATATATATCCATATATGTAAAATGTTTCGTGTCCGAAAATAAGCGTCTTGTTTATAATTAATAAAAATTATAGAATTTAAGCTAGTTCTAATCTCACGATAAAATGTCGTATTTGTTTAGATGTTGAAATAAATATAAATAATTATATTTATTTTTATGAAATCTCCGATTCGCCGTCATTTGAAATAAATATGAACCATTATATTTATAAAAGTATGTAAACCGTCGACATTTGAAACAATTATACAATATTATATTTATTTAAATAAGAGTGTCCGAATCGTCGACTTTAGAATTAAATATAAGGTATTATATTTGTTGAAGTGTATTCAAAACATCGGCGTTTATAATAATATAAAACGTTATATTTATTTTATGTAATATTTTCGATGTTTAAAAGGAGTGTTTGGCTTCTCGAGGTTTGGAACGGATATAAAATAACATACTTATTTTGTATAGTTTTTTAATTCTCAATGTGTTTCCGTTGGATCTTGAAATAATAAATATAAATTTTAAACTTATATTTTAATGAAAATCGGACAGAGTTTCCCCTGTGTTAGGGATAACCCGACAAAACAAGTTGTCGATATATCATCAAAACGCAACAATTTGTATAACAATGCAATCACAATATATAAAATTTCTCATCGTGTTTCAAAACATCAACTTTTGTTCGCGTGTAGTTTAACACATAAATATATATATTTTGTAATGAAATGTTCGGTTATTAAATCAATATACGCGGTTTATAATAGTATGAGATGCACAAGTTCACGAATATTACTAATTTACTCGAAAGAAAATTGTCGTTACACTAGTTGGTCGGTTTGAGCTTGGTTACGCGATATAAGTAACACTAATATAATTATAAACGCTTTAACGTCTTCGTTAAATTTTACCGCTTCTCGTGTTGACAAACAGTTGACTGCGTTAGCCAGCAGTTGACCAGTTGACTTATGTTGACCGGGTTGACTAAGTTGACTTTCGTTGACTGGGTCGACACGGTTTGACCGAGTCGAGTTGAACCAAGACTCGAACAAAAGATGATGTCGACTATTCCGAACGCGTAGCTTGACCTGAACCGTTGACAGTTTTGATCGTGCACCGTACCTGACCAAGTTGACTCGGGGCTAAACCGGGTTAACCAACTTGAACCGAGTTGACCGGGTCTGACCCGATGTTGACCGAGCAATTGAGTTGACTCGAACCCGAACCATATCTGAGTCGACTTGAACTAAACGAACTCAAACCAAGACCCGACGTGCTTGAACATACTCAAACAGTCCCGAGCCGGTTCTAGCAAACCACCACAATCACTGCTGCCGCCGGCAGGCCTAAAGCCGCCGGCTGCAGCGTCTGACCGCCCCCGTCGCCCACCAGCTTCCACCACTGCCTTCCTTTTTCGTCACGACCTTTATTCCGTCACATCACCCAAAACCTGCCGGAAAACGTGGACTGGACTGGATTCTCAAGAAAAGGAAAAAGGAGAGAAAGGACTAGGGGCTTACCAGGAACCGGCGGTTTCGCCGTCGCTGCACCGCCGCCGTGAGCGGATACCACCATCTCCGATCTCTTTCTCTCGTCTGCCACTCTCTCTCTCACCGATCTCTCTCTCCGTTCGAACTCCGCCAACCGGTGCCGCCCACCACAGCGCCGCCGCCTGTGGTGGTGGTCTTTGTTGCATTTTCGGCCCGTCATGGCCCTGCCGCCACCGCTGTGTGCCGCCTATGGTGGTCGGGTCGGTTGTCTAGGGAGAGCAAGGTGTGAGTAGAGTGGGGATGATATGGTTTCATGTTCTTGCAAGTCTCTCCGAAAGAAGTGAATGCGGGGCTAGGGTCTGAATGAGGGTGATGAAGAGGTTAATGAGTTTAAATACTAGGGTTTGTGAATGGGCCGGGCCCAAGGCCCGTTAGCACGTATGTAGTTGTTCAAGCGGCCCAATTTCGTATCTAGAGCCCGTTATCTTACCCGAACATTGTGTAATATCGTAAACTAAGTTTTTAGGAACATAAATATGTATAATGACGCATGTACTCGATATTAGTCGCTCAAACCTGTCGTTTTCGTTAAAATCGCGTAATATGCTTTGATCATCGTTTCTGATTCGTTTTCGATCTAGCTTCGACTGTTGTTAATAAAATTTGAAATTGACGCTAAATATGTAGATATCTGGGCGTAGCTTGAATTCGGTGTTGCGTTTCGTTGCCGGTGCATTCCCGCAGTCGCGTTACTCGTTCACGTATGCGTTCTGTACTGTTCGAAAGCGTGAAAATCTCACAAAACCACATTCACATGTATAAGTTTTACATATAAACCTCGGGTTCATCGGCGTTGCCAGCATTTTGTACGGTGTCAGTTCGTTACCGCTTAACGTTACGCAGCTATTCCGTTGATCGCCATACGCGTAATGTAAAGTTGGATAGGCGTTCCTAGGCAATTCAAAAGCCTAATTAAGCTAATAAATGTGTTAAACACTATTTATTATCGCCTTAAACGTTTGTTAATTGCGTAATTAAAAATCGAAAGTACTGGTTGTCACACTTTATTTAGTATTCTATTTAGAGTCAATTATGATGTTAGTGGGATAGTGGTATTATGTTCAGTTGTTAATTTCCATTAGCCTATTAATGGCTGTTTGTTTTAGTTAAGAAGGGATATGAAAATGATGAATTACCTCTTCTAAATCTTAAAAATCTCTCACGCTTTTCTCTAATTCCTTTGGAGTTTGACCCACTAAAAGGGTTATCATTTATCCCAAATCGATTGGTACATATCAGGATGTAATGACTCCCCTTTCTTTCCCTCGTTGTTTTTGGACCGTACTAGCCAGGGAGAAATAGCAAAGGATCAGATGGATCAAGGGGATAGTAGTGAAAATTCGTTGTGCATTAAGTTAAACACTTTCAATATTGGTTTGAACTTCTGATCATTGGTAGAAAAGAGAAGTGTTGCCATAAAGAATTCAGTCGACAAACAAAGAAGAGAAGGATCAATCAATCATGATTATCCGAAGAGCATGTTATGCAGCTATTGCAAGAAACCCTTTCACTTCCGAAGGGATTGTCCAGAAAAGGTTATAAACACCAAGTTTCTAATAAAAGGGAAAAATCATAAAACATGGGATGAGATATGGGTCGCAAGCCTCACGAGGAAACAACACTCCATATGGAACAAAAGGTTATTAATGAAACTAAGCAATTCATTTGGTGTGGAGGCTTATGCATACGGGTACAACAAGGAATACATTAAGGGAAAAGGCTGCATAGAGGTTCATCGTGGGGTATAAGATCATGTAGTATCTGTCTACTACGTGCTAACATTAATGAAAAACACACTTAGTGTGGAGAAATTGGCAAGGCAAGGGTTCAAGATAAGTTTTGAATCAAGTATTTATCATGTGACAAGATAGTAACAAATTTTGGAGGGGCAGACATGAATGAAAAGGACATCAAGTGTTAGTGATGAAAAAATGGGACCACTTTGCCTATATGTGCCCAAAGAACAATTTGCATACAATGCATAGAAATGGGCACATCAGAAGACAGACTCAAACAAAGGATAAAATGCAGACTTTAATGAAGATCATGAGAAGGAAATACTATGGAAACACTTTGAGATTTTCTCATTTGAATCAAAAAATGATCAAGCCAAAATTTTAAAAGGGAAGGGACCGATTTTGTATACACAAGTATCAACTTTAAAATATTGTATAACTTTAATGGATCATATTCATGTTGTAATAAAGGCACATGAGCATAAAGAAAAATTTGATCAAGAGTTTTAGAAAGTTATTTGTTGGTTGAGGAAGGAGTTCTTAAAGATGAGAGTCAATGCATTAATACCACCGATGGGATAAAAATGGTCATCAAATTAGCCTTTTGGAACTCTACATGAGTGTCCAACAGTTTGGTGGTTATATTACTATCAATAAGACCGAATTATAGAAAGAAGTAGTAGTGTACATGGGTTATGGTTTTGGAATGCCTAAACTTAGGATGTAAAGTGAAATTGTGAAGACCCTAATCATATTGTATCTACACTACCTAGAGATGATGGAATGGTATCATTTTAAGTATACAGGAATGGAACTCACCATAGAAGTCGAAGGTGGTAAAAGATAAGGTTTGTTAAGCTAATCTTGTAACATTCATCGAAAAACGGGTTTTCCAAACCCGCTTCGTTTATCAATCAAATACTCAGTTATAAGTTTCATTGCGTATTTATGGTTCGTATTAATTTTAAACAATACGTAATTAATATATATATTAGAATTTTAAAACATAATTATTAAATAACAAAAAAATAATGAATTAAAAAAAATATGGAGACGCTGGGTTTCGAACCCGGGTCCCCACAAACTCAAACACACAACACACCGCTCCGCCACACACTGCTTTTGTGATAAACATGGAAACAAATAACATATATAATAAAACCCGAAAGTCAAATCCGGTAATCAGCGCGCCAGAACTCGCAATCACCGGAAAATCCGGCAATCCGCGATTTTGGCCAAGTTCCTTTTGACTGAACCGCACAAATTGATGACGACGTCGGTTATAACCGTTGCTGGCAGTCAATTTCCGTCATAACCGACGGAAATCTTCAATCGCGAACCTTGACCCAATTCAGCCTGTTTCCACTATAAATACCCACTTGAACACTCTGGAAATCCTTTCGCTCAGAACCACGATCGTTTCTGAAGCTTTATTCATCCCAAAACACGTCACCGGAGATATTCTGCATTCGCCGGACTTTCACCGGAAAACCGAGACTTACTTCAAATCGGTAAAATTCTCGACTCTTTTGTTTGTAATCCATTATTCGGCATGTATTAATCTAAATCGTTCAACCAGAATCTGTCTCAGACAACGTTGCCGGAAATTCCCACACTCACCGGAAAATCACTGAAAATCCGAAGTCTCACTGTCGATCGGTACAGTCATCTAAACCCTCTTGATATCTCTTGTTTAGTAACTTAATTGCACAACACATTGATCAAAACTGTTAATCAATTCACTCAGCCGGAAGTCACCAATCAGAGCTGACGACTTTTGCCGGAAATCTGAGAAAACATTCTGTTTTGGTACATTTTATTCCATAATCTTCTTTATCTGTTTCATTCCAACCAATTATAAGTCTTGATGATCGATTTAAACAGAACAGTCGGACTTCACTGTTCTGTGTTTTTGTAAACGAAGAAGATGAAGTCGAGTATAGGTTTAAATATAATTAAAACTGGATATTCGAACGGGTTAGACACACAGTCCAGCGGTGGACTGTGTGCACAAACAATACACACGTCCCGGGTTCGAATCGCACACGTTACCGACTTTCAGAAATAAAACCAACATTTTTAAAACTTAATCAGATCAAGTCACAGAATGTTTATAAGAATAATATAATCCATAAGTTAAACAGATTTGACACACACTCGAACCGAAGGACCGAGTTCGACTCCGGGTCCCTGCAACCGGTTCGGCCATATAAATCATTTTTAATAAAAACCAAATAAGTTTAAAATTAATTAGTATATAAATATAATTAAAACAGAGAATATTTCGGGTTAGACACGTAGCTCAGTTGGTAGAGCTGCGTGCACGTATACGAGAGGTCCCGAGTTCGAACCTCACTCAGCGCATATAAAAACACAGTCCGACCGGTCAACGGTCAACGGTCAAAAAGTCAAAAAATTTTTATTTCTTTTTATTTATTTATTTAATTAGAAAATTATTTAAAAATACTTAAAAATAAGATTTATAAAGTTAGAAAATTTCCTTAAACCCACAAAAATAAATCTAAAAATCCGATTAACATTATGAATTAAAAGTATTAATCTCAAATAAAATCCATTTATTTACCGAATCATTTCGTTATTATTTTAGGTTAGTTTTTCCCTCGTCGATCAAATCCTAAAATTCGTACGCATCCAACGTCATCAAAGAACGCACCCAATGTGAGTGAATCTCTACCAATTCCCCGTTTTAATCATGTTTTGGGGTGTATCATGTGTCGTTTAATTCTTTATTATATTTAAACACTTGTGCATCCATCATATCCGTGATCAAATGTGTATCAATTGTTGTGTGGATTATATGTAGTTTGGATTTATCATTTTCAGTGCACGCATTTCATTAGGCCCATCAGTTCCCCGTGGGAGACGGGTTGTGCATAAGGTGCCTCATAAGATCGGCTCCGTTTGATTGAGCCTTGATCTCACATTCATCATCATTCATATCATATACTCATTCAAAGTGGTTTGTGTTTGTTTACTTATATATGTTTGCTCACATGTGATTATTGCACAAATTTTCCATATTAAACAAAACAAGAAATAAATAATAATGTTTTATCAAGGTTCACTTGCCAACTTTTGTTGACCCAAAATATCCCCCGTTTTACACATGATACAGGTGATCCAGCTGAGGCAAGAAACACATAGGAAAGCCTAGAAGAATAAACCAGTTTAAGCTTTGGATTATTTACATAGTTTCATTTCCTTGTAATTGTATGAATTTTTATTTGGATATTTAAGATGTAATTTGAATTTAATAAATATGAAACATTTTAGTAAACATCATGAGCTTTGGTGATAACCCAATTATGCCCCGACTCTTATTCCGCTGCGGGTCGGGGTGTGACAGATTGGTATCAGAGCCATGACTATAGGGATATAGGATAGGTTATTAGACCCTTAGAGCCTATACTATAGTTTATTAAAATTTTAAATTGCTTATGCGTTACATACAAAATTCATGATGTTTATATGCTTTATGTTTATTGTTACACTCAATGTTATGCAAGCATGCTCACAAATACATAATATTATACAATGCTCATCATGAATCATATCCTCATAACATATCATATCCATGAGAGCACACACCTCACGATTACCATGATTTTGCAATGATTTTCGTATTTTCAAATCACATCAAAGTGAGTTCTCATGACGGGCTTGTAGTAACTGGAAGGGTACGAGTACCGGTAGTCGGAACGTCCTGTCTAGGCTTGGCATTCGTATAAATCCAAAATAAAGGACCAGTTTGCCTACCTGGGGACTAACGATGAGAGTACGAAGGACCTATTAGGCCAAAGCATGCTATACCAAACGTCGTGTGAGCTAACCCCACTTTGAGTTGTCATTGTTTCTACAGCTGGACACCCTCCTACCATACATCTCGCAATCATATTTTACGGTTTTCATTCGGGTGATGCGAGTGTTAATCCGCCAACACCAATGTGAATCCTACCAAGCCCAATAGTCATGGGGGCCCACATGACTACACAGGCGATGGTATGGGGGACATTGGAGGCCCAAACATGAGCAAACCCAAGACATCCTATGGATGTAGTTGCATTATTGTTAGTTATGTTATTTTTATTCTTTTAACGACACATGACACCTAGAAACTTCTTAAACTCACAATCTTCCTATGTATGTTCCTGTAGATGTCGGCTAGGCAACTACGTGGAGGTAGAAAGTCAGGAAGATCCAATGAACGCTTGGCCACACAAATTGCTGAACAAATGGCCGCGGTGCTTCCTGACATCGTGATTCAAGTTCAATAAGCTCTCACCGCAAATCCCATCAACCCTCCCAATCAAGAAGACCAGAGCGTCGCCAACCCTCACTCCAAAAAGTGCTCCTACAAACACTTCAAATCTTGCGATCCCCCAAAGTATGAAGGGACCGAAGGTGTTACTGCTCTCCTTCACTGGTTTGAAGAAATGGAGAACACTTTCCTCAATTGCGATTGTCCCGAGGATCGCAAGGTACGTTATGCAACTGGAAGACTGTTTGGGGTAGCCCTTACCTGGTGGAACACGGAAAAGGGTAAACGAGGAGTTGAAGATGCCATGGCCTTAACATGGGAAGAGTTAAGGGAACTCATGACCAGAAGCTTCTGTCCAAGAAGCGAAATCAAAAATTTGGAAGATGAATTCCACGCGCTAAAACAAAAGGAAGGAGATCACACTTCCTATAACAAGAGATTTCTCGAACTAAACCAGATGATCCCTAATCTGTTCACCCCCGTGTACCGCTTGGTTGAACATTACCTTCGAGGTCTTCCCTCGAAAATTCAAGACTCAGTTTTAAGCACTTCGCCTGCAACACTTGAAGCCGCGATGGAGTTAGCTACAGAACTCACTGAGAATCGCATCCGAAACGGCAAATTTAAGGATGATAAGAAGAAAACACCCATAGAGACCTCAACTACAAACCACTCAGTCTCCTCCTCAAAGTTTGCTGGTAAGAGGAAACGAAACAGCAAGAATTTTGCTGTCACTCAAACCAACCCTCCTATCACTACTGCACCAATCACCCAATTTGCTCCTTCGACTGCACCATTTAAAAAGCCATACACCGGCCCACACCCAAAATGCAACCGTTGTCAGTACCATCACCCTCCCGAAACTCCTTGCCAACATTGCACCAGCTGTGGCCGTGCGGGTCACACCATTCAAACTTGTCGCACACTTCAACGAATGAACCGCAATAAACCCCCAACCCAGACCCACCATCAGATAGTGGGTCAAGCCCAACAACCCTCACTTCTACCATCTGCACAACACATAGCCCAATCCTACTACCAACCCAACTACCCCATGATGCAACCCATGCGAGCTTGTTACAACTGTGGAGATCCAAACCACTTCAGGAACACTTGTCCACGCTTGAACATCATCCATGCCCAAGCTCAAGCGAACCCAGTAAACCAAGCTAACCAAGCTCCTCCACCTGCCAGAGGAAGAGCTTTCAACATCAATGCCAACCAAGCTAGGGCTGACAACAACGTGGTTAACGGTACGTTTCTCATCAATGGTAGTTATGCATCCATGTTATTCGATACTGGCGCGGATAAGAGTTTTGTGTCCTTAGAATTCGAACCTATCCTCAACCAAACTCGTGATGATCTCATGGAATCTCTAACGGTGGAAGTTGCTGACGGAAAGCCCGTTTCATTAAATTCTATTATACGAAATTGTACCCTCACTCTAAACGATCACGATTTTCCAGTTGACCTCATTCCTATGAAGTTGGGAAGTTTCGATATTATAATCGTATGGACTGGCTCAGCCAGCATCACGCTGAAGTAGTGTGCCGCGAAAAGTTCATTCGCATTCCTCTTGCAGACGGTCAGACTCTACGTATTTTTGGAGAAACCCCTTCGAAAGGACTCAAACTAATGTCTTGCCTTCAAGCCCGAAGATATCTCCGCAAGAACTATGTCGCATTCCTAACTCACGTCGTCAAAAAGGGAAACAAGGAAAGGAAACTCGAAGATATCCCAGTTGTGAAAGAATTCCCACAAGTCTTTCCCGACGACATTTCAGGACTCCCTCCTGTGAGAGAAGTCGAATTCCGCATCGATCTTGTACCTGGCGCTACACCAGTCGCAAAATATCCTTATAGGTTAGCCCCATCCGAAATGCAAGAGCTGGCCAGTCAACTGCAAGAGCTGACTGACAAAGGATTCATACGTCCTAGCTCCTCGCCTTGGGGTGCACCTGTTCTTTTTGTGAAGAAGAAAGATGGAACGTTTCACATGTGTATCGACTACAGAGAACTCAACAAGCTAACGGTTAAAAATCGCTATCCACTACCTCACATCAATGACCTCCTAGACCAACTTCAAGGCGCCACCTTCTTTTCAAAAATCGACCTTCGTTCTGGTTATCATCAGCTCAGAGTACATGAAGAAGACGTCCCAAAGACCGCCTTCCGGACTCGTTATGGTCATTACGAATTCATGGTCATGCCATTCAGTTTAACCAATGCCCCCGCTGTCTTCATGGATCTGATGAATAGGGTATGCAAACCCTACCTCGACCGTTTTGTCATAGTCTTCATCGATGACATCCTTATCTACTCCAAGTCTAAATCCGATCATGAACGACACCTTCGACTCATCCTTACACTCGTAAGGACTGAAAAGCTCTACGCTAAATTCTCAAAATGCGAATTCTGGTTAGGAGAAGTACAATTCCATGGACATGTCGTCAATGACAAGGGAATGCATGTCGATCCTTCAAAAATCAAGGCAGTGCAAGAATGGCAAGCGCCACGTACCCCTACCGAAGTAAGGTCATTTCTCGGTTTGGCTGGTTACTATCGCCGCTTCATTGCCAATTTTTCCCGTATTGCTGTACCACTCACGGCTTTGACTCATAAAGGAAAACCCTTCATATGGGGACCTAAACAAAAAGAAGCCTTCCAAACTCTAAAGCAAAAACTTTGTGACGCACCTATCCTCACACTCCCTGAAGGTTGCGATGACTTTGTAGTATATTGCGACGCATCAGGGCAAGGGCTAGGCTGTGTATTAATGCAAAGAGGAAAAGTGATAGCCTATGCTTCTAGGCAACTCAAAGTTCATGAGAAGAATTACACCACCCACGACCTGGAACTTGGAGCCGTTGTGTTCGCTCTCAAGATATGGAGACATTACCTCTACGGTACCAAGTGTGAAATATACACTGACCACAAAAGTCTCCAACATATCTTCAACCAGAAGGAGTTGAATATGAGGCAACGAAGATGGGTCGAACTTCTTAACGACTACGACTGTGAAATTCGGTATCATCCTGGCAAGGCAAACGTGGTGGCTGATGCACTCAGTCGAAAAAGTTATACGAACTCCCTTCGGCTTCTATGTTCGCAAATCATAACCGACATCAAAGATCGAATCCGAGCAGCTCAACATGTTTCTGTAACCGAAAATGACGTACGCGATGAGCTGTCATGTGGAGCCGAACTCAAAATCGAAGCCAAATCCGACGGTATTCTATACTATTTAAATCGCATATGGATTCCTGATCACGATAACCTTCGTGATTTCCTCATGAATGAGGCGCACAAACACGGTACTCTGTACACCCAGGGGCCGACAAGATGTATCAAGACCTACGATACACCTACTGGTGGCCTGGCATGAAAAAGGATATCGCTATTTTTGTTTCCAAGTGCCTTACCTGTTCCAAAGTAAAAGCTGAACATCAAAGACCTTCAGGACTTCTAGTCCAACCTGAAATACCTGTATGGAAGTGGGAAAACATAACCATGGACTTCATTACCGGGTTACCTCGCACCTCCAGTGGGTATGACACCATATGGGTAATCATTGATCGTCTTACAAAATCAGCTCACTTCATACCGATTCGCGAGGACTTCAAAAACGAGAAGTTAGCTCGTATCTACATCAGCGAGATCGTAAGCCGTCATGGTGTACCTTTAAGCATCATTTCAGACCGTGATGGTCGTTTCACTTCACGAACATGGCGAGCCGTACAAACCGCCCTGGGTACACGATTAGACCTCAGTACCGCTTTTCATCCTCAAACTGATGGACAATCTGAACGCACCATCCAAACTCTTGAAGACATGCTTTGAGCATGTGTCATAGACTTCAAAGGGAATTGGGACGCTCATCTTCCATTAGTTGAATTTTCGTACAACAATAGCTATCATTCAAGTATCGGCATGGCTCCTTTCGAAGCTTTATATGGCCGTAAGTGCTGATCTCCAGTATGTTGGCACGAAATTGGGGAATCACAAATCACCGGTCCAGAGTTAATTCAAGAAACAACCGACAAGGTCATTCAAATTCGAAACAATCTTCTAGCGGCTCAAAGTCGTCAAAAGAGTTATGCAGACAAACGACGAAAGCCCTTGGAGTTTGACATTGGGGATCAAGTACTTTTAAAAGTATCACCGTGGAAGGGAGTGGTTCGTTTTGGCCAGAAGGGCAAGCTAGCACCACGCTACGTAGGACCTTTCAAGATACTCGAAAGAGTAGGTCCTGTAGCATACAAGCTTGACCTACCAGAAGAGCTCAACAGAATTCATCCCACATTCCACGTATCAAACTTGAAGAAGTGCCTCGCCGATGAAAACCTCCATATTCCTCTAGAAGACATTCAGATCGATGAATCTATGCACTTCATTGAAAGACCAGTAGAAATCATGGACTTCGGAGAGAAGTGTTTAAGACGAAGTCGTATTCCAATTGTCAGGGTACGTTGGGAGTCAAAACGAGGACCTGAGTTTACTTGGGAACGTGAAGACTCAATGCGCGAAAAATACCCGCATCTTTTTCCTGCTACCACTACTTAAATTTCGGGACAAAATTTCTAAAAGTAGGGGATACTGTAACATTCGTCGAAAAACGGGTTTTCCAAACCCGCTTCGTTTATCAATCAAATACTCAGTTATAAGTTTCATTGCGTATTTATGGTTCGTATTAATTTTAAACAATACATAATTAATATATATATAGAAGTTTAAAACATAATTATTAAATAAAAAAAATAATGAATTAAAAAAAATATGGAGACACCGGGTTTCGAACCCGGGTCACCCACAAACTCAAACACACAACACACCGCTCCGCCACACACTGCTTTTGTGATAAACATGGAAACAAATAACATATATAATAAAACCCGAAAGTCAAATCCAGTAATCAGCGCGCCAGAACTCGCAATCACCGGAAAATCCGGCAACCCACGATTTTGGCCAAATTCCTTTTGACTGAACCGCACAAATTGATGACGACGTCGGTTATAACCGTTGCGGCAGTCAATTTCCGTCATAACCGACGAAAATCTTCAATCGCGAACCTTGACCCAATTCAAACCCAATTCAGCCTGTTTCCACTATAAATACCCACTTGAACACTCTGGAAATCCTTTCGCTCAGAACCACGATCGGTTCCGAAGCTTTATTCATCCCAAAACACGTCGCCGGAGATATTCTGCATTCGCCGGACTTTCACCGGAAAACCGAGACTTACTTCAAATCGGTAAAATTCTCGACTCTTTTGTTTGTAATCCATTATTCGGCATGTATTAATCTAAATCGTTCAACCAGAATCTGTCTCAGACAACGTTGCCGGAAATTCCCACACTCACCGGAAAATCACTGAAAATCCGAAGTCTCACTGTCGATCGGTACAGTCATCCAAACCCTCTTGATATCTCTTGTTTAGTAACTTAATTGCACAACACATTGATCAAAACTGTTAATCAATTCACTCAGCCGGAAGTCACCAATCAAAGCTGACGACTTTTGCCGGAAATCTGAGAAAACATTCTGTTTTGGTACATTTTATTCCATAATCTTCTTTATCTGTTTCATTCCAACCAATTATAAGTCTTGATGATCGATTTAAACAGAACATTCGGACTTCACTGTTCTGTGTTTTTGTAAACGAAGAAGATGAAGTCGAGTATAGGTTTAAATATAATTAAAACTGGATATTCGAACGGGTTAGACACACAGTCCAGCGGTGGACTGTGTGCACAAACAATACACACGTCCCGGGTTCGAATCGCACACGTTACCGACTTTCAGAAATAAAACCAACATTTTTAAAACTTAATCAGATCAAGTCACAGAATGTTTATAATATAATCCATAAGTTAAACAGATTTGACACACAGCCCAACTGGTTGGGCTGTGCGCACTCGAACCGAAGGACCGAGTTCGACTCCGGGTCCCTGCAACCGGTTCGGCCATATAAATCATTTTTAATAAAAACCAAATAAGTTTAAAATTAATTAGTATATAAATATAATTAAAACAGAGAATATTTCGGGTTAGACACGTAGCTCAGTTGGTAGAGCTGCGTGCACGTATACGAGAGGTCCCGAGTTCGAACCTCACTCAGCGCATATAAAAACACAGTCCGACCGGTCAACGGTCAACGGTCAAAAAGTCAAAAAAAATTTATATCTTTTTATTTATTTATTTAATTAGAAAATTATTTAAAAATACTTAAAAATAAGATTTTTAAAGTTAGAAAATTTCCTTAAACTCACAAAAATAAATCTAAAAATCCGATTAACATTATGAATTAAAAGTATTAATCTCAAATAAAATCCATTTATTTACCGAATCATTTCGTTATTATTTTAGGTTAGTTTTTCCCTCGTCGATCAAATCCTAAAATTCGTGCGCATCCAACGTCATCAAAGAACGCACCCAATGTGAGTGAATCTCTACCAATTCCCTGTTTTAATCATGTTTTGGGGTGTATCATGTGTCGTTTAATTCTTTATTATATTTAAACACTTGTGCATCCATCATATCCGTGATCAAATGTGTATCAAATGTGTATCAATTGTTGTGTGGATTATATGTAGTTTGGATTTATCATTTTCAGTGCACGCATTTCATTAGGCCCATCAGTTCCCCGTGGGAGACGGGTTGTGCATAAGGTGCCTCATAAGATCGGCTCCGTTTGATTGAGCCTTGATCTCACATTCATCATCATTCATATCATATACTCATTCAAAGTGGTTTGTGTTTGTTTACTTATATATGTTTGCTCACATGTGATTATTGCACAAATTTTCCATATTAAACAAAACAAGAAATTAATAACAATGTTTTATCAAGGTTCACTCGTCAACTTTTGTTGAACCAAAATATCCCCGTTTTACACATGATACAGGTGATCCAGCTGAGGCAAGAAACACATAGGAAAGCCTAGAAGAATAAACCAGTTTAAGCTTTGGATTATTTACATAGTTTCATTTCCTTGTAATTGTATGAATTTTGATTTGGATATTTAAGATGTAATTTGAATTTAATAAAAGTGAAACATTTTAGTAAACATCATGAGCTTTGGTGATAACCCAATTATGCCCCGACTCTTATTCCGCTGCAGGTCGGGGTGTGACAAATCTGGTTTGTTACGTGTTATGGATCACGGGTTAAAATGGGTCAGATGTTTAAGAATATTGGCTAGTAGAGGCTAGGCTTACAAATTTTTTAGATCATGTTTTGGTTTGTTTATATGTCATATGTTCTATCATGTTTAAATGGAGTTAAGGCTGTGAGTCTTGTTAATGGTTGTTTGTTACTAGCTTGTAAGAGTAGGCTAATGCACGTTTACAATATGTGGGGGTATGGTCTTATTTAGCTGTCAATAATAGGGTTGTTACGAGTGAGTCATTCTATACTTTGGTACTTCTGATTCAAGTTTTGTCAAATGAATAATCATAGAGTTATTGATCAATACATGGTGTAATTTTGTTTTTTATTTATGTGTTCAAAGGCCTAAACTCTAACAACTGGTATTAGAGACAAGATCAAATTGAAGGGGTACTAAGCAAAGCTTAATTATAGGTTTACGACAGCAGCAATGATTTTAAGTCGACTTGTTCTTGTAATCGAGGAAGAGGTGGGTGCGGGTCCGTGAAGGGTCTAAACAACCGCAAACGGCAACTTGTGAAGTGGTGATTTAAAAGCTTTGTACTAGGTTCTATTCAATGGATATTTTAGGGTTGAATCGATGGTGAAATAAAACCGATTAGTGCAATTGAGATTATATTACGACACTAATACTTGGTTCCTTCTTAGAGAGCTACACAATTGAGGAACATGGATCATAGGTCCGCATGGGTCATAGATTTAACAATTTGGGTAACAAAGGCATAGAATTTTATTAAATCATATGTTGGTTTGTTTATTTGTCATATATATTAGATTTGAATGGAGTCAATCTAGTGTTCTAATTAATGGGTTGTTTGTTACAACTTGTACGAGTAGCCTAATGCAAGTTTATAGTACATAGATATGGGCTTATATAGCTGCCAACATTAGGGTTATTCTTAGTGGGTCGTTCTTTAGTTTTGTACTTCTGATTCAAGTTTAATAAAAAAACTTGATCAGAGAGTTCTCTTGATCAATCACTGGTGTAATTTTGTTTGTTTAACGTTGTGATCGAGGGCCAGAGCACCAACCTGTTGTATCTTGATTTATCCATGATATGAAAATTGTGATTCTAGTTTATTTTGTTCTATTATTTATATTTACTTACTGATTTATTTGATGATGAGCTAATAATATTCGGTCTAATTCATAGTTATTTCAATGGATGACGATGGCAAGACGCAAGAAATGATATCAGCAATCAAGTTTGTGCCTCTAGGATGTAGACGTAAAACCCAATCTGAACCTGAATCTCGGTTATGTCACTTATCTCTATTTCAAAAAAAAATCACTCGGCCAATTTACAACTTTTAGGTGAATAGAAGGAATATATATATATATATATATATATATATATATATATATATATATATATATATATATATATATAGGGGGGGGGTTTAATTGAAAACGTTAACTATCGCGAGAACCGTGAGAACGAATGAAAAATCACGAAAACTTGGTTAAAAACAATTCAAATTTAAAATTTCTTTTTACACTTATCATTATTATTCGAATACAATGTTAGAAATTTAATTTACACGTGTAAATTAATGTGAATTCGTAAATAATTTTTTTACACATATGTAAGTTTGTCATTTACACATGTGTAAATTTATTATATTTACACATGTGTAAAAAATCTAATAAGAGTGATTTTGGGGGGAGAAATGAATTATTTAATGTTGTAAATTCTTATTTTGATGATGTACTTTAATTACAATGAGGTTTGTATTAAAAAAATTGGTTTTGATTGGTTTTTTCATTCGTTCTCACGGTTCTCGCAATATTTAGCGTTCTCAAGATAACCCTCCCCTATAAATAAATAAATATATATATATATATATATATATATATATATATATATATATATATATATATATATATATATATATATATATATATATATATATAATATATATGGGAGGGTTTAAATGATTAAAAGAATGTATATTACATGTGTGATTTTTTTTTTCAAAATAAAAAAAATTGTTGGGAGGGTAGAGTTTTCTAAGTTTTCTTAATAACTATAACAACTATGAGTTTCCTATATGGGTTCAAGCGAAAACTCCTTTCAACATAGAACTCGAAAACTCCAAAAAAAAACTTAAAAACTAAAAGAAAATTTTTTATTAATTTTTTTTTAAAATGAAAAACTTTTTTTAATAAAAAATAATTAGTATTACACATGTGCAAGACTTCATTCAATGTTTTCTTCCCTTCATCAATAAGGAGTTTTTGAGTTCTCACTTTAACTATGGGTGTTTTAATTGAACTCTCCCACATATATATATATATATATATATATATATATATATATATATATATATATAGGGGAAGGTTATCTTGAAACGCTAAATATTGCGACAACCGTGAGAACAAATGAATAAACAAATCAAAATTAATTTTTTAATACAAACCTCATTGTAATTAAAATATAACATCAAAATAAGAATTTACAACGTCAAATAATTCATTTCTCCTCTAAAAATCACTCTTATTAGATTTTTTACACACGTATAAATATAACAAATTTACAAATGTGTAAATGACAAACTTACACATATGTAAAATCAATTTATTTACGAATTCACGTAAATTTAAACTTGTAAATTGAATTTCTTACATTGTATTCGAATAATAATGATAAATAATTTTGAATTTGAATTGTTTTTGACAAGGTTTTCGTGGTTTTTTCATTCGTTCTCACGGTTCTCGCGATATATAGCGCTGTCACACCCCGACCCGCAGCGGAAAAAGGTGATCGAGGCATGATTGGGTTATCATCAAAGCTCATGACATTTATTATAACGTTTCATATTCATTAATACAATTTAATGGGAAATATACAATCATAATTACATCATGTCCTAAACATCATTCTAGGCTTCATTGTTTTCTTCTAAGGCATTTCCTATGTTTTCCTTGCTTCATCCTGTTCACCTGTATCATGTGTAAAAACGGTTTTTGGATCAACAAAAAGTTGGCGAGTGAATCCTATGAAAAACATTTGAACAAGTTTATTGAAATGATTATAAAATAAAGTGCACAACCACACATGAGTAAAAATAGATGTAAGCTTATTCACCAATCATTTAATATTAAATAATGCACACACGAACAATAATGGATTTGTTTTGAGGCACGCGTTGCTTAACTCGTCTCCCACGAGGAACTGATGGGCCTAATGAATGAATTGCATATAACTTGACAATATGAAATACATAACTACAGACAATATATACAATCTAAGTTTAGATCACAATATGGTATGGCACAAGTTTAAATAAACGAGTTAATTTTAGTGACACATGACACACCCCAAAACGTATAATTAAAAAGGGGAGTTGTAAGATTCACTCACATTGGGTGCGTTCGGTTGATGATGTTGAATGCGCACGAAGTTGGTTTTAACCACGAGTGAAACTAACCTAGATAATGGCATAATGGTTCGGTAAGTAAGCGGATTTTATTAATCAATTTCAGTAGGATTGTTGGATATATTTTTGTGAGTTTAAGGCTATTTTCTAACCTTAAAAATGTTATTTTTAAGTATTTTTAATGTAAATAAATAAATAAAATAATAAAAAAATATTGATTTTTGACTGTTGACCTGTTGACTTGTTGACCGTTGACCGATTTTTATTGTGTAATTGTGTGCGCCGGGTGAGGCTCGAACCCGAGACCTCCCGTTCGCGTGCACGCAGCTCAACCAACTGAGCTACGTGTCTAACCCGAAATATTTCTGTTTTTAATTATATTTATATACTAATTGGATTAATCCGAAAATCATTTATTTCAAAAACAATTTAAATGACTCGCTAGGTGCTCTCCACAGGTCTCGAACCCGGGACCTGTGGTTTAGGTTAACACACAGTCCACCGCTGGACTGTGTGTCTAACTTGTTAAATAATCTGATTTTTATTATACTTATATACAAACTAAATAATTTCGTTTCTGCTTCATATAAAAAGTTTGATAATTGTCCGGACCGGTGCGGTAGTCTGGACTCGAACTCGTGACATGTGGTTTAAACGTTCACACAGTCCACCACTGGACTGTGTGTCTATCTTGGTTATTATTCCGGTTTTTATTAAACTTAACATCTATTGCAGTGAATCCGGTTCGGTTAAAAAAAGGAACATTTTTATTAAGGCGAGTGTGCGTGGGACAAGAATCGAACTCGGGACGTAAGCGTGTTTTATTTGCACACAGTCCACCGCTGGACTGTGTGTCTAACCCGGGATATATCTTGATTTTAATTAAACATATACACAACTGATAACTCCGTCTTCTTCGTTAAACTTAACCAGAAACGGAAGTCCGACTGGTTCGAAGATTTAATCAAGTTCTTTAGTGTCTTGTGATTAATTACAGGTGCGATAAATAAAAAGAACGAGAGATTAAGTGTAAGATATACCGAACGGTGGCTCCTCTGTTTCGCCGGCGAAACTCCGGTGACAGCAGATGATTCCGGCGACGTGTGTCCTGCGGCAGAGGGTCTTCAGGGAGCTTGAGATAAGTGTGGGTGGCTTCGGTATGAGCTCTGGGTGTTCAGTAAGGCTCAGAGGTGAAAGGCTCGGTTTTCCGGCGTGTTGCAGAAATTCTCCGGCAAGTGGAATTACGTCGGGAAAAAGTGTGATTGTGAGCGAAAAAGCTAACAGAGGTTAGAGGGGGTATTTATAGGGCAGGACATCGACGAATTTAGTCCGTTTTCCGTCTTGATTCGTCGGTCAATAAGTTTTCCGGCGGTTATGACTTGCATCGCGGGTTCAGACGTCGGTTATAACCGATGTAGTAGTTAAGGCTTCGGTTAAAACAGAAGAAACCGTCCAATCTCGGCGAAATCGTCAGGATTTCCGACGACTGCGATTGGGCGCGTCGGTTTTGAATTCGAGATTTATGTTATGTATTAATTGTTTCCATTAATGAACAAGAAACACAAGTGGCGGAGTGGTTGAGCGTGTGTGTGTTAAGACTTTGCTGAATTCCTGGCTGACCCGGGTTCGAAACCCGGCAGAAGCCTTTTATTTTTATTTCCTTATTTTAAATACTTTTTCAAATATAAATTATATATTCCTATATACTTATTAATTATGTATCGTTTAAAAATAATTTGGGCATTAAATTCGCAACGAAATTTTTAACTGATTGTTCGGTTAATAAACGGAGCGGGTTTGGTAAATCCGATTTTTGACGGATGTTACAAGCGCCCTCATTTAAACCCTCCTATATATATATATATATGTATATATATATATATATAAGGTAAGGTTCATGCGAGAACCACCTATATTGCGAGAACCGCGAGAACCACCTTTATTGCAAATAAAATCTAAAAAAATCAAAAAAGCACTCAAATTTTTTTTTAATATTTTTTTTTATAAAAATCGCTATAGTTCGTTTCCCAAAAAGAACTTTTTTTCGAGTAACAGTTAACTTCGACAAATTCCGTAATACATTATTAGTAGTAGACAATTGCACTTTAATTTACAATACCATCCCTAATACACTACTTTTTACATTAGTAATATTCAAAATGCACATGTGCATCATTAGGTATAACCATTATATAACGTGTTTTGGTAAAAAAAGATTGTGATTTTCAATGATAAAGTAGGCCCATATACATGTTTTTTGGTTAGTTATATCTAGTGGTTGATGGTTTGATTATAGTTGTCACTTTATGATGTAATATATTGATTGGCTGGTATAAATGGTGTTGATATACATGTAATAAAGTGAAAATATTGGTATTGGTATTGTATTATAGATGGTAGGAGGTAACAGGATTGTATTGTGGATGGTAGGAGGTAATGGAAGTGTATTATGGATGACATGATAGATGAAAGAGAAAGTGTATTCAAAGTAGTGTACCAAAACACCTTATTTTATATTAATACATATAGATGCACATGTGCATTTCGAATATTGGTAACATAAAAATTAGTGTATTACACGTGATAGTGTAAATGAAAGTACAATTGTCCAATGTTTGTAATGTATTACGGAATTTGTTAAAGAAATGATAAAAATGCACATGTGCGTGGATAACTGTTACTAAAAAAAATTGATTTTTTTTATTGTTAACGAAATATATCGAATTTTTCATAAAACATATTAAAAAATTGGGTGTTTTTTAGATTTTTTAAGGTATTACTGTTTGTGTTCACGCTGGTTCTCGTGGTTCTCACAATAAAGGGTGGTTCCTAACGGATCCTTATCCTATATATACACATACACACACAGGATGAATCATGAGAAAACTTGTTTAAATCAGAAAACTAAAAAAACTACAAAAAAGCCCTATAAAATAGACTATTTTTATACAATTTTTTAATTAATTTTTGTTATTTTTAATATACAAATTTTATAAAAAATAAGTACTACACATATGTATTACTACGAAAAATTTTAGACCCCCTTAAACCACCCCGTCCCTAAAAACCTAAATCTAAATCCCCCCAACACCTAAACCTAAAAGCTAAAGTAAACCCAAAATATAAACCCTAAGGCTAAATTGAATATTTGCATATACATATAATAGTTTTCTCATTTTATATCTAGTTTTCTTATAATTCGCTTCATATATATATGTGTGTATATATATCATTCAGTTTTGGAATCCTAAAGATTTTTAAATTATGTTAAACATGTTCAGGTTCCCTAAGGTAGTAGATGTTCGCTCACCAAGTCATGAAATGCAAGTCAAGATAAGAACCCAGTTTCTATCATCTCATGTAACATATGCAGCTTACCTAGTATGCAAATCTGTTTCTTTTCTGGAAGATATCGCTTCATATCTTCTGATCTATAGATTGAACGACAAAAGTAAATCATATATTTCATATCCTAGTAAGATGGAAGAGAGTGGATGGTGGATGTTTGAACTCTTTCAAACCATCAATTTAAAAAGATCACGTGATTTCATTGTTTCATTGAAGATACAGGATAGATCTTTTTGTTATCGGTCTCGTCTACTAATTGAAGGCATCAAGTTGCTACCAAAACGGAAGGTATATTCAAATATTATTATGGTCTTTAATATAAAAAATGCTATATATGAAATCAAACATTAAAAAAATAATTCCAAGGAATTTATTAGTGTGTGTGTATGGATGAGTAGTATTGAGTTTGTTATGATAGTTAGAGGCTAGTTTCACTTATCTCCTCCTTTATACATAGAGGCTAGTATTGTTGTTACTTGTTATTCAAGATATGAGATTTAAAACAACAATTTTTATTATTCACTTTATGGTATCATAGCTCTACTCTAACTGAATTTGTTACCTTTACCGGTGGGATTGTTACTTTTCGCGACATTCCATAGTTTCCAGATCTTTCTCATTCTCCAATCATCCTTCTTTTCCTATCACCTTTGTTTTTTTCCTATTATCTTTCTATTCTTTATCAACTCTCTTTAATTGTTCTATATTTCTTCTGATTAATCTGTCATTAACCTTTGTTTCTTGGTTCTCATGGCTGGAACATCAATATGAACTCACAATCAGTTTGACTAAAAACAATAAATGAAAGTTTCACAAGTTTAAGCAATTTTCCGAACATCACCAATTTTATACTAATCAAGTTTGACACTGTTAATTACTAGAATTGGAAACTTCAAGTTCTAATGCTTTTAATGATGCTTGGATTATTACGTTTTTTAGACCACGACATACCAATTCTGGTTGAATCCAATGACCGAGATGCTTAGGATAAGTTAAATGGATACATTTCTGCATTTCTTACTACCAGTTTTTCTTCATCGTTGCTTTATCATTTTAGTGGTACTAGAACTACTTATCGTGTCCAATCTAGTGGTTTTTGTGGTAGTCACGACGTCAGTACTCGATGGTTTCATGAAGATATTTGTGTAGTGGATGAATAATGATTCTTGTGGCGGTCATGATAGTGATCCCTTTGCTCCTATCACCATCAATTTTTGAGCTAGGGCACATAAACCTCTTGACTATAATCAATCAATCAATTGGTATTCTTGGACCCTGGCCCTCCCCTGATTAATGATGGTATTTTGATTCTAACTCTAGTTAGTGGGCTAAGTCTTCACATGTTGGACATACTAGTCTTTCCTTGGCCTCACATGTTTGTCATCATTTCGGTCACCTAGATTTTTATTTTTATTTTTTGGGCCTCGTAAATTTAGTTTTGGTCTACAACATTGTTCTTCTCATTTTGGTTGATGGCTGATTTATCTTGCTTTTGCGAGAAGGTTGATTCGTGGATTCCCGACTCGGGTGCTATTGTTCATCTGACTGCTGACTATTCTCTCGTTGTTTACTCAGTTCCATATATTCTGGTTATGAGAAAGTCATTGTCGGAAAATGATATGCATGTATTGCTTAACTTCACTTATCTAAGTCTAGTTCTTAGATATGTTCTTATGATTCCTGTTTAGCCAAGTACCTTTTTATCGATCAATTAGTTAATGATTGATCATCCTTTAGTTGTCGTTTTCTTCCTTATTGGCTTGTTTATACAGATGTTTAGATGTTAGATGTTTGATGTTTGATGGACACCTCCTCCACCACATGCGTGGTAGTCTACATTAGCTATAGTCACTTGTTGCTTTCAATTATTCTTCTCTTGCGGCTTGGCATTACCGACTGGCTCATTCGTCTAATAGAGTAATGTCTAGATTTTCCTTTTTAGGTTGACTAAATAAATCCATAACTACACATTATGTTGCATGTAGTGTATCACAATCATCCAAATTACCATTTATTTCTACTATATCACATTCTATTGTTCCTTTAAATGTTATTCACTATGATATATATATCTGGGATTCTGGGGTGCTTACCCTGTTGTGTCAAGATCTGGTATCGATACTTTACCATGTTTGTTGATGTTTTAGTTGTTTCACATGGATTTATCCATTGACTCAATGTTCTTAGGCGATTGATGCTTTTGGTCATCTCGAACCACTTGTTGAGAACCTTTTCTTATGCACAATCAAGCATCTTTAGTGCGATGATGCTTCCAAGCTTATTTACATCTGGTATCGGCTCCCGTTGATGCCAACATTTTTGGTTATAAATGGTTTTATAGGATAAAGAATAATCCTTATGGTTATGTTAGTCATTATAAAGCCCGGTTATTGCCAAGTGCTTTCACTTATTATACTGAGACGTTTCGTCCCACGGTTAAACCCACTACTATCCGTTTTGTTATGTTTGTTGCACTTTCTCACAGATGAGCTATTCGGTAGGTCGATATCAATAATGTCTTTTTAGAGACTGTGTACATAACAAGATGTTACCATCATCTATATAATCAAACCCAATTATCACACCGTAGTATTTGTTAAATATGAAATTTGTAGTGATGCTTTACATGACAGAGCGACAATATGTATTACTTTTGGTTTAACACGAATATGATTGTCTTATGCTAGAAACTTCATATCTTTTGCAGTTTGAGGATGAAGTTGAAATTGAAATATTAGAGGAGAAGAATCTCTCACCATCATATATACAATGTCAATTACCAAGTGATTATAAACAATTAATTTATTATTCAAACAAAGAAATGACGAAAAAGCCTCTAGGAAATGTGATCTTTCCGACAAAAGAGGAAGCTTATTCCATTCTTTCGAGGGGTGTACTTATCAAGGTCAACTATGAAGTTAACATAGTGAGTTTCTTACCCTTATATTTATATTCATAATTTATATTTCATAAACTAAGTATTCTCTTTTCCTTTTTGTAACGAAATTTACATCATGGGTTTGTTTTACTTATATTATTTTGGGTGATTATTAAAGTAATTCTTTTGGTTGCAGTGGTTTTGGATCACGAAATTAAATGGAAAGAAATGTGTTATCCTTCCTCCGACATTAGTTTCCTATGAGATGCAACCGTTGGGAAAGAGTAAACGGATACCTTCAAACGAATCAAGGTTCTCTCTCTCCCCTGTTTCTCATCAAACCACTCTACACTCTTTACCTTCTCACTTGTATTAATTTGTTACAAATATATTGGATGTAAAATGAGAAAACAGAAGAGCAAAGTACACGGGTATTACTTGGTTAGGTTCTTTTTAATGAATTACGACTTCTTATTTTAAGAAGACTTTGCATTGCATTTGATCCTAACCCACTTTGGGTAAAGTTATTTACAAAGGCTTCTAAAAATAAGAAGTGTACAAAGACACAATATATCGCAAAATATAACACAATGTCGAGCAAAATATAAAACGCCGAAAAATATAACACAATGTCGAAGAAAAAAAAAAGCCACAATGAGTCACAAAATGACACAAATATAGAAAATACACAATTACAAATAAAAGACATAATAATGTAAACAAAAAAAATCTAAAATCTACAAGTAAAACATCTAAAACCAAAAACCTAAAATCTCACATTGTAGTAGAGCTTGATGAGATGGTTCCAATGTCGCTTGATTGAGGTCAATCGGAGTCCGTTTGATACCCTTCTTACGACTTGTTATTTTTAGTAGACCTTTTATTTGATCCTAACCCACTTTTACGATAGAATCTTATTTTGTGTTAGTTTTTAGTTAGATATATATGAAGATAATAAAAATAACCGCAAAGAAGTCCATTGAGATATACTAGAGAAAATTACTACTCATTCAATCCAAAAATAATGCAATACTTTAGACTTGGCTTTTCACATAAAATGCCTCGTTTTAGTTCATGGATATATAGATTAACATCCTTAAAGAAATTCAAGAAACGATTTCATGAACCAAGTTTTTATAGTTAGGGTGTGTTTGGTTGGAGAGTTTTCTCATAAACAAATAGACATGAAAGTCATTGATATGTTTCTCATATAAATAGTTATGGGTTGCTTTGGGCTAGACTATTGTCTCAAGTGGATCTAAAACTGTGATAAATAAATATAATAATTCAACAGAATGGGATCGAATGGGAACAAACATCTAGTTGTCTATTATCCTCACCATGTGGTACGACATCACCAACTTAAAAATTATCTGTTATAGTTGCTAAAATTATTTCTATCAGTCACTTGATATTTTTTCCCCTAAGATGAACAGATTGAACCTCAATTCATATTAGTCATACACCCTTATATTTGAACTAAGTAGATGTGTGACTTTGACCTTTTTTGGACTGTCATAAAATGTATCCAACATACAAGGGGTAGGTACGGACTAAACATTTATTTGGATTATCCTAAAATACTACTCTTGTGACTTTAATGCAGAATTGAATATGTATTTCACCTATCACCTTCAAAAGTAGTAAGCATGTGTTTCAAAGTTCCAAATGGTTATGGATGCTACCTTGTTTACAAGATGCCACAAGGTTCCGATTCTAAAACTCTGGTGGAAATGAAGCTTGATGATGATAGTATGCTAGCGGACAAACGCAGCGGCAATCTTACGAATTTGAGTATACCTCAAATCCCTGTAATTGGAGCGGATGGTGTATGTAGTTCTACTAGACCAATAAACAATCCAAAACATATACAATTGCCAAGAAAAAGAAAAGATGGTTGGTTGGAGGTGACCGTGAATAATATTCAAGAAGATGAAGGTTCTGGTTATGTTCGGTCAAGGTATGTACTATCATAGACGATTATAAATAATAGATGATTTGCAATTTTAATATCTTTATTTCATTTACACTATAAACTTTATAATTTTTTTTGTATCTATGTAGGGAAAAAGTATCATGGAAATCTCGGGTTCTTCCATGTATCTCACATAAGGAGTATGGTGATAGTGCTGATAACGACTCGCATATTAATACCTTTACTTTAGAACCTCTTTATTTCAGAAACATCACCATATATATACGTTCCGTAGACCATTTGACCATGAGCCCAAAGCTTATTGTGCAAGGTGTTGAGTTTCGACCCCTGTAGAACCTATATGATATACACAAATTTAAATGATTGGTTGTGATGTGTTGTTCAATTCTTTTTTTTTTTTTTCTAAAATGAGAGTTCTTGTTTGATCATTTAACGTGTGCGTGTCCCCTCACCCACACAAAACTGCATGTTTTTTAATTCATAATTATATAATAAAAAAAAGGAAAAAAAATTACATGACAAGATTAACGAAATACACTAGAATTACAGTTTAAAAGTTAGTTTATTAAGTCCAATGATATTACAACTTGAAATCCAAACTAACAGAGCTTCGCCGTAAAAGTCGCAAAGTTGTTACAATGAAAGAACCAAGACTTCCTATATATATAGAGAATCAAGTTCGCCCGAAGCTAGTTCCTAGCTAGATCAAGTTCGGCCGAACTTGATCAGCTGACTACAACTTCGGCCGAACTTGTACTTAAAAGTTAAATAAAACTTCAAATTTAACAAATACAAGCTCTAAACAAACATACTCAATCCAAGACCTAGACAATAGACATTATGCACCAACACATCATGATGGGGGAGTCATCTTTCACTACTCCTCATCCACATCATTGTCACATTAGCATTTTCTCTTTCTTCTATTACAATCCCAAATCATCCTTGGGTTTTTTACATTTACAAGTAATTTGTTACCGGTTTGGTGGCCCTGCGTCTTAATGTACTAATGACATAAGCATGTTTTCTTGCATTCTAAACAAAAGCATTATTTGTTTTACAGAATAGCCAAATTGTGTTGAATGTCTTATCATAACGGTTTATATTTACATCTATATTATTCCTAAAACATGGCAATGCAAGGTTGGAGGCAATTATAATAAATCCAGAAAACAAATACATAGCATCGAAAGGGTTCATTGATGTAGTGTGTAGTGTGAAACCTGAAGGGTTCACTACCTGGTCAACGTGATAAAAACACGTATTTTTATGACTTAAATGCATGTATTAATATGGGTAAGTAAGGTCGTCTCTACAAGGAATATGTGGTTAGTGGTTAGCAAAATTATCTAATTAATAACTACTAATGTTGTCACACCCGCTCATAGGCGGAAGCGCGAGGTGTGATCGTGATTGATTCTCATTGCATACGAAATAAGTAAACCTACTAAATGAAATAAATAACTCGAATGCCAAATGTCATAGATAGTTTTAAAACACCACGCAACGTTAAAGTATAGTTTACATCTTTTACAAAAGATTACAAGTTTAACAAGACATCATTTGATAAAATGAAAGTTCATAGATTAAGGTTTTGCCCATTATATCACCGCAAGGAGACGGTATATGGTTCGTGCGCATGGTCCACTAATTTCCTGAAATACATGTAAGTTTAAAATGTCAAACAAAGTTTGTGAATTCATGTAGTTGTTTTTGTATCAATTGAATCCATAAAATGTGAGATGTATTTGTCTAAAACCGGTATGTTAAAGCGTCAATGGAATCGTTGATCATTAATGTATAGCTAGGACATTAATACGCGTGAGGACATAGAAAGCAATCCAACCCTTGACGATTTTTGTGTCGATTACCCTCGACTGGGACACAAAAGCACTCTTTCGTATGGGTCACATGGACCAAGAGTCGGGCTCGTCAAAACCCGATAGATCTACCCCCTTCCGTTCCTCGGTCTAAAAATGATTAATGGTGCTTAAGTACAACCCTATTCGCACACGATCTATGTTGTTCCATTTCCTAGCTTATCATACCACTTGTACATGTATCTCCCACGAATGTTTAGAACTAGAAAGCGTTTAAAAGAGGGGACATGAACTCACTAAATTGCGTTCCATAAGCGTGCTAAAAATCACCAATTGTCTTCTCGTCTCACAACGTAACTGATGTAGAGTAGAAATGATAAGTAAGATCAACGAATACCCGTGATGAACTTGTCCCAACCCCAAAATTCAACCCAAAGGGCACGGAATTTGAAGTGAAAAAACTATTTTTTCCAAACCTGAAATCTGATCATTATCCCCTCATAACCAACATATTAATAGAGTTATAAATTTGAAACGGCCCCAAAATACACTCGGGCCAAAAACTAAAACAAAATAAAAGTTGGCAAAAAGCCCAAAAAAACATAAAAATAAAAAATACTCATAGAAATAAGCCTTTTTTAGGCCCGAACGTCCACCCAAACCGCCGACAGTTTGCAGCAAAATGGGATTTTTCCTCACGATCGTTTTGACTGGTCGCATGCCCAAAACGGACCCCCGTAGCCCAAGTTAAAGCCATTTTAGTGAAACCCCATTTGTCACGCGATCTTGGGCCTCAAAATATAACATGGCCCGCTCCTCTACACTTGGGCCCGCATCAGTAACCTACAAGCGTCCTAATTCCGTTAGACCCTTAGGTCAATGTAATTGAATGTGTATTAGGATTTATATTAAGTTGCATGGAATTAGTGTTAACTGATTTGTGTTTTAGATGGATAATTTCTAGGTTGTTAATATATATTTTCCGAAATATATATTTTTGCATATTCATGAGTTGTATAAACAGGCCTAGCCCTTCTTGTGACTTCGCCGTACTTTGAGCTACCTACAGGAGGAAACTTCAAGCTTTCTATGGCACTTATCCCATCCGCCTCGCACGAGTAATATGTACGTGCCCACGACATGTATACGGTCACGCCCTCTCGTAGTCAGGTCTCACACGTTTGATTCGATGACGACATTAGCAGATATATTTTTTATTCTTTAAAAATATATAATCTTGTTTAATGTGATCTTTGATCATATCAAATGTGTAAGTTTATATATATTTTAAGTAAATATATATATAATCAAAGATCGATGGATGTTAAAAATAATATATTTTTAACTTGTTTTTGTATACGTATAGTTATATACGTATTCTTGTCTTATTCTTGTCTTGGTGTACCTTTGACCAAGTCAAAGTGAGTGTATACCTTTTGTTAAATAATATTTTTAATATTATTTCAGTATAAATATACTTATATGAATACTTAAATATCTTGTATTTTCACTATGTGCACACTTAGGCAAGTGTACATGTATTTAGGTATAAATACCTATGTGTTTGGTATTTAGTGATTAAAAATCATTCCTTATGATTTTTATATTTTTTAGAATTCTACTTTTGTAAGTTATGTGTACATTAGTATTCTTAAAATTCAAATTTTAAGATCGGTTTATATTTATAGGTTCCTAACTCCTTCACTTGGTAAAATACAAGTATTTTGCACATTTTAAAAATATCCCAAACGTAAGACTTGATGTAAAAAATATACGTTTGTGGGTTCTTCTAGAAAATATATATATTTAAGATGTGATAAAAATATATTTTTGTAAATAATACATTTTAGAGTTTACCATAAGTATATACCTTTATACTTGCAAAATATGACCTTTATCACTTGTTCGGTTTACAAAAATATTTTACCAAGCTTCGATATAACCTATATTTTTAGTCCGGAATATATAGTTTGTCCGTTTGTTCGAAGTGTTCAACTCTTGGTGTGGGGATATTTATATAATTATATAAATATATACATTCTTGTATTTTGTCCATATACCCAAGTATGGGTATGTATACGCATTTTGTGCTTATTTGTTTCCATGTATATCCTTGTAGTGTATTTGTGATGAGTATTTAGTTAAGTATGAATCCCTACACATACTCTAAATATATAATACACATAGATATACACATAATCACATTTTTAGGTGACCAATAAATATATATATTTTCCTAAATATGTATATTTATACTCATTTTAAATCTTTAAGAAAACTCTATTTTCTTAACTTATATTTTTACACAAAAACGTAGGAAAATTGTGGTTAAAGTTTTTTAACATGTTTACTTGTTAAGAACTTTGTTAAAATGCATTTTTCTAACACATAATTTCTAGTAAAAATCAGCCATAGTTTCCCCCAGATTTAGGGATTTTCTTTAATATCAAGGATGATGAACATAGATATATTTGTATAAACATGTAGTTTCTTTAAAGTTATGTTTTTAGCATGTTCATCCATTCAAAGTGAGCTCTTGTTTATTATTATTAACCAACTTTGTAGTAAATAATTTAGAGACTTTTGTTCATTATAAACATAAGTGTAATCCCTTTTAACCACTTTCACAACACAATCTTCTATGTTCATCATGCTCATCATCAAGATCATCGTGGATCTTGCGAGATTTACGTGTACACTTGTTAGCATCAAGAACACTTGTTTTCATTAGTTTTCGTTACTTGTTTTTATGAGGTTCATCCTTTTTAAGTGAGGGTTCTTGATGGTTCTTTTGAACATAAATATTATATGAACAATGTGAAGTAAAAAGGATGTTTAGGAACACTCACTATTAGCACAATGGTAGGGATGAAGTAGTAGAAAAAAATGATGAAGATGAAGGATATAGGATGGATGGAAGCTCATTGCAAGAGATTCTTGACTCCTAGTGCATGAAACCTTCTTGAATCACCTTATATTACCATGAGAACCCTTGAAATGGCTTGAAAGAAGTTAAAAAGTGAAAGTGGTGGGTGTATGGTTGTGGCTGAGAGTGAGAGGAGAAGAGAGAGTGAGTTGGTGTTTTGAATTTTGGTGTGGAGGTGTGTGTTGGGGATTAGTGTGATGTTAAGGTTGTTAAGATTTCTTTCAAGATCCTTATTACATCAAATCCTTCTCAGCTAAGTCTAAACATAGGGTAGGATCTAGCTTCTAATCTTAAAACCATGTGCTCAAATACAACTAATGGCATCTTTGACTTGTCAAACCTTGGAGAGCAAGTGTTTACATGAAGAGAAGAGAAAAGGGGTGTGGGTCCTCATGGTTACGGTTTTGAGAGGGAGTTTGGGGACTTGTATGGTGAATTTTTGTTAAGTATCATGGTGTTAAGATGTTAGATGTAATGTGCACATTTAGTGGTAGGATGTGTTTCAGACATTAAGATGTGTTTAAAGAATTCCACTAGCTTCACTTTTTTTTGATGACGGTAACTAATTTATAGTTTGTGGCTAGCTAGTGTTAGGACACTTGTTTGATATTAATTTCATTTGCGAACCATTTAGATGTTAAGTTGTATAATTTACACGACATAGTGTGCTTAGGTGTATATGTAATATTCCCAATATCTTTTGTGTAGTTTGTGGTGTTTAATGTTATTTTTAGGCATGGTATAAAATATAAATTGCTGAATTGTTGTTGAATTCTATTCTTTATTGCTTGAAACATACATTTTTAGTTTTGGTGCTAGAATGTCTTTCGTAAGATTTTGATGTTGGACTCAATTCTAGGTCCTAAATCTATTGTTTTGCTAGAACCGGAACTGTGTCAGCACCATTTGTCTAACCGGTGAGAGTACTAGCCGTTTCGGTGCGCCACTTAAACTGTTTCAAGTGGTGACACATAAAATGAATAATAATATATGCATCATAAAAATGTATTCCGTGAGATTTCTAGATTTAAGCATGCAATATTGACGTTTAAATACCTAATTGAGTAATATAAATAGTTATTAGATGTACGGAAGTTACCAGAAAAGTGCCGGTTGTCACAAATCTTGATGTGGGGTTTTGATTGATTCAAAAGAAAACAGTAAAATTAGTTGAGAAATGTGTTATTAGATTTAAGAAAAGCAATACTCTCCGAGATTCAAGTTGTAGGCTTAAACAAAAACTCAGTTTAATCACAAGAACACTACATAGACATGATATTGGAATATTACTTAGTCAAAGTAGCAATTAGAGACATTTTTTAATACTAACCGTAATAGTCTAATTATCCACTTGAATATATCAACTACCCACCTAATTACCAACCCGCCAACGATGCAAGAAATCACAAATATGTTTGATAAAATGACAAGTAATTCAAACAGAAACAAACATTTTAAATCAGCCAAACACAAGTGGGCAAGATGTACCGGTTCATAAAGTAATCAAATAAATTTAATGTGTAAAACCTAACAACGATTCACCCCGGGGGAAGTCACAGGAGGTTTTAGCCCTTCATGTTTCTCACTGCAACTTCCATCTTCAAGTTGGAATGATTTTCAAGTAGGAACACGAAGAAAACTTGATTTTTGGGTGTAAATCGCCTAAAGGTAGCCTCTGTTTCGCCTGGAATCGAATAATACCAATTACTTAGCTCCCAAAATAGGTCGAAAGCCTATTTTGCCGATTTTCACTCACTCATGTGTGTCTCGAGGGATCTCCATCTGGCCATTGCGTGGCGCGAAAGACATAGTGGCAGAGGCGTGTGATTATTGAACAACCCTAGGGACAGTTTAGTCAACACATAACATCCCCATACTTATATTTTTCATCCCGAAAAAATTATATGTAATATAATCACAACTGGCATTCAATTTATTGTGTTACTTATTTATTAGATCTGATTAGCATTAACCATAATTGCAAGTATATTTGTCTACTTAAGCCCAACCATCGATTTCCAAACCCATATTCATGATTATTTAAGCTCAACAATCATCTATGGGTCTTACACTTAAGAATCCACAACTTTACTTAATCCTGTCTCAAGCTTATAAGGTAAAGAGTTAAAACTCTACCACTTTATATACCAACCCATAATGTATTTAAAAAATTACATTTTGATGGATGATTTTAAAGTTTATGAGCTTAGATATTTTTTTTCTTATACTTAACTCAACGGGTATTTCAAATAAGTCACTATCCCGCAGGGTAATATTGTTGGGTTCTCACCAACAGTTCTAAGGAATCCAACTATATTCACTTGTTCTCTCTAGAAGCAGTCGTTCAATGTAACAGTGCAACTATCCAACAATTGTTGGCAATTACATCATTTAATAAGTTGTTAGAGGTCGCTCTCATAGTGACATCACTAGCAGTTCTCTCCCCCTTTATATAGTTCTTTGTTTTTCAATGTAACAGTTAACACCAAGAGCCAGAGGCATAAGAACTGAGTGAAAGAGAGTGCACCTGGTGAGGGTTAGACCGTACTTTGATTGTACTACACTATACGATACACTACATAACAGTGTTTTTTTTATTTAATTAAAAAAATTAGTTATTTTGTATATAACTTTGCTAGAATGATAAAGATTATATAAAATGTTTGTTAAAGAAAACCCTTCTATATACAGGCCTATACAAGGCATATAAGGGGCAAAGACCAATACGAGGGGCCCTATACACCAGGTATAGGCCTACATGCGACGACGTATAGGACAACTGCCAAACAAGAACCGAAACCAGTCTGGTCATTGATGAGGCACCCCTATACGTTGTGTATAGGCCTATATGTTGCGTATAGGCCTTTACGCGACCTATACACGACAAAGGTTCCTATCTTGTGTGAATAGATTTACCCATGAATAATTTGAAATGGAACACTACACAATAATAATATGCTAATAGTGCTAAATCTAAAAAATTAGCTTAAGTACATAATTTACGAATGAATTTCATTTTGAATCATGTTCTTTTTCTGTCACAAGTACTAGCAAGGTTTAAAGTTTTTTTTAAATGGCCGTTAAATTTGTATAAAACCGGTATGTTAAAGTGTCACTGGAATCGTTAAGGGGAATTGTATATATATATATATATATATATATATATATATATATATATATATATATATTACTCGAATAAATAAACTCATGCACTTGCTTTTTAAAATGTCTGGTACTGTCACAGGAACTAGAAGAAGCATTGGGATTGCAAGTAGTACAAGTTTATTGGAAATCAAGAGATTACACTACATCTAAATTAACTGTATTAACAATTTCTGAAAATACTTCATTGCCGAGAAACTTGTGGAAACATTGCAAATACAGGTAATTAAGTTCACATTTAATGAAATTTAAGAGGTTATCTTGTGTCTGGACATCCAATTGATCTAAAACACATTTCTGGTTTATTTTATATATATATTTTTTGTTTTCATGGTGAAGCATTTTGAAGAGGCATGTGAAATGCATGTAAGTTCGTATTTCTTATAAACTATGAACTTCGATTGTGCCAAATTATGCTAAATAAAGTAGATCGAACTCATCCATTTCTTTCCGAATTCGTTCTTTACGCTAAACTAACTAGATCAACTCATCCATTTTTGTCAAAATTCGTTTGATGTCAGAAACTTGACAATGCATTGGGATTGCGGGTAAGTTCAAATTTGATAAATACGAAAGGGTTTCTTTGTATCTATATATGCTAAATTAACAAGATTGAACACATCCATTTCTTTCAAACTTTATTTGATTTCAGGAACTTGAAAAAGCATTGGGATTGCCTGTAAGTTCACATTTGATATAAAAAAAAGTTTCTTTGTATCTATATAAACTAAATGGACATGAAGAAACTCATACATATCTTTTATGGAAATTTGTATGGTGCCACAGGAACTTGAGGAAAAATTGGAATTGGAGGTAAGTTCAACATTATTAAAAATTAATAATGGTGATTATTTCTAAGTTGTATTGTTGGTCCCAATATGCATATATCTAATCATCCTTTGTATGATACCAATTAGAGGTGCACAAATCGGGCTAGGGTTCATCCGGAACCGGGTTGAGTTGATGTTGGAAATAGTCATAGTGAGTTGGGTTCAACCCGTGTTGAGGGTTTGTAGAACTGACTAATGTGAAATTGATTCGGGTTGGGTTGAGTTCTTAAACAGCATTCAACCCAATTTTAAAAGAAAAATATCAAAAAAATGAATATTCCCCAAATTTTGGGGTTCATGGTTTCTAAATGCTTCACTAACGGTAGGTTTTGTTGGAGAACAACCCATACTGACAGATGAATGACTCTTTCTAGTGTTGTGATTCAATCAGCACCTTCAACTAGGGGTAAGTAAATTAACCGCCATAACCAATAACTAAACCATAATCGACACCGAACCGCTAATAACTGATAACCAACATAACCATAACCAATGGTTATGGTTATGAAACATTGCATAACCTTTTAATCAGTAATGGTTATGGCTATGAAGCTTTGGTTAACCGATATAACTAAACCGAACCTATCTTGTAATGTTATGTTCATATAATGGACTTATGTTTTACATAACCATATAGAGGGTTTTTACTTAGATAAAAGTATGTTAATAACAAAATATCTTGATATAGATACGCTTTACTTTGATGAAGAATTAAGGTGCTATGATCATAGTTATTTTTTTTGTTGAGAGTTACCTTTTAAAAAGAACCCCAAATCGGCAGTTTAACCAAAAAGTTAAGTCTTAGTTATCTTATAAAAAAAGCTCAAGCTAAGTTCAAATCGTTCACAAACCGAACCATAACTGTCACACCCCTAATTTCCACGTATAACCCGTTGGGCCCGGTTGGGGAATGTCGTGCCGTAAGTTGATATCATCATTACCAAGCAGTACAATAAAACACAGCGGAAGTCTAGATAATTACTATTACAAACGTTTAAATGTTCAAAGTTCAAAATTTAAATACAACGCTTGTAACTAGATCCGCATGCGGATCGAAATGATTACAAAAGGAAACTTGACAGACTAAGGCCTTCTAAGCAAGGGTTGCAATTCCTCTTAAGCTTCGCTTGAGCACCTCCAGCCTAATTACGTATACTTGTCACATGTGCTTAGTCTTTTGAAAATACGTCAGTTTTTACTGGTAAATACATTAAACTGACTCATTTTGAAAACATTTCGAAAACGTTTAGTGTACACAATGGTACTTTGTTTTATAAATAAATTGGGATAAATAATTTTCATGTTATCAGTTTTACATGCCAATAATACATTTAGAGCCCGAAAACTATGTCGGGATCATGATTAATCGACACGCCACTTTAACACCTTTAATAGGTGCACCCCTAATAGGTTATAATTTAATTTAGCATCTGACGGGTGTATTCCTACACCCCGTGCTTAGGTCGTGGCCATTTGCAATTAAATGAGCCATGGATATCAAGGACACGGTCGTTTTAACCCCCAAATGTTTAATATTAGGCAATACCAATTAAAATGGATTATTTGAATTCCTGACTCATTGGTCTTTGATCCCATATCCAACCATGTGGTATTAGTATACCGTATCCCAAGCCCGTATAAGGGAAAATAAGTTAAAGTATTTACCTGGCTTGCAAAATCTCTAAATAATAAGAAAATAAGCAAAGCACAGCCGTAATCAATAAAACTAGCTTGGCGACAATCTACCGGAAGTCTCTAGTCTGGAAATGAGGGTTTTATTAACCGATTAGTTAGCTAGCGGGTCTTTATTTAGTCATTAACTTAGACCGGCTAACTTAAAATAAGATAACGGTACAAAACGCTAGATTAAGCGGTGACAAGAAAGAATGTATTTTGGACCCGACAAGTACTAGGACTTGTATAATATGGGTTACCATTTTACATTCTGGAGTATGATAATATTTTGATGTGGTTAAACCCGTTCGGTTAAACTACGCAAACTAGTTACGTAGGTTTAACCGTACGCATATAAGCGAAACTGGGTAACCGGGTGAGTCCTATACAAGTTCCATATGCCATTATATTTAAAATATGTTAAAATATCAGTAAGTTATCAATATGTTGGCCCGTTATGGTTTTAAAAGCAAACTATGCATTAAAAGGGCAATTTCGTCATTTTGAAATATAATAAACAAGCTTATATGTAAACTGAGGTTATTATCATAATCATTCTGTAAAAATACTTATTTTATGATGTTATATCAGTAGGTCATCAATTATTTGTGTGGTTTATAGATTAAGACCAAACTATGTCTCGAGAAGGGCATTTTGGTCATTTCACATACAATTGATAACTTATTTGGGAATCTGTTTTTGGGACATGTACCTACTATTAGTAAGTTGTAAATATGTTTTGAAATCAGTAGGTATCAAGCCTTAATGCTCTAATATGGTTTTAAACCATACTATGCGCCGAAACGACGATTAAGTTGCTAAATGACGATTTAAATAGTATTTAAGCGAAACTGTTGTTGTGACCAGGTTTGAATAACCAAAATATGTTAGATATATTATATCAGTAAGTATAAGGTTTTGGTCCATTAGCATGTTTAAAATCCTTTTAAAGTGCCCAAAGGGCAATATCGTCATTTAAGGACATAATATGCAAACTAAAGCTTAAAATCAATTTGCAATCTGAATGAATATCCCAAATAATCCTAATAATGATATTACATCAGTAGGTAATGAGTTTTGGTGTCAAAATCATGTTTAAACCATTTTAGGTGCCGAAAGGGCATTTTGGTCTTTTAAAAGCATGTTTTGCGATCTTTTAACAAAACTCAGTTTATGATCATATTTAAGATATAAAAATAAGTTGAATTATTTATCATATCAATTTACTACTCATTTATACACTTGTTAATGGTTAAAACCTCATTTTTATGCATTAGGGGCCTTTTTGCAAATATTGGCCTATTTAACGGATACTTGTGTAAAGACTCGGAATACTACATGACCATGTCCTATAACTCTAGAGGGTTATAGTATACTATAATATGGTCATAATAAATGACAGCTAAGGTTGCTAAATCGGGTCAGAACTGAAAGTCAAAGCAAAAGTCAACTTTCACGACTTTCGGTTGCGAACCGACCTTAGACCTGGAATTGACGAGCCGAACATGTTCCCACGTGTTCTTATAATTATTACCAAGTTATTAAAGTGTCAAAACAGATTTTATAACACCTACATTTCTAGTTATGATTTTATTTCAAAACTGACCCGTTTGACTTTTTTATTAACGTAACTTTGACCCGTCAATTGACCAAGCAAACGTGGTAATCAGGAGGTGCCCTCTTGAGGGATTAACACCTACCTTATTACGATCACGTAGCCATGTTCATTACAAACATCGGTTGGACCATAACGGTCTTAGCACAAAGTCAAGACGTTTTTACGTAAACGCTTTGACCTCGGCTTAAAGCCTAATAAAACTAAAAGAGGGATGGTTGGAACACTTACTAGTGATCCAAAGAAGACTAGATAGCTTAGAGTATGTTCGCAAATGGTTCAGGAACTCCCCAAGTGAGCAAGAGAGATGGATGAGAGGAATGAGCAAGTTTGAAGCTCACTCAAGGTTGCTATGCATAGCAATGGAGGTTGCATAGGATCAAGACAGGTGTTGGGGCTTGTTTCCAGATGAGAACAAGTGTTTTTGATCATGGCATAACCAAGAGAAAGAGTGGCAATTGCGGGAGAGGTGGCAAGGCAGCAGGTTGCCAAGGGATCTGCCACTAGCAGTCCCTTACGGGCCGTAAGGGTTTAGCCTTGCGGTCCGTAAGGACCTCTGGCGCCTACAGATTTGAATTGGTTACGTATCGTAACCATTAAGGGTTGCGGTTCATAACTGCCTTACATAAACAATATTTGTTTAACCTTACGGTCCGTAACCAGATATGGTTACGGTCCGTAAGGACCTTCAGAGATTTGAAATTTGGCATTTTTCCACTTTAATTCTCCGACTTTTTCCGATGCTTGTTCAGAGGTTATTTAAATAACATGACGCCGTCTTTGGTCCCTCTCGGCTGCGCGTGGCAACCAAGAATCTTCGGGACACGTTTTGGATTTTTATTCAACGAAATTTTCGAGGTGTTACATCTTCACCCCCTTAATAAAAATCTCGACCTCGAGATTTATTCAAATAGATAAGGGTACTTCTGTCGCATATTGGACTCGACCTCCCAAGTATATTCGGGACCTTGACGGGCATCCCATTTGACCTTCACGATAGGTACGTGCTTTCTTCGAAGCTTTTTGACTTGCCGATCTTCGATCACAATTGGTTTCTCTATGAAACGCAAGTTTTCATCAATATGAATAGCTTCAAGAGGCATTGCTAGTGATTCGTCCACGAGGCATTTCTTTAAGTTGCTGATGTGGAAAACATCATGGATTCCGCTGAGCTTCTTAGGTAGCTTAAGCCTATAAGCTACGGATCCGACACAATCGATTATCTCGAATGGTCCGATGTACCTCGGGTTTAACTTGCCCTTTTTCCCAAAGCGCATTACACCTTTCCAAGGTGACACCTTTAACATAACCTTGTCCCCAACTTGGAACTGTAAAGGTTTACGCCTTTTGTCAGCATAGCTCTTCTATCTATCACGAGCTGCCTTAATTCGGTCACGGATTTGTACAATCTTTTCTATAGTTTCAAGCAAAATTTCTGGTACAGATAGTTGGGCTTCATCAACCTCAGCCCAACAGACAGGCGTCCTACATTTTCTTCCGTATAAGGCTTCAAAAGGTGTGGCTTTAATGCTCGTGTGGTAACTATTGTTATAAGAGAATTCGATTAGGGGTAAGTGATCATCCCAACTTCCGCCTAAGTCGATCACACAAGCTTGAAGCATGTCCTCCAAGGTTTGAATGGTACGCGCACTTTGTCCGTCCGTTTGCGGATGGTAAGCCGTACTGAAGTTTAATCTCGTGCCTAGAGATTGTTGGAAGCTTTTCCAGAAGTGAGATGTGTACCTTGTATCTCTATCAGATACAATGGATATCGGCACGCCGTGCAAGGACACAATCTCATCGACATAAAGCTTAGCCAGCTTATCAGAATCGTATGTTTCCTTAGTTGGTAAGAAATGAGCGGATTTGGTTAATCTATCCACGATAACCCAAATCGTGTCATTGCCACATTTGGTCTTAGGTAATTTAGTGATGAAGTCCATTGTTATCATTTCCCATTTCCACACTAGGATTTCAAGTTGTTGTAGAAGTCCTGACGGTTTCTGGTGTTCTACTTTAATTTGAGGAACATGTCAAGCACTTTGCTACATGATTGGCTATATCTTTCTTCATACCCATCCACCAATAACTAGGCTTAAGGTTTTGATACATCTTGTCACTTCCTGGGTGAACCGAATATTTAGAGCTATGTGCCTCTTGGAGGATTACATCTCTAAGTCCTCCAAAAATCGGAACCCAGAGTCGGTTATTAAGCCTAAACATTCCGTCCTTTCTGGATGCCAACTGATCAATGGTTGCACCTAGTCCTTCCTTTGCAATGTTGCCCTCTGACAAGGCTTCCTTTTGTGTAACTAGTAGCTTCTCATTCAAGCTATTCATTAGTTCAATACTTTTGGCATTGATCCTCATAGGTTTAACTCTTTCCTTGCTACTAAGCGCTTCACCGACTACATTTGCTTTTCTGGATGATATCAAATTTCACAATTTTAGTCATTGAGTGTTTCCATCCAACGACGTTGCCTCATGTTCAAGTCCTTTTGATTAACCAAATGTTGGAGAATTTTATGATCAGTGTAGATGATACACTTTGCTCCGTACAAGTAGTGTCTCCAAAGCTTAAGTGCAAACACTACCGCACCCAATTCCAAATCATGGGTGGTGTAGTTTCTCTCGTGCACTTTTAGTTGTCGTGATGCAAAGGCAATCACTTTGCCTCTCTGCATAAGCACACATCCCTACCAGTGTACGAAGCATCACAGTAAACCACAAATTCTTCTATGCCTTCTGGCAGAGTTAACACCAGGGCATTGCTTAACATATTCTTTAACGTCTCAAAGGATTCTTGTTGCTTTGGACCCCAGTTGAACTTCGCATCCTTACGAGTTAAGATTGTCAATGGGGTGGATATTCGTGAGAAGTTCTCAATGAATCTTCGATTGTAACTAGCCAGTCCTAAGAAACTACGTATCTCGGAAGGTGTCTTTGGTGCTTCCCAATTCATTATTGCTTCTATCTTTGCTGGATCTACTTGGATTCCATGTTTAGTTACTACATGACCAAGGAACTGAACATCACGGAGCCAGAATTCGCATTTAGAAAATTTTGTGTATAGCTTTTCTTGACGTAATATATCAAGGATGCACCTTAAATGTTTCTCGTGATTAGATTGATTACAAGAGTAGATAAGTATGTCGTCTATGAAGACAATGACAAACTTGTCTAAGTATGGCTTGCAGACTCTATTAATGAGATCCATGAATGCTGCTTGTGCATTAGTGAGCCCAAAAGGCATCACTAGGAACTCGTAATGTCCATATCTCGTTCTGAAAGTAGTCTTCTGGACATCTTCATTTCTAACTTTAAGTTGGTGATATCCCGATCTAAAATCGATCTTTGAGAAGTAACTTACGCCTTGCAATTGATCAAACAAATCATCGATCCTGGGCAAGGGATAACGATTCTTGATAGTTATCTTAATCAATGCACATTTGCATTGATGCGTCCTTCTTTTTGACAAATAGGATAGGAGCTCCCCAAGGCGAAGAGCTAGGTTGAATAAAACCTTTCTCTAAAAGTTCGTCCAATTGGGTTCTCAATTCTTTCATCTCAGTGGGTGCTAAACGGTATGGAGCTTTAGCTATGGGAGCTGCTCCAGGCATGATGTCAATTCGAAACTCTACCTGCCTATTAGGAGGTAGGCCAGGTAATTCCTCTGGAAATACGTATGGGTATTCAGAGATGATAGTTATATCTTTAATCCTTGGTTTGGGTTCATCAATGGTGACTTGTGCAATGTAGATGACACATCCCTTCGTCATACATCTAGATGCCTTAAGCAAAACTGCTTTATCAGGCAATCCAAAGTGTTTGTCTCCATGAATGGTGAGGATTCTACCAGACGGGGATTTGATTTTAATGAGTTTTTTATCGCAGGCAATGCGAGCTTGGTTATGCGATAACCAATCCATGCCTAAGACTACATCGAATCCCGCTAGTTTCATAGGTAAGAGGGAGACAGAGATAGAATGATTCTTGATGGATATGAAGCATCCGTCAAGAATGGAAGAAGTGGTTTCTATAGTTCAATCAGCGAGCTTTACTTCATAGGTTATGTCTAGAGTTCTTACGGGCAAGTTTAATAGTTCACTAAACTTATGATCTACAAACGATTTATCGGCGCCCGAATAAAAAAGAACTCTAGCAAAAGCATCGATGATAAGGAACGTACCCGTTATGACATTGTTATCATTTACTGCTTCCCTAGCATTCATCTTGAAGGCTCTAGCAATGGCCTTCTTTGCCTCTGAGGTTTTGGGTTTACCCTCGACATTTGCCTTGGGGCAGTTCGTCTTGATGTGCCCTTTTTAACCACATCCAAAACAGGTAGCATCCTTAATATTATGGCGCTCATGTGACCGATGCCCTGTTTCTTGTAGATGTTACATTGTTTCGGTTTCTGATCTAAGCGACACTGCCCATAGTGTTGTTTCCACACGTCTTGCACGTGGGTTTGTCACTTGACTTTTGATTATCTTTACTAAACCCATGTTACCCTTTTTATTAAACTTCTGGGAGTTGCTGTCCTCCCGCTTCCTCTTTCCTTCATTGTCGGTTTTCATCGACATTTGCCTCACATAGTCCTGTGTGAGGGAGAGGGATAGTTCTACAGCCGATTTGTAGGTGCCTGGCTGCACTGCCTTAACCATACTCCTGATTTCAGGAGCTAGCCCATTGATAAAACGCGCAATGCGTTTGGGCTCCGGGGTAACTAGATAAGGCACTAGCCTTGAAAGAGAATTGTAGTCGGTGACAAACTTTCGACAGTCCATGTTCTTCATAGTTAGATTCAGGAAATCTGACTCGATTTTCTCCACCTCATGAGGTGGGCAGTAAGTATCCTTCACCAAGTCTACAAACTTGGACCAACTTAGGTTGTAGAGATGAACCTTGCCCGTAGACTAGACTAAGGCTTTCCACCAGATAAGGGCGTCAACCTTGAACGATTGAGATAAGTACTTAACAACATTCTTATCATCATAGCCGCTGATATCTACCACTGTTTCCATCTCATCCAACCACCTTAAACATTCCACGGCTCCTTTTTCCCCGTTAAAATCATGAGGTCTACAAGATACAAAGTACTTGTAGGAGCATCGATCGCCATCAACATTCAGTTTCTTAGGATGCGCATCACTCTTCACATTTGAAGATTGTGCCTCACTCTTTTTCGGCTCTGAGTGGGTAGGCTGAGATTTTGGTTTGGAAACAGGCTTGGAGCGAGAAGCACTTGACACAGGTTGACGTTCAGATCTATCTTTTAAAGCTTTGCCGATTTCTGCAGCAATAAGGTCTCTCAAGTCATTCTTACTAATAATAATGTTCTCATTGGCATCATCGTCATTGCATTTGCTGGTTACTTCATTAGAATCCACCATTGTTGCAATGTGATTCTAGTTATCGAAATGAATTCGGTCAGTTGCTATGGCGTACCCTTTTTTCACAGCATGGTTCTAAGACCAATTTAGACAAAAGATGTATATATATATAAACTAGGTCTCATAGGACCATCATAGGCATTTATAGACTGGACATAGTCCAGAATTTATCTGATAGAGCATCAAGCGTCACTACCGTGCTATTGCACATTGGCTTTACACTACTATCGAGTGTTTAAATGCTTTAGCCAGGATCAAATTTGATCAGATCAGCGATAGGGTGTGAACATTGTCATTTACCCAATTGATTAATGTGACAGTATTTATCCCAGGAGTTTTAAAAGTTAACTCCACATTGTGAGTCAACATAGAGAAATGATAAATTTGGAAGTTTGAACATTGTTCACCTTTGCTTGATAGAAGGTTACTTCCAAAATTTTCATTTGCCAATCTTTTTTATTATAGTAATTGGCTGATAGATCTTTGGACAATTTAGCGGATTGATAAAACTTCAATAAAATCATGGTGATTGATTGAATGAAACGCAAAATGAGGAAATTTTACTAGGAGAAACGTTACAAAATTGCCTAATATATAGGACTTGAAATAACAAAAGTAGTTCACGCAGGAACTTAAAAGAAATAACAATGTCCTCGCAGAGACTTAAAAGAAAATAACAATGTCCACGCAGGGACTTTTGGAATTTAAATTACATATATGAAAATACAAAACTAATCATCCTTCCTCCCTTTCACAGCTTTATAAAGTTTCTTGATAAATTTGGTCGTTTTCTTCTCCGACTTCTTAACTTGTTGCCACATTTCTCTTACATGATCTAAGACCTCATTAATAGCCTCAAGTGGTGCTTACGATTGGGGTTGAGGCTGATGTGGAGGTGGTCGCGGCTGAGGCGCAACTGCATACGGATATCCAGTAGCGGCATAAGGAGGTGGGTAATTAGGGTAAGAGGAATGATAGAGGTTATTATGAATAACTGCATCATAATAAGGATCCTGCTCCAGTCCATGGTGGATGTAGTTATACAAACCAGGAGGGTCGACAGAGTTAAACCCTGATGGCCCTGTATAAGTGGGTATTGGGTTTGCGAATTCCTGCGGTGGTAGAGGTGGTTGAGGTTGAGGCTCAACAACTGGTTGTGGTGGAGGCTCCACCATGGCGATGTGTTTGAGGGCCCACCCATTTCCGGGTCCTCCGGGATTACTGGATAAGATGGTGGTAAAGGTGGTAGCGAACCCGACCTTTGCCTAGCACGTACCGACATACGTGCTCCACGCCTTCGGCGTGGTTGCGATGATGACTCAGGTGGTGGCTGGGGTTGATCCACCTGTTGCATATCTACATCCTCTTGGGGAGGATGGGATGATAGGGCATGATGTTGGGGAGTGCTATGGTAGGACGGAGTGTTAACGAACACACATTGTGCCCATCTTTGTTCATAATCATCGGGACCTTGAAACGGAGATCCCGCCAAAGAGTTCAAGCTACTAGACAGCTCGATGGGATGACCATATGATACGGTTTGGGGAAATTCCTCCGGATCGGAATCCTCTTCCATATGCGTTGGCGAGTCGACAGGAGGGGTTTCAGGTGAGGGTTGGTTGACAAAGTTGAAGTTAAGGGACTCTTGGTGAGAATGAGAATGTGAATGGTGTGATTGGTGGGAATGGTGAGAAGGGTGAGAATGGTAAGAATGTTGGGAGTGTGATTGAGGCGGGGAGTATTTGTGTGAGATTGAATGTCTATATGGTTCAAAAGGGGACGAAGAATCTCCGGATCCTTCGTAAGGATTGTGATCAGGCAAATCAGCTGCTCCGGCTAGAGAGGGTCTGAAAGGTGGTCTGAAAGATGGTCCGGTCATTGAGGGTACGCCCCTCATGGGTCCTTTTCCCTTTCCTCCGCGTCTAAATTTAGGCGGCATTATTCCTGTTTCAAAATCAAGTTAGACAAAAATACAAGGCTAGAATAGTAAGATGGAAATGATTAAGCCTAGGTCAAAGTCTATACTCGAAAGTCTAAGAGATATGTGTTAATATGTATTCCCGAGATTAAACACAAAAGGCTAGTGTTTAATTCACTCGAGAGCTGGCTCTGTATACCAACCTGTCACACCCCTAATTTCCACGTGTAACCCGGTGGACCTGGTTGGGGAATATCGTGACGTAAGTTGATATCATCATTACCAAGCAATACAATAAAACACAGCGAAAGTCTGGATAATTACTATTACAAACGTTTAAATGTTCAAAGTTCAAAATTTAAATACAACGCTTGTAACTAGATCCACAGGCGGATCGAAATGATTACAAAAGAAAACTTGACAGACTAAGGCCTTCTAAGCAAGGGTTGCAATTCCTCTTAAGCTTCGCCTGAGCACTTCCAGCCTAATTACGTATACTTGTCACCTGCGCTTAGTCTTTTGAAAATACGTCAGTTTTCACTGGTAAATACATTTAACCGACTCATTTTGAAAACATTTCGAAAACGTTTAATGTACACAATGGTACTTTGTTTTACAAATAACTTGGTATAAATAATTTTCATGTTATCAGTTTTACATGCCAATAATACATTTAGAGCCCGAAAACTATGCCAGGATCATGATTAATCGACACGCCACTTTAACACCTTTAATAGGTGCACCCCTAATGGGTTGTAATTTAATTTAGCATCTGACGGGTGTATGTCTACACCCCGTGCATAGGTCGTGGCTATTTGCAATTAAATGAGCCGTGGATATCCAGGACACGATCGTTTTAACCCCCAAATATTTAATATTAGGCAATACGAATTAAAATGGATTATTTGAATTCCTGACTCATTGGTCTTTGATCCCATATCCAACCATGCAGTATTGGTATACCGTATCCCAAGCCCGTATAAGGGAAAATAAGTTAAAGTATTTATCTTGCTTGCAAAATCTCTAAATAATAAGAAAATAAGCAAAGCACAGCCGTAATCAATAAAAATAGCTTGGCGACAATCTACCGGAAGTCTCTAGTCTGGATAGGAGGGTTTTGTTAACCGATTAGTTACTAGCGGGTCTTTATTTAGTCATTGATTAGACCGGCTAACTTAAAATAAAATAACGGTACAAAACGCTAGATTAAGCGGTGACCGTAAAACAATGTATTTTGGACCCGACAATTACTAGGACTTGTATAATATGGGTTACCATTTTACATTCTGGAGTATGAGAATATTTTGATTTGGTTAAACCCGTTTTGGTTAAACTACGTAAACTAGTCACGTAGGTTTAACCGTACGCATATAAGCGAAACCGGGTAACCGGGTGAGTCCTATACAAGTTCCATATGCGATTATATTTAAAATATGTTAAAATGTAAGTAAGTTATCAATATGTTGGCCCGTTATGGTTTTTAAAGCAAACTATGCCTTAAAGGGCAATTTCGTCATTTTGAAATCTAATAAACAAGCTTATATGTAAACTGAGGTTATTATCATAATCATTCTGTAAAAATACTTATTTTATGATGTTATATCAGTAGGACATTAATTATATGTGTGGTTTATAGATTAAGACCAAACTATGTCCCAAGAAGGGCATTTTGGTCATTTCACATACAATTGATAACTTATTTGAGAATCTGGGTTTGGGACATGTACCTACTTTTAGTAAGTTGAAAATATGTTTTGAAATCAATAGGTATCAAGCCTTAATGCTCTAATATGGTTTTAAACCATACTATGCGCCGAAACGGCGATTAAGTCGCTAAATGACGATTTAAAAAGTATTTAAGCGAACTATTGTTGTGACCAGGTTGAATAACCAAAATATGTTAATACATATATTATATCAGTAAGTATAAGGTTTTGGTCCATTAGCATGTTTAAAATCCTTTTAATGTGCCCAAAGGGCAATATCGTCATTTAAGGACATAATATGCAAACTATAGCTTAAACTCAGTTTGCAACCTGAATGAATATCCCAAATAATCCTAATAATGATATTACATTAGCAGGTAATGAGTTTTGGTGTCAAAATCAAGTGTAAACCATTTTAGGTGCCGAAAGGGCATTTTGGTCTTTTAAAAGCATGTTTTGCGATCTTTTAACAAAACTCAGTTTATGATCAGATTTAAGATATCAAAATAAGTTGAATAGTTTTTCATTTCAGTTTACTACTCATTTTTATACTTGTTAATGGTTAAAACCTCATTCTTATGCATTAGGGGCCTTTTTGAAAATATTGGCATATTTAACGGATACTTGTGTAAAGACTCAGATTACTACATGAGCATGTCCTATAACTCTAGAGGGTTATAGTATACTATAATATGGTCATAATGCAACTTAGAAACAAAAGATAAGCTTGCTAAATCGGGTCAGAACTGAAAGTCAAAGCAAAATTCAACTTTCGCGACTTTCGGTTGCGAACCGAACTTAGACCTGGAATTGACGAGCTGAACATGTTCCCACATGTTCTTATAATTATTACCAAGTTATTGTTGTGTCAAAACAGATTTTATAACACCTACATTGCTAGTTATGATTTTATTTCAAAACTGACCCGTTTGACTTTTTATTAACGTAACTTTGACCCGTCAATTGACCAAGAAAACATGGTAATCAGGAGGTGCCCTCTTGAGAGATTAACACCTACCTTATTATGATCACGTAGCCATGTTTGTTACGAACATTGGCTGGACCATAATGGTCTTAGCACAAAGTCAAGGCGTTTTACGTAAACGCTTTGACAACGGCTTAATAAACTGAAAGAGAGAGGGTTGGAACACTCACTAGTGATCCAAAGAAGACTAGATAGCTCTGAGTATGTTCCTAAATGGTTAAGGAACTCCCCAAGTGAGCAAGAGAGATGGATGAGAGGAATTAGCAAGTTTTAAGCTCACTTAAGGTTGCTATTTATAGCAATGGAGGTTGTATAGGATCAAGACAGGTGTTGGGGCTTGTTTCCAGATGAGAACAAGTGTTTTTGGTCGTGGCATAACCAAGAGAAATAGTGGCAATTACGGGAGAGGTGGCAAGGCAGCAGGCTGCCAAGGAATCTGCCACTGGCAGCCCTTACGGACCATAAGGTTTTAGCCTTGCGGTCCGTAAGGACCTCTGGCGCCCACAGATTTGAATTGGTTACGGACCGTAACCATTGAGGCTTTCGGTCCGTAACCGCCTTACAGAAACAATATTTGTTTAACCTTACGATCCGTAACCAGATATGGTTACGGTCCGTAAGGACCTTCAGAGATTTGAAATTTGGCATTTTTCCACTTTAATCCTCCGACTTTTCCGATGCTCGTTTAGAGGTTATTTAAATAACATGACGGCGTCTTTAATCCCTCTCGGCTGCGCGTGGCAACCAAGAATCTTTGGGACACGTGTCGGATTTTTATTCGACAAAATTTTTGAGGTGTTACAATAACCGACTTCATATCCGATTAACCGTAACTGAAGTTTGGTTATGGTTACGGTTACCAAATTTCCGTAATCGAACCTAGCAGTTATGGTTATGGTTAATGGTAAAATCTGAACCAAACCGACCCATACACACCCCTACCTTCATTACATATTTATAATACCATTTTTGTGAAAAAAATTCTAAAAACTTGACATTAAATGGTCTAAAACTATCACATATCCGCTAACTAGCCATTGCAAAATGGCTAGTTTGTTGCACCTGGACGGGTTCGCGAATTAGGGTTGAAAACGGGGTTTCAAACTAGGTTGGGTGATCGAGAAATGAACTGTATAAACCAAGCTATTCAATTTCTTCTCTAATGATTACAACTACAGAAGAGGTTACATAAATACTAAAACAAGGGAGAGAATTAAGGGATAATATGCTACAATTACAATAATGGAAGATTTTGAATGTACAACATTTAATTGTGATTGTTGACTTAGAGGGAATCAAGGGAGAGTTATTTTAGTCTAATACCCCCTGTTAATGCAAGGATGGAGGTGGTCCGATACGAAGCAGTGAACGAAACTTGTTGAAAAGAGGTTGTGTCAAGCTTTTGGTGAAGATGTCCGCAACTTGTTGATCGGTTGGGTTAAATTTGGTGTCGAGGTGACCGACAGTAACAAGCTCACGAACAAAGTGATAATCTATGTCAATGTGTTTGGCTCGTTTGTGGGAAATGGGGTTTTGGATTAGGAACAAAGCACTCTTGTTGTCGCATAGAAGCGTTGGACGAGTGGACGGTAAAGCTTGAAGTTCACGAAGGAGGTGGGTTATCCAAACTATTTCTGCAACGGTGTTTGCCATGGACCGATACTTCGATTCACAACTTGAGCGAGAGATGGTAGGTTGTTTCTTGGCGCTCAAGATATTAAGTTACCTCCCAAGTAAATACAATAGCTGTAGGTAGATCTTCTAGTGTCTAGACAACGAGCCCAATCTGCATCTGAAAAACCTTGCAAAAAAATGTTAGGTGGGCGATCAAAAGTTAAACCATGAGATAAAGTGCCTTTGACATATCGAAGGATTCATTTTAGTAATTGAAAGTGAGTAGTGGTGGGTTGTTGAAGAAATTGACTAGCTTGGTTTACGGCATAGGAAAGATCGGGACGTGTGATAGTGAGATATTGGAGAGCTCCTACAAGAGATCGATAGAGAGTAGGGTCATGGAACGGTTGACCTTGGGTGGTGAAAACATCCTTGGCTGTTAAAGGAGTGGAAACCGGTTTTGAGTCAAGTAGACCCACACGAGAGAGAATGTCGTAAGTATATTTTGCTTAACTTAAAAAAAAGACCAGAAGTGGTATGTGTGACTTCCAAACCAAGGAAAAAAATTAGTAGGCCGAGATCTTTGATTTTGAATTCCTTGTCAAGACAAGATACAAAGGTATTAATGAATTTATCATTGTTACCGGTGACAACAATATCGTCTACATAGACAAGAAGGTAGATTAGCACCCCATGATGATTGTAAATGAATAAGGATGGGTCAGCTCTATTATTTCAAAAGCCAGGAGCAATGAGAAAAGTGCTTAGGCGTTGAAACCAAGCTCTTGGTGCTTGTTTTAGGCCATATAAAGCACGATTAATTTGCACACATGAGTTGGATGTTTCAGGTCTTCAAAACCTGGAGGTTGTTAGATAAAGACTGTTTCATTTAGATGGCATTTAAGAAAGCATTGTCCACGTCAAGTTGGCGTAATTTCCAACGATTTATGGTTGCGAGACTAAGAACAACACGAATGGAGGATGATTTTACAACCGGACTAAATGTGTGAGAGAAGTCGAGACCCGGGATTTGAGAGAAGCCTTGGGCTACAAGTATCGCTTTGTAGCAGTCAACGGATCCATTGGATTTATATTTAATTCGAAAAATCCATTTGGATCCGATGACGTTGGTGTTGGTAGGTCGTGGAACAAGATTCCATGTATGATTATGATGTAGGGCATCAAGTTCGTTGTGCATGGCTGTGACTCATTTAGGATCTTTGAGGGCGATTTTGATCCCTTTGGGAACGTGGCTTGAGAAGAGAGAGTGATGGTTAGAAATGTTAACAAAATGTTTTGGTTTGAAGATACCGTTTTCAGAGGGAGTTGTCATCGGGTGTAGGTTTGTAGTTTGATTTTCGGATGGATTTGAATCGAAAGAGTTGCTAGTGGAAGATTGGGCTGTGGATGGGGAATAGTTCGGTTCTGTTGACTGGGCCGTGGGTTGGGTATTTGTTGGTGGAGTTGAGTGCGCCGAGGGTGAGTTTTATTCGGAATAGGGGAGGTGTGAGATGGGTCCGTATGTGATTGTGAGGGTGTAGGTAATTGATTTTGGGGTGGTTATGGTATAGGTTGTGAAGGAATGAAAATGGGAATGTCAACAGAAGGTGTGGATGTAGTGGTGTTAGGTGTGGTATGAGGATTAGGAATATTTGCAGGTGGTGTAGGTAATTGTTCTTCAAAATTGGTAATGGGTAGTAAGGAGATGTCGAATGACGTAGAGTTGGTTTTGAACGGAAGAATATCTTCGTCAAATTTGGTGTGTTGAGTTGTATAAATGTGTCTCGTTGTGGGGTCAAGACAACGAAAGCATTTATACCTAGGACTATAGCCGATAAAAATGCATGGAGTGCTTCTAGGAAGCAGTTTGTTTTTGGCATAGTCTCTAAGGTATGGATATACTCGACAACCAAAGATTTGAAGATTTGAATAGGTTGGTGGTTGATGAAACAATATTTCAAAGGGTGAGAGGTTATTAAGGAGTTTGGTGGGGAGTCGATTGATAATGTATGTGGCGTGGTAAAAGCATCAAACCAAAGGGTTGTGGGTGCATGGGAATTAAACATTATGGCCAACCCGGTTTCGGTGATATGACGGTGTTTTCGTTCGGCTCGCCATTTTGTTCCGGTGTGTGAGGGCAAGAAATCCAATGATGAATACCATTTTCTTGAAAGCATGCTTGTACTTGGTGGTTTGTGAATTCGGTTCCTCCATCGCTTTGAAAAATCTTAAGATTTGAAGAAAATTGATTATGTACAAATGATAAGAAAGTTTTAAGAATTGTAGGAAATTCGGATTTAACTTTTAATGGATAAAACCAAGTAAAGGCAACCCGGTTTCGGTGATATGACGCTGTATTCGTTCGGCTCACCCATTTGTTCCGGTGTGTGAGGGTAAGAAATCCGATGATGAATACCATTTTCTTGAAAGCATGCTTCTACTTGGTGGTTTGTGACTTCGGTTCCTCCATCACTTTGAAAAATCTTAACATTTGAAGAAAATTGATTATGTACAAATGATAAGAAAGTTTTAAGAATTGTAGGAAATTCGGATTTAGCTTTTAACAGATAAAACCAAGTAAAGTGAGAATGGTCGTCTATAAAGATGACATAATACCGGTATCCAGCGGTGGATGAGACCGGTGCGGGTCCCCACAAATCACAATGAATAAGGTCCAAAACATGATTAGCACGTTTATCGTTTTCAAGAAAAGGTAAATGTTTAGCTTTAGACATTTCACACGAATTGCATAATCCCGTTTTAGGTAACAAAGATGTAACAAAAACATGACCGTTTTTATTTAAAGTAGATATAGTGTCAAAAGACACATGTCCAAGACGATCATGCCATTTATTGAAAGAAGCACGAAGATGCGAAGCGGAGAGAGCGGCAACTAGAGACTTGTGACTTTGAATTAAGACATAAAAGCCATTTTCGTACATGCCTTTAGCTAGAACTTCTGCCGTTTTTCGGTCCTGAATTTGAAAATAATTGTTAGAAAACAATACATCAACGGGAGAATTATTTGTTAATCTACTAATGGAGAGTAGATTTTTTTGTGAGATTTGGAACTACTAAGACATTTTGTAAGGAAGATTTTTATGAATATGAGTGTTACCAATGTTGGTAACGGGTGAATATTCCTCATTCCCAAATGTAACTCGTGTGTTACCGGTTTGAGTTGTATAATTATTTAGACCGAAAGTTATGGGAAGCATGTGAGTGGTAGCACCTGAATCTGTCCAATCTGGAGTGTCGGCAGCAATATTGCATTGAGCAAGGAAAGCATCGGCGAGGTTTGCATCAAGAGATGTGGCCTTTTTGGCAAAGGAGGCGAGTTGTGGGCATGTACTCGCATAGTGACCATTGGTATGACATAATTGACAATGTGGTGTTCATTTTGGTTGTGTAGTACCACGCCCACGGTTAGAGGAAGTGTCCGTGGGCCCGTGAGGTGTTACCCCGATTGGTATACGGTTTGGGATTGTTTACATAAAAAGCGGCTTGATGGGTGGTTTGTGTGTTGTGTATTTTTTAAACGAACATTTCTTGGTTCTCGGCATTAGCGAGAAGGTCACGAAAGGTTGGGGCAGGTCGTATGGTCCTGTGAGGGCATTGATTTTACGACCGAATTCGGAAACGAAAGAGGTACCTTTTTGAATGGTGTGAAGAGAATCTTGAAGATTTTGCACACGTTCAATAGAACAATGACTGTATGCATCCGCAAGAGCCTTCCAAACCTGAAGTGCAGTCAACTGGCCTATAGTTTCGGCCATGGCTTCCTCAGAAAGTGTCGAATTCAGCAGCAATAAGACTTTCTGATCAGCCGATTTCCAAGTGGTATACTCCGGATTGACTGTGGTTTAATCATTAGTAGTGATGGTTTGAGAAGGGATGACAGAGGTAGGATCGATGTGGTTAAGGAGATCAAGATAATCAAGAACAGAAGAGGCTGCATAAATACTAAAACAAGGGTAGGACTGCTCTAATACCATATAAACCAAGCTATTCAATTTCTTCTCTGATGATTACAATTACAGAAGAGGCTGCATAAATACTAAAACAAGGGAGAGAATTAAGGAGATACATATGCTACAATTACAATAATGGAAGATTTTGAATGTACAACATTTAATTGTGATTGTTGACTTAGAGGGAATCAAGGGAGAGTTATTTTATTCTAATAACCTGCCTGGTTGAAATCTGTGTGATTGTGGAAATATCTAAACGCCAAGTCCTACCCTACTGATTGAAGCACATCCAAACCGGTTTGATAGAGATCAACCTGGGTTCGGGTAAGGTTACTAGGTTTGGTTCCTAACTCTGCTTAGGTTGCACCTCTAGTAACCATTAACAACTAATTTATTATTTCAACTGTTTCAAAATCATATTGTTGATCCTGAAAACATATAACTAATAATCTTATAGATGCTACCTTGATTTGCCTTGAACCTATAACCATTACTAGCTTAGTTTTGGGGCCAACATGGATATATATATATATATATATATATATATATATATATATAGCGTAGGGTTCATGAGTGAACAATGCTGTATTTGTGAACAAAATGAACTTATTTTGACCATTGATTTTGTAGATCTAGATTTTTTCTTTAGTGGCAAGATTGTAATTATCTTTTGTGACTTTAATATATTTTAATAAATACAAGGGTATAATTGTATTTTCTTTCTCCATTTCATTAATTAGTTTTTTTCTCTCTCTTAATTTCTCTTTCCACTTAAAAGAATATTTAATTATATTTTTAATATAATTTCTTTTAAAAGCGTAATGCATTCAAAATAAAGTATTTTTTCTATTATAAACAATACCAAGTGTCGGTATCATACGATACTTTTTTTTCGAAGATGTATGAAATTATTTATTTTTGCCGTTACCAACATAATCAAACACTAAGTAAAAAATAACTGATCATAAGTGCAAGGATTATACGTATATAATATAATTATCGATACGTGAATAATCAATTATGAAAACTAGGTATCACTTTGATACATAAATGTATCTCGCTCTACACACATATGTATCTTGAGTATCACGCGAAGATACAAAATAAATAAATAATTTAAATATAATATGTGAATAATAACTAAATTATATAGGACTCTAAATTCAAAAACAACAGGATAAATAATTCTTGCAAATATGAAAAAAAAAGTTTACCGAACAAAATGAGACTTTATTTAAATAAATAAATAAATATGAAATTCAGTGTATTTTCCGAAGAAGCAGAAAGTTTAAGCCTTATCCAAAATTTCAAAGTTTCATTCTCTTATAATTAAAATGTTGGAGAGTTAATTAAAAATGAGAGAGAGAGAGAGAGAGAGAGAAAGTTAAAAGATGAGAAATTTAAGAAATTTAATTAAATATACTTGGCTAATGTCAATCTTAAATTTTTAATCTAAAAAATTATTAAGGGCTAAGATTAGTTCACTCAGACTCTTGATCCTAATCCTATACATATATGTATATATATACATATACATATAGGGTAAGGTTCATGCGAGAACCACCTTTATTGCGAGAATTGCGAGAACCACCTTTATTGCAAAATAAAATCTAAAGAAAATTAAAAAAAGCACTCAAAAATTTTTTTTTTTACTATTTTTTTAAAAAAATCGCTACAATTCTTACCCAAAAAATAAATTTCGAGTAACAGTTATCCATACACATGTGCATATGCATCATAACTTCGACAAATTCCGTAATACATTATCAGTAGTAGACAATTGCACTTTAATTTACAATATCATCCGTAATACACTACTTTTTACATTACCAATATTCAAAATGCACATGTGCATCATTTTGTATAACCATTATATAACGTGTTTTGGTACAAAAAGTTTATGTTTTTGAATGATGAAGTAGGCCCATATACATGTTTTTTTATTAGTTATATCTAGTGGTTGATGGTTTGGTTATAGTTGTCACTTTATGATATAATATGTTGATTGGATGGTATAAATGGTGATGATATCCATGTAATAAAGTGAAAATATTGGTATTGGTATTGTATTATAGATGGTAGGATGTAATGGTATTGTATTATGCATGGTAAGAGGTAATGGAAGTGTATTATGGATGGTATGATAGATGAAAGAAAAAGTATATTCAAAGTAGTGTATCAAAACACCTTATTTCATGTTGATACATATAGATGCACATGTGCATTTATAATATTGGCAACGTAAAAAGTAGTGTATTACAAATGGTAGTGTAAATAAAAGTACAATTGTCTAATATTTGTAATTTATCATGGAATTTGTCGAAGAAATGATACATATGCACATGTGCATGGTAGTGTATTATGGATGAAATGATAGATGAAAGAGAAAGTGTATTCAAAGTAGTGTACCAAAACACCTTATTTCATGTTGATACATATAGATGCACATGTGCGTTTCTAATTTTGGTAACGTAAACATTAGTGTATTACACGTGGTAGTGTAAATAAAAGTACAGTTGTCCAATGTTTATAATGTATTACGGAATTTGTCAAATAAATGATAAAAATGCACATGTGCATGGATAACTGTTACTCAAACTTTTATTTTTTATTTTTGAAAAAAAATTATTTTAGTTTTGTTGATAAAATATAGCGACTTTTTCAAAAAAAATATTAAAAAAATCAAATAAAAATTTTGGGTGTTCTTTAGATTTTTTTTAGGTATTACTGTTTGTGTTTACACTGATTCTCACGGTTCTCACAATAAAGGGTGGTTCCTAACGGATCTTTCTCATATATATATATATATATATATATATATATATATATATATATATATATATATATATATATACACAAATAGAGAGAGATGGGTTAAAATGAAAACCACAAGTTGTGAGAACCGCAAGAACCTTTTGATCCGGGGCGAGTTGGACCAAAATTGTTTTGCACAAACGTAGATGAATATATTATAAAAACATCTGTAAAAAAATTTAAAAAATTGTCAAGTCGGTAGTTTTGACTAATGCAATTTTTTTACGCTTGGCGTAAAATTTAAATTTAAAATTTATGCCAGGCGTAAAAAAAACTTGTGGTGGTCAAAACTACCCACTCCACAATTTTTTTTAAATTCTTTTTTACAGATGTAGTTATAATATATTCATCTACGTTTGTGTAAAAAAAATTGGCCCAACGCGCCCGAATCAAAAAGTTCTCACGGTTCTGGCAACTCGGGGTGGTTTTCATTTGAACCGAATCCTATATATATATATATATATATATGTGTGTGTGTGTGTGTGTGTGTGTGTGTAACTAATATATAAGTAACAAGTTGTGCCATGTGTCAAATTCATTCTCTGAGTCTAATATTCTTATTCTTGATTCTCTTATCTCATCTATGAGATCTCTTAGCCAACGTTGTGACACCCGGCTATTTAGGCTGTACCGTACAAATGTAACACGTGTCATGAATGAATAAAATTTCGTATTTGCTTATTTCTGATGTTTATATATGGTATTTGATGTGTTGGTAAATCCAAAGTTTGATAAAAATTACGTTGGCAATTTTAAGATAAACGTTTATCGCGTAACAGATAAAATGCGAAACGAACGTCGGTGACCGCCCGATTAATGTTAAAATCCTAAAAATAGTCCGTTATAATTGAAATAATATATTTAATAATATTCGTGAGGAAAAATAATTTAAAACGCTAATAAACTCTATTTTTCGAGTTTAAGCGCGTACTGCGCGATACTCCGCGTATTTAACAAAATATTGTCAACACAGCCAGTCCAGCGCAACTAATAATTATTATAGTAATAATTTGAAAATTTTATTTTTATAGAATGATAAAAATAAATTAAAACGCTTAGAATCCCTATTTTTCGAATTTAAGCGCTTACTGCCAAATACCGACAACGTAGCCGGTCCAGGCAAATAAAATATTGGTTAGTAATATTTTAGTGAGTTTATTTTTATAGAGCATTGAAAATAATTTAAAACGCGTTAAAACGCTAGATAAAACACCCGGTATCCAGTTAAATACCTGTTTAAAGCCACTATATGATATATATATATATATATGCATGTGTGCGTGTATATAGTGTGTGTGTAGAGATAATGTGGCAGCCATTTGGGACATCATTACTCTCTCTCTCTTCCATGTCTGGACATGGTGAAGAGTTATGATGATTGCACCTTTTATATGATCTCCCAAATCCTCACAATTCCAATACAAAATTTCAAATCAAACAACTCTCTCTCTCTCTTTCTTGCTCTCGGCCGAAACCCCCCAAGAACACCACCATTTTCATTTTCTTGTTAAGTTCTTGAGAATCCATAAGTATTACAAGGTGTTTCTAAGCTTGGGGTGAAGATTTAAAGGTGTTTCTAAGCTTGTTTGAAGATTTAAAGGTGTTTCAAGCAACAATCAAGCTCCATATCATCAACTATTATTCAAAACCCAACAAAAATCTTGAAGGTATAACTTTACTTTAAAAATCTATGTTCTTGATTTTTGATGATTATGGAAGTTTCTCTTGTTCTTGGACATAAACACTAACTGAAAAACAATAATAAGTGGGTTTTCAAAGAAAATGAAAATGGATAAGTGTATGTATGTATGTAGGGCCGTGTGTATGTATGTGTATATATGCATATGCGATTTTGAGTTTTATTGTTTGAATGATCTTGCATGATGATGTGTTGACATGTGATAGAATGTGCTATCTTGGTAAGTTCTAAAAAGGTTTTTGTAAAAAGTTTCATATGATTAGAAAAGAATATATGAAAAGTGAAATTTGGAAATATGTATGTATATATGCATGTGTTGTATGTATGTATATGTGTATATATGCACATGAGTTTTGTTGTTAGTTCTTAAATGTGCAAGAATATGATGCATGCATTTATGTCCAATGATGAGATGATAATCATATGAACATTTAAATGTCATGGAATATATGAACATGAAATAAATATGTATCTAGATGCATAATAGTTCATACAAGGTGATGATGTAAATTAAATGCTTAAACTTAAGCATGCATGTGGATGTATGTACATGAAATGATGAATAAATGATGTTATGATAAAAATGATTTTTAATCATATTATAGACCTTAAAAATAAGGTTATTTCATGTGTTAAAGTAGTATGAAACTTGTCATAAAGTTTACTAGCTTTGCATGTAGTACATTGTGCTTAAAAAGTTGTAAAATGTGTGAAATCGCATGATTTATGTGACCTACACAACAACTGCACTAATCTGAATATAACCATCATTTTACTCAGTATATAACAGGTATTGTGTTAAAATATGAAGTCGTTTCGAGTTCGGATGGTTATGGTAACATTTGACGCAAAACTATGCGGTAAAAACGATAAAAATCGCCTTTTTAAGAGGTTTTTACGAGACTGTTTTAGATCAGTAACCAAACTGATATTTTTGATATAAATATAATTAATTTAACTTATATTAAGTTTATTTGGTGTTTGGTTAGTCATACGTGACTTCCGACGCCCGAAAACGTTACCGAATCACTAAAATACGCATTTTTCAACATACACTATAATGGGTTGTTCATGAGTAAACCTTATGTGTTTAAATGTGTTATGTGATTTAAATATGTGTATATGATAACATGAAAAGGGTTGACATGATAGCGGGAATTAAGTCCATGCATGTACGCTTGTATGTTTAAAATGGTAGAATCGGTAAAATCGCGTTAAATGTGTAACTTATTTGTCGAGCATGGAAATTGATATATATAATAAGTTATTTCATGTATGCATGCTTTAAATATGATAAAGAGTATAAGTTAACGAGATTTCGCGTGTTATGATATTATGTATACATGCACGTTTATGTATATATATTACGACGCACAAATCGTAGATATATAGTACTTATAAACAGGAGTGTTAACGGATATAACATTAAGGTCACCAATAAAATCGTTCAAGTCGCAAAATCATAAATATATATATATATATATATGAACTCATATATATACTAATATGCCAACATAATAAAAAATAATGAGTTTTCGAGAAAATCTCAAAGTTATGTGAAAATTCTAAGATTAAGAGAAACTTAGGAATTTTGTGATATATTGATTGATAAATCGTTCCTACGTATATTAGGACGTGTAGAATCAAATTGTGGGATCGCGCTATTTTAAATACGCACCCAAAGGTGAGTGTCACTAAACCCCTCTTTTTACGGTTTTGTATATGTTTTGGGGGAAGAACACGCCTTAAAAGGATTAAAGATGTTTTGATTAAAACATTCCTTTACTTATATAAAATGTATATTTTCATCGAAAATATATGATTTTGATGATATTATTATGTTTCGGGTAGGAACAGTTTTGTGAATAAATATGTTTCGGGAAGGAAACGGGGATTTTACGGTGTTTTATAGAAAACGACCGTGTGGATTCTAAAAATGCTTAAATCTAAAGTTGTGACGAATTGGCTCGGTCTCAAGAGAGTAAGTACCGGGTATGGTTTATGTTTCGGTGGGGACTTCGGGAATTCGTACAACTTGAAATATTAAATTTATCATTTTAGTAGGATATATATATTGTTCATGAGGCAAGCGATATAGATGGCCGGATATGGGCGCATGCGCAAGTATTGTTGTTTAATGATTTAAGTATTGAACACGTAGAATTGTTAGTAGATCTATCGGGTTGACTACCCCGTCGTGATCGGTTGCTCCGATCAAGTCAAACGACGAATTGATATTCCATTATAGTCTTGTCTTGATTATACCCTTATTGTTAATATATAGTTCCTATTGTCTTGCAAACATACGAGTCTGAACATTTGATGCTATAAATTTAATATGTAAAACTTGGGAAGATGCTTTAGATCGAAGGTTTTGGGGAAAAGCTTGCGACGGCTGACCCATGGATTTTATTAAGGAAATAAATTAACTTTCGAAAACGTTATTTGGATGTTTTGATAATAAACACATAATTAGAAAGTTTTCCTTGTTATAAATTTGAATATGTGAGCTCACCCTCCTTTGTGTTGACACTTGATTTTAACGTGTTCTTCATGTACTTAAGCATGGCTTTGGGAATCTTTGGCGTGTCTTGTGGTTGTGATGCATGTTTCGTTTAATAATAAACTCTAGACAACTTTTAAAACTTATTTGGGACCGACTGTATTAAGATCCATAAGGATCAAGACAACTTAACTACTCTATGGTTGTGGGTTATGTTTAAACTTGCAAACAATGTTTTAATTAAGTAATATGTCCAAAATTAACGATGCATCGTCCACTAAGATATTTATGGGCACAAACTTCCGTCACCATTACGTTTGTATTTCCGCTGCGACGTTTTTAGGGTGTTACAAACGTGTCATAAAGATCGAATATGAATTATTTAAATTATTAACTTGGGTCTCAATTTTACTTGAGTTAATTATGTTTTTCGTCCCTGTGGTTTGTCAAGAATCACTATTTCAGTCTATTAGTTTAAAAATTGCCAAAACAGTCCCTGTGGTTTCAGTTTCGTAACTATTACAGTCCACCCTTACTAACGTCATCCATATATTATGTTAGTTTATTTGAAATGACCATAATGCCCATGTTATTAAAATTAAAATAAATTGAGTTTGTTGCATTTTTCATCCCCGTGATTTGTTAAAATAACCATTACAGTCCATTAGTTCTAAAAATTGCCAAAACAGTACCATACTTTCATAACTTCCACCTTCAACTCACCAACAATGGCGGTTAACAACTTCATCTCCACCCACAAGTTTTCCTACTAATGTCGATTGTGACGGGGAAAATTAGGTGGTCAGACCTGAAGAACGGAGAGGGTGAAAAGTAAAGTGAAGGATACTGGTACTGTTTTGGCAATTTTTAGAACGAATGGACTGTAATGGTTATTTTCAACAAACTACAGGGATGAAAAATGTAACTAACTCTTTATTTATTTTAAATTTAATTTTAATAACCGGTCATTTCGAATAAACTAACAGAATAATTGGATGACGTTAGTGTGGGTGGACTATAATAGTTACGAAAGAGAAACCACAGGGACTGTTTTGACAATTTTTAAACTGATGGACTGAAATAGTGATTTTTTACAAACCACAGGGACGAAAATCGTAATTAACTCTTTTTACTTTTTTTTGTTGAGTTAATTACGTTTTTCGTCCCTATGGTTTGTAAAATCAGTATTTCAGTCCATTAGTTTTAAAATTGTCATTTCAGTCCCTATGGTTTCACTTTCGTAACTATTTCAATTCTTTGGTTTATCAAAAATCACTATGTCAGTCTATTAGTTTGCAATATAGTACCAGAATAATTTGATGGAATTAACGAAGGTGGATTGAAATATTTACGAAAGTGAAATCACAGGGACTGAAATGACAATTTTTAAACTAATAGACTGAAATAGTAATTTTTTACACATCACATAGACGAAAAACGTAATTAACTCTTTTTTGTTTTTTTGAAACACAACGGAAATTTCGTTGATTATCAAACCATTGATCACCATATCCAGGTGCTATATTGACCCTTACATACCCTAGAGATCAAAATCACAAAAAAAAAAAATACTAAAGCATACATACATCAAAGACTTTTAGGTTGAAACATTATAGTTGCACCATTCAGGACGATCTATGTGTGACGCATTCGTAAGTCGTCCCCTTTATTTCCTCCACCAGTCTGAATCTTGTTGTGCCTCTTCCGTTGAAATCCTTTCCATTTTGATTCTGCCAAATCGTCCACATTGTTTGTATACTAACTGCGTGTATCAACTTCTTCTTTTTATTACTCACTCCTGAAACCAGTGGCCATACAAGCTACCACCTTTGGGAAATTTGTAAACAATCGAAACAAAATCTAGATGACGATTAGGAATTGAAAAGAGGCAAAACAAAATTGAAATTTTGTAGTTCGTACTTTATTTAATGCACAAAATATGTTCTACCATCGGTTCAGATTTGGGACTTTTCATCGTTCAATTGGATTCATTTTCTAAGTGCTTGTCCATTTCGATATAGACAGGCATGAGTGATGCATCAAATTTGGGTTTGTATGACTTTGATTCATGTTACACATAACAATCTTAATTCCTAATCCTTCTCCCTCACTACGACCCATAGGCGCTAGACTAGTTCAATACGTATAACAAATTTTAGAACTCTCACACTAGAGTCTTTTATCTCATTCTCGGTCTTCAAATTTTTAGAGGTTTTTTCTATTTTTTTCTTTATCCATCCAAACTAGTTTAATACCCGTCCGTTCGACGGGTTATGCTAACAACGCAACAAACAAAAATAATCTACAATGAGGTCTTTGGGATTATTTCTCCTATTCTTCTTTTCTATCTCCTTTTTTGAAAACTTATAACCATCTAACTTTTCTTTTCTTCTTTTTAAACTACAAAAACTCATTCTCAACGCATCATCCACCTAAGAATTACACAATAATTGATTAAGGAAGTGATTAACAATGCTAAAACACAACTACGAAAACACTAAATATACATACCTTTTCAAACCAACACTTGGAATAGATCCAATGTTTTGCAAAATGAAAGGTAGGAAAGTCTTGATTAGCAAATATTTAGGTGGTCATGGGGAGTTAGAACCATAAATAGAGAAGTTATTTAAATGTCTCAGTAAAACCAACTTTTTATTAAAAAAACTGATACCTGTTTTAATTTAATTTTTTAATGAATAATGAATTTAGTAGAAAAGCGGAAAAGCTGAAAGGCTAATTCAATATTTTAATGAATTTGTATATAATAAAAAAATGAAAGGGCTCGTAGCGGTAGATTTGTAATATAAACGTTCAAATACCAGTGCTTCACTTCTACTCTCCCCTCTTGACCGTCACACTACCAGTCTTGTCCCCTGGTTGTCGTTGACTATATCATCAGAGACAGAGAGAGTGAGGCCGGAGAGAGTGAACCCGCTATTGAGAGAGAGACAACGCTGATGGAAGCGCATGTCGGGCATGGCCTTTGCTTGTGTGCGTCGGAAACTCAGATCGGAGAGAGAAAGAGCTAGAGAGAGATGACGTTGGGAGTGGGTGTCGGGCTATGATGTTGCTTGTGGATGTCGGGATAGGTAATGGTGGTGTGTTTAGGGTTTCACAAAGACCGACAACCGAGTTCGAGGATAGTGGTGGTGGTGGTTAAGTTTACGGTCATGAAGATGAGTGGAATAGGTGGTTGGACAGGCAGAGATCTGGTAGCTTAGAGGCTGCTGGTGGGTATGGGCAGTGACGGTCGGTCGTCAGTTGTGGTGTCATGTTTAACCAAAAGGGGGAACTTTCTTTCAATCCTCGCAGTCATCAGGTACATATATGAGCATGTACCGGTACCGGTTAAATTCGGTTTCGAAATTGCTTTCGGATCTTATACACTTGTGGAAAAGTAATTTGGACTCCGTTTTGCTCCAGATTTTATGATTTTTATGAATTAGGGTTGTTATTTTGGCAATGTTAGCATGGAGATACCCAGCCTTTAGAGGTTGTAATTATTTGTTTATAAAATTACCCATTATCTTGAGAAAGGGTGCAATTGCTATGCAGGTTGCATGTGCTGATTGATATGTTAGTTAAGAGCAGTATGGTTGCGCTCTGATGGGATCATGTTGCAATTTGTGAGTTATATAAAATCCGAGATAAGATCATACTAGAATCATTGTTTTTGTGTTTGACCACTTGTTGTTGGTTGACTTCAAATTTGTAGATGCTTGCTTAAGTAACTTAAACAAAAAAACTGGATATGGCTTTCAACTGTATGTGTTTAGTTTTGGTAACAAAAGTGTTGATCTCATGATCTGTTTATAGTAGGTGATTATAACTTTAGAAGCTTTTTTTTTCTTGTTTGCAGGTAAATAATATATATATATATATGTATATATATATATATATATACATATATATATATATATATAGCGGGAATATTCGGTACGCGGTCTCACAAGCGAAGACGGATCTGGTAAGTTATATGTGGCAATAAGTGTTTCCGTGTTAAGATTTTGTTACTCTATTGAGTTGTTCATGTGCAGATTTGGGAAGCCCTTTTTAGAATGGAATCCGTTGTGACAACTACCAACTTTCGGGTAATTTCCGTACAATTAAACTATTAATTTAATCATGCAATTATATGTTAAAACGCCATGTCCTGCAAGATTACACCCTATATATTTGAAACTGCTATGAATTACATTTCAATAGTGCATATTATTCATTTTGATCATTGTGTCGGAAAAACAATTAGACAATGCACTAAAACAACTAGTAGACTTACCGGATAGACTAGCTGTGTAAGCACTAGTCCGGTACTCAGCTTAATGACAGTTATAGGACTTAGATAGAAGTCCAATAGCAATTACACACTAAATCCTAGGATGGAAAACAAGGATTTGTGATAACACTTTCTGAAAATACTATAAGTCCTAAAAAGTGTCCAAACCGGACAATAAATAACTATTAAGCAAAAATTCAGCATTTTAACTTCTTACTAGCCAATGTAATGTCTAGAAATAAGTCCAAACATCTTAAAATCCTTACAAAAGTATCGGGAATGCAATAGTGATCCAAAAACAAGTATTACCATACAAAGTTCACAATTTTACAATTTAACGATCCGATAACGAAACGACCACCCGAACACTACTAGAAACATCTAGTGAACTAGTTAAGCATATTTTGACATCATACGGCCAATAAAGATCACCCGGCACTTTGTTTCATCTCAAGATCACTAATACATGTAACACCCTAACTAATCACCATTAAATCTTAACTAAACAACTAACTAACCATTGAAACTCAACTAGACCCCCCCTTGATGTGGATGATCACATGGGGGGAGGACCCAACTTTCCTTGTCTACGGAATCGAATTATCCTTTCCAAGGGGAGACCATTAGCAAGACAAGGTCTCCTACTTCAAACTCGATGGAACGTCTCCTACGGTCCGCGTATGCTTTCTATCGGTCCTGAGCCGCTTTCAATCGTGCTCGTAATATGTCGATTTTCTCATTCGTTTTGGCCACAATGTCCTTCGGTGTAAGTTCTCTTGGACCCACTTCCCCCAACATACCGGAGTTCTACATTTTCTACCATATAATATCTCATACGGTGCCATTTGGATGCTATTATGGTAGCTATTGTTGTACGAGAACTCCACTAATGGCAGGTGTTCATCCCAATTTCCTCCAAAGTCTAGAACACAAGCTCTTAGCATATCGATGAGTGTTTGGATGGTTCTTTCCGACTGACCATCTGTTTGGGGGTAGTAGGCGGTACTTATGTGTAATTTGGTACCCATTCCATTATGAAATTTATGCCAGTAATGGGAAGTAAACCGCGTACCCCGATCCGATACAATGGTCACAGGTACTCCGTGTCGGGATACGATTTCATTTACAAAAATTTCAGCCATTCTTTCAGAGGAATAAGTCTCTCGTATAAGTAGAAAATGGGCGCTTTTGGTGAGGCGGTCAACAATGATCCATATAGCATCATGCCCCTTCCTTGTTCTTGGAAGTTTAGTTACAAGATCCATGGTTAAGTCCTCCCACTTCCATACCGGAATTTCTAAAGGTTGTAATTTCCCGTACGGTTTTTGATGTTCCGCCTTTACTTGAGAGCATGTCAAGCATTTCGCGACATACTTAACAATGTCATGCTTCATTCCGGGCCACCGGTAATTCTTTCTTAGGTCTCGATACATTTTTGTTGATCCCGTGTGAACCGAATACCGAGACTTATAAGCTTCCTCAAAAAGTAACTCTTTTACATCACAACACCAAGGTATCCAGATTCGGCCATACCTTGTTTTGATCTCATTCGCATTCTCTTCTAATGTGTGCGAATCCTTTGGTCCTCTCTTCCTTTGGATCTTCAGCGTTTATTGATTTGACTTGTGCTTCTCGTATTCTTTCAAGAAGATTTGACGTGACTACCATCCTCATGGATTTCACCCGTATCGGAGGTGGGTGTTCTTTTCGACTCAAGGCGTCAGCCACAACGTTCGCCTTTCCCGGATGATAATGAATCTCACAATCATAATCCTTAATGAGCTCTAACCACCTCCGTTGCCTCATATTTAGCTCCTTCTGTTCGAAGAAGTACTTGAGACTTTTATGATCCGAATAAATTGTACTTTTCGTCCCGTACAAGTAATGCCTCCATATTTTCAAGGCAAACACCACCGCTGCTAATTCCAAATCGTGGGTAGGGTAATTACCCTCATGTTGCTTCAATTGCCTCGATGCATAAGCGATTACTTTACCTCTTTACATTAAAACACACCCCAACCCTTGGTGTGACACATCTGTACACAACCAAGTCTTCTGCGCCATCAGGTAGAGTCAATACCGGGGAGCTGGACAATTTCTCCTTCAAAGTTTGAAAAGCTCCATCTTGATCTATGCCCCATATAAACTTCTCATTCTTTTTCGTTAATTTGGTCAATGGCAAGGCTATTTTAGAAAAGTCTTGGATAAACCTCCTATAATAGCCCGCTAACCCAAAAAGCTTCTCACTTCGCTTGGGTTTTTCGGGGTTACCCATTTCATTATGGCTTCGACCTTAGACGGTCTACAAGGATACCGTCCGCATTAATCACATGACCAAGAAATTGTACCTCTCTAAGCCAAAAGCACACTTAGCGAACTTTGCGTACAATTTCTCCTTGCGGAGTACTTCGAGAACTTTACGTAGGTGGTGTGCTTGATCGGTTTCACTTCGAGAATACACCAATATATCGTCTATGAACACAATAACAAACTTGTCTAACATGGTTCTACATACCCGATTCATAAGATCCATAAACGCGGCTGGCGCGTTTGTTAATCCAAAGGACATTACTAGGAACTCGTAATGTCTGTATCGTGTTCTAAATGCCGTCTTTGCTACATATTCATCCCGCACCCTCAATTGGTGGTATCCTGACTGCAAGTCGATCGTAGAAAACCAACTTGCCCCTTGCAATTGATCGAATAGATCGTCAATTCGGGGCAACGGATAGCGGTTTTTCACCGTTAGCTTATTTAATTCCCGATAGTCGATGCACATTCGCATCGCGCCATCTTTCTTTCTTACGAAAAGAACGGGTGCTCCCCACGGTGATATACTCGGACGTATGAAACCTTTATCGAGCAATTCTTGTAGTTGAGTCATCAATTCTCTCATCTCGGTAGGGGCTAACCGATAGGGCGCTTTAGCCACCGGCTTGGCAACCGGAATCAATTTAATCCGAAATTATACTTCACGCTCTGGAGGGAGCCCCGGTAAATCGTCCGAAAACACTTCCGGATACTCATTCACAATTCTCACATCTTCTAGCATCGAGGTTTTATGGTGGGTGTCCACCACGTAAGCTAAGTATGCCTTACTTCCGTTTCGAACGTATTTGACCGCCTGTATAAGGGTACACAATGTAGCTTTATTGTTCCTTTCCCCATGTATATCTACTTGTTTGCCACTAGGTGTCATTACATGAATGGTCTTGCTTTCACATTGTATTTCAGCATGATGCCGAGATAACCAATCCATGCCTACCACTACCTTGAATTCCCCCAAGACCATGGGAACAAGGTCAATATCAAACTCTTTGTCTTCAATTGTTATCTTGCAACCCCTACATATTTTGTGTAATAGATAGCTCTTGCTATCGGCTATTTCTACTTCTAAGGGCACCGACATCCTTTCTATTTTAAATGAAGGGTAACATATAATATCATTCGACACAAATGACTTAGTAGCTCCAGTATCAAACAATACATACGTGGGCATTGGATTTAGTAAAAATATACCTGATACAACATTCGGAAGAGCTTTGGCTTCCTCAGACGTCATCTGAAACATCCTGCTTCGAGCCTTAGGGGCTTCATCCTTCTTTCCTTCTTTGTCGTCTTCTGTTGGAGCTTTGGACATTCAGCTTTGATGTGACCCGATTGAAAACAGTCAAAGCAAGTTCTCAAGGGATTAGGAAACTTATAACACGGGTGTCCTTCTTGGCCACAGTTGTAGCATCCCTTCTTTCCCATTAGACACTCTCCCGTGTGGAGTTTTCCACATGTCTTACATTTAGGGATGCTACCTTTCGCCTTATCCTTTTTGCCAAAATATTGAAATTTCTGCTTCTTTGATGGGCTCGAGCTGGAGGACTTTTCAATCGATCTTTTCTCACCCCTTTCTACCTGCCGCTTTAATTCGATTTCCCTATCTCGGGCCTAAATGAGCTCGTTCAGGGTTTCACATTTCGAAGGGGTGATGAATTCTCTAAATTAAGCTTTCAACATGTCGTGATAGGATTTATCTTCATTCTTTCAGACTTCACGAAATCTTGACAAAACTTCAACTTATCAAGGAACGTGTTAGTAATTTCATCAATTGACTCCTCCCTTTGTCGAAGACGTAGAAATTCTTCTTGAATCCTATTGATCGCTGCCTGTGGGCAATGATATTTTAAGAATGGCTCTTTAAACTCTTGCCATGTCAATGTTTGAAGCTTATCCTCACCCATCTCCTTACATTGGGCATCCCACCAATCTTTAGCCTGAAGCTAAAGTTGACCCGTAGCGAACATTACTTGATCCTCTTTCTCACATTGGCTACGGACAAAGACGGCCTCCATGCTAGAGATCCATCTTTGGCACTTTATAGGATCGATTTCTCCATTATACATCGCGGGATTGCAAGCCATGAAGTCTCTGTATGTACATCTACGGGCTCCTTTCTTACTTTGGGATTCATCAATCAACTCTTTCAATTCATCCATTTTGCTCGTCATAAGAGCTTCCATTGTTTCTAGGACATGACTTTCCACCTCTTGAGCTAGTTTAGGTAGATTAGCTTACATGGCTTTAGTGACCTCTTCCGCTATTCTTTCGTTCATCGCTTCTTGGCGGGCTAATTCATTGTTATTCAAATCTCTTTCATCAGCCATCTACACAACCATATCTTTCTTTCGTTAGCATAATCATTCGTTAGTTCATAATGTCTATTTATAACTTATTGACATCGCGATGCTCACTTAATCATTCGTTCTATAACATGAGCAAAACGATCACAATCATTCATATAACATCAATAAGTCGAAGGACTTATCATTATTTCATACATTCTTAGCATTATTTCCAAGAAATCATGTTCTCGACATACCTTAACATAGTTCAACTAGATTAACATGCTTTCCTTTGACTATTTGGCCTTTCGGGACCTTTTAAGAGTCACGGGATAGGTTTCGAAAGGTACGGGCTCACGGCATGCCAAATAAACAAAATCAGAGCTTCTGGACCGGTGAGGGGCGTCGGCAACGCCTTACATGCATCGGCGACGCACCCCGGAAACTCGCGTCGGAGAACAACTCGGGTAGACAACAAAAATTCGTGTCGGGAGCAGATGGGTGCGTCGGCGACGCCCCTGGTGCGTCGGCGACGCGCCCATCTTCCAAACACTGATTTGCTTCAATTTTGTCCATACGACTCGTCTTGGAGCCCCGTTTCAGCCCAAACTTACCCGTAACATCCCGAAACATCCCGAAACATTCCGTAACGTCTTGTAACGTCCCGTACTCATCCCGTAACATTCCATAGTCATCCTTAACATTCCAAAACATAATTCATTAACCGAAATCACATAAATTTAATGGTACTTACTTGCCTTGCCCCTCGGAGCGAACACACACTAAGCGCGAGCTTTCGGTTTAAGTTCAAGCACCTTAAACCTTGCACTTGAATCCCTCAAACCTTGGCTCTGATACCAACTTGACCGCCCAACTTTCTTATGGTCAAAACTCATTACTTTATCGACAACAAGATCACGAACCGATTTAAACTTTTTGCATACCATTATAAAAAGGAAACATAGTCATTCATACGAAAACCATATGTTAAAACATTTACAACTAACTAGGATTTTTACAAAAGACATAGCAACCTAAAGTTTAAAGTTTTAACAACTAAACATAAGCTATTTGTTACAAAAGTAGTTTGACCCGTTAACATCTTACAAAATTTGCGGAAGCGGTTGAAGGGCATTTGAAGTTTGTTCGATCCGAGTGAAGCATGACCATCTAAACTTGAGATTTACCTACAACACAACATCAAGGGTTAATAACATTCAAACATAATACCTTCCACTAACATAAGGATTCCAATTCACAACCATTTAACAACATGTGTTTAGCATAACCATTCAAGTTCACTTATTATCAATTACCATCATTCTTTTACTTAATTCCATTCATGGTGTATTCACCATACGATCATTCTTTACATCTTCATTCTAATTCATTCAACCCATTCTCAATAAGTCTTATATATGATCATTCTTTCTAAAACTATAATTATCACAATATGTAACGGTAAGCAAAGATATATTAAAAACCTTAAATGTACAAGTAGCGTACCTCGGTCTTGACTTCCTTGTTGCTTTGAGTGACTTAAACCTTCTTCCTTTATACCTATACATAATCGCTTATACTTAGAATTCATGTCTTATGTTTATTTTACATACATTCCTTGATGACGCATCATAAAAACTCACCATGTACTTCATTTACATACTCAAATCATGATCATTATGTAAGGTCCGAGGTTAAAATTGCAGAATTCTTAACTAAGGCATTTCATCAAACACTTGGTGTGCGTATCACCAACAAAGCATAAAGTACAAGTATTCTAAGCATACTTTTACTAATTCATATCATGGTTCTTCATAATCAATCAAGTTCATTCATATTTCATTCTACATCAAATTATCTAGAAATTCTCTATCACATACAAAATCATACATCAAGATTACAACTATTCACATCTATATGATCATCATTTTCATTTTAATACTACATCAAGTGGGTTACCACTTTAAATCATTCAAATGACCAAGATTAAGCATAATTCTACTTTCATGGTAGCATTCCAACTCACAATCATACAAATTTTTACATAAACTCATGGATGGATGGAAACCCATTTTCTACAATTCACCAAATCAAGAAATTCGACTTACCACTATGAAAAACAAACTTGGAAGGTTAAGAATTTGGGTTCATGCATTGATTTGGCCTTGATTACCCTTCCACTTTCTTGATTTCGGATCAAAAGGGGTTTCTCCCCTTTTTCTTCTTGCTTAGTCGACCAGACACACACATACCAGATGTGTGTGTTTGTGTGTTTAATTTGTTTTTAATAAATTCACTTTCATACTATCCATATTTGGTCCCTCCACTTATATGATTTTTCATAATTAGATGTTATTCATTCTTTTGTTAATATTTCACATGTATATCAACTAGGTTATGTCTCTATTAATTATTTTGCATATTTTAACTTTTGGGGTGTTACAATCTTGAAGTGTAATGAAGTTGTATGTGATTAATATGTGCTTAGCTTGATGCTCATTGTATGTAGACTTGTTAAATGTAGAGATTTAACAAGTGTATACATGGATCTTTAAAGATCCATGAACAAGGATGATGAACTTATTTTTTTTTTTTTGAAGAATGATCTTGTTAAAGTGAGTTGCATAACCTAGACATGGATTTTAAACCATTCTTGAACATGAAAGAACAATATGTTAAACATGAGTTTTTCACAAAGTTGTGTAATTAGTGGATAATTAACATTTTTGAAGATAACTAAACATGTTAAGCACTAGATTAGAAGACTACATGTTTTTACAAAGATATGGGCTCATCATCATGTAAAAGGTTCTTGTATGAAGATGATTATGCTTGTAAAATTGTTGTGATTGAGTTGATGAATTTTTAAAAGCTTAAACACATGTTTTGAAACATGGGAAAACTCCTAAATCTAGGGGAAACTATGGCCAAATTTTTATAAAAAATCAACACTTAGAAAAATATGATTTTTGTTACTAAACTTGTGTTTACAAAATGTCTAAAATAAATAAACATGGCCACACCCTATTTTATATAAAAAAAAATACAAGTTAAGAAAAATAAGGATTTCATAAAGTATTAAAACAAGTATAAATATATATTTAGGAAAATATATATTTAACGGTCACCAAGGATTTTTGCGAAATATGTGTATATTATGTGTAATATATGTAGTAGACAAGTTAGGAAAATAAAACCTTAAATACTCCCAATGGAGTATACACACCAATACCCTCAAATACCAAGAGAAATACACATAAATACCCAAACTTGGGTACATGGACAACCATCACAAATTATGTATACTTATATATTCCTGATCACTTGGACTTTGTACAAATTGGGTTGACTTATATGCAAGATATATATATATATATATATATATATATATATATATATATATATATATATATATATTTAACATAGTTGATAAAAATACATATATGCAAGCCCTAAAAATATATTATTTTTAAGAAATACAATTTCCAAAAAAATATGAAAATTACAAGTAATAAACCTTGTCAAGAAATAAGAACTACATGAACTTTAACCCAAGAATACATGTACACTTTCCTAAGTGTACATTGGATAAATAACAAATACACTTATACTAAAAATAATATTGAAAATATTATTTTACAAAGTATACATAACTACTCTTGGGAAATAAGTATAACTAAACACATACTTTGACTTAGTCAAAGATGTATAACACCATAATACTTGGAAAAGTATTAAGTACATAAATACTAGTATGTTAAAAATCATATTATTTTTAACAACCCAATGACACAAACACATGGACTTGGCCCACTGACACAAACACATAGGCTAGGCCCAATAACACAACCACATGGGCTAGGCCCAATGACACAAGACAAGGGCTAGGCCCAATGACACAAGACATGGGCTAGGCCTAATGACACAAGGACATGGGCTAGGCCCAATGACATAAAGACATGAGCTAGGCCCAATGACACGCGCGCTAGGCATGAGTACAAGGAACGAACAATGCCGTTCACACACTATTCAAGACTCGATAACAAAATATATATTACTAAGTCAAGAAATAATTAATCAAGAAAACAATTAAGAACAACTAACAAGGGATGGGATCTTGTACATAAATCAAGCATAGACTTAAATGTCTAATGGAATCTAGAACACTTGTAGGTTTCGGTTCGAGACCAAGGAAAACATTCGTGAGTTTACACAAGGAAAGCAATTCAGTGAGTTCATGTCCCTCTTTCCTTTTAAACGCTTTCGGTTTTATAACATTCAGGGGAAATACATGTCAAGACATATGGTATGTTAGTTATGGAGTTAGATGACAATAAGATCGATGTGCGTAAGTAGGTTTGATAACAATATAACATTAGTAACCATAATCACTTAGTGACCAAGGTGCAAAAGATTTCTATTGAGCTTGGGGCACGCTCCACTCCTAGTTGTATACCATGGAGTGCTTTTGTGATCCTAATTGAGAACAAAGTGTCTCGGTTTGGTTATATACTTACGGCGCATAGTATCAGAGGGCTCGCTACCCACCGGTAGAACCTTATACTCCATAATTAATTTACACACCTGGATTTCAATATTGGATAACAATTATGACAACTTATTCGAAAACAAAACTACATGAACTCGCTCAACTTTTGTTGATTTTTGAAACTACATGTATTTCAAGAAACAGGGCTTAACCGGTGATGGATTCTCTGAAGATACAATGATGGCCGCTTTTGGAGGATTTGCCTCATATATCCCTTCCTTATTGGGGTATACAGGGGTCAAAACCTCGATTTAAACCTACGATTATATCAAACATATTTTGGTGATGTAACTTAACTAAATATTGTTTTGGTAAACTTATGAAACTTGTTGGAAACATATAAACTTGAATTTGAATTTATATAACCTATGGCATCGTTGTTGGTTATGATTATGTTTACATGATTGATTGTAATGATTACCGTTAAGTCACACGTTTGCGCTTCCGCTACGACCAGGGTGTGATAGACTGGTATCAGAGCTTCGATTGTAATGAACCGGGGCCAAACTTTTACTAAGTTTGGTCTACAATCACCAGGGGCTCTCACAAGAAAACAAAGTTTATAACATTACAAAACTGTTTTTTAGTATATGACAAAAGTATTATAAAAGTGTCACGATAACATGAGGATCTATTATACGAGCTCAACTGTAGGAAAGAACATAAATTTATTCCTGCTTAGCCTAGAATGAGTAGACACAAAATATTAAGATTGCGCATGAAACCAAGGAACAAATTGCATGAGGTTTGATGATTAAAATAAAATATATCATAAGTAATAATTAATTACTAACCCATATGTTTATACGTTGTACGGATTGTATTTTCCAGGACCATGTCTTTTGTTTCTTCATTCGAGGAAGACCCTATGGAGTACCTCTCTGATGATGGATTCGGTGTTGAGGCTGCTGCATCTATACCTCCTGAGGACGCTGCTATTCATGAGGGATCAGGAGCACCCACACGATCTAGCCTTTTGCCTTACCCGACTACCACATGGGAGACGATCAGGAGCACCCACACGATCTAGAGGATGATGTGCTAGCTATCCCCCAGCCCCAGCATGATGTGGCCATCCATGGTCACCCTGATGGGGAGCACGTAGTTGTGCACTTAGTCGCACCGCTAGCTGTCATTCCACCGGTCATCGAGCTGGACGATGACGAGGATGATGTCGTGCCTGTCTTCCATGTTGACCATTTGGATGCTGAGTTTGGAGACAGTGAGGTTGTCGATGAGCTAGCCATACTTGAGTTGCCCCTACCTGTTATTCCTGTCATTGACCTATCCTCTTCATCCTCTGATTCAGATGATGGACACATGTCCGATGATGCCATGTTTGCGGTACCCGCCACACCATCTCTAGTTCACTCACCCGACACTGTGTTGCCCCCACCATTTGTACCACCGCATACTTCTGTCGGCCCGTCTCATGCTAGCATTCCCGCCCCTATGTTTACCCATTCTCCGGACCTCCACACCACCACTCATTGGGCGGTACGCCCCGACGCTATAGCAGTCACCCCCACCTTTCATGGGAGAATCTTCATATCACCATGTTCATGCCCCACATGCGGCCGGATCATCACATTGGGCCGGACCCCCACCCCCTACTGCACCACCCATGTATGCTTCATACCCTTAGCCACCCCGTTACCGTAGGTATCCCCCTTCTCCTCCACCGGGCATGAGCCCATCTGACCCATACCACCCCTGTCATTACCCTACTGTTCCTCTCGAGGAGGAGGTGATAGCACACGATCGCCAGATCGCACAACTATATAGGATGATTGACGAAAGGGTCAGCGCCCTGCTCAGGTTGCTGCTAGAGCACCACCTCCTCACCGCCACCATACACACAATCTTCACCCCCAGACTTACCACCAGCACCACCGTCACCATCACCTTATACACCATCTTCACCACCACCATCGACTCCACTACCCCTGTGTCCCTATCATGACCCCAGATGCCCATTTCAGGCACGTATGCATGAGTGGTAGCGTATCCAGACTGCCTCCGTTCACCGTGTCTCTAGGATAGAGGAGGAGTTGGCCTATCACCGCATGTTGCTCTATAGGCCACCACCCCTGCCATCTCAGTAGATTAGTGTTAGCAGCCCTTGGGGATCAGCCCCAGCTTTTATGGATCTAGCTTCCGAAGATTCAAGCCAGAAGATCCAACTTTTGTGACGACTAGAGACGAAAATGCAATGAAGAAGAAAACTTTACTTTTGTATTGTATTGTATAAACTTGTACCGACTAGGGTTATGTAACCCTAAGTCTTTTTGATTCTTCATGAATAAATGTACTAAGTTGTCAATCATGTTTGAAAGTGTATTTTCTTATTTCGCATTGTATTTTATTTATGTCGTGGTTGGTATTATTGCGATGTGGTGATGTGTTGGTTGATATCGTGATGTGTTGGTTGATATCGTGATGTGTTGATTGATATTGTGATATGTTGTGGTTGATTTTTTATGGTGTTGTGGATGATGTTTATTTATTATACCATGGTGCGCATGTACGTTAGATATTGCATAATGTTGCGATGATTGGTTTATCCTTGCGTGTTCATGATTGTGTTGTACGCCATATACACTACTTCTTACCCTTATCCGACGTGATGTTTCTTATACTCGACAAAAAAAATAAAAAAATAACAATAATAATAAACAAACAAGATTTTTGTAATATATTTTTTTAATAATAAATGCTTCTTTTATTATTAAAGAATCGTCTAATTACAAATGATATTTCGTACTAGAAGACGATGCCTCCACGCCGAAGAAGTGTCAACAATGACCTGTTCCCAACGACCCAAGCAGACCTGAACGAGCGCATGTCTCAGGCCATTGCGCAGCACGAGGCCAACCTCACCGAACAAAGTGGTGGAACCGGCGGTTCAACTGGAACCAACCCACCCACCGGTAATCTTTGGTTATTCATATAGCCATATGACACTCTCGTTTATACTATTCGTGCTTTGGATCTCATTCTTGAGTTGGTGTACCTAATCTGTTTCAGGTTGCACTTACAAGCAGCTTTTGGACTGCAAGCCTCTAAACTTCGATGGCACCGGAGGTGCTATTTCATTCGTACGCTAGACCGAAAAGACTGACTCGGTCATACGAATGAGCAAGTGCCCTGCTGAGCAAAGAGTCATAAATGTCACTGGACTCTTCATTGACAGAGCGTTATCTTGGTGGAATCTCCAGGTGCATACCAAAGGAGACGATGCTGCATATGGTCTGACCTGGGAAGAGTTGAAAGAGATTATGAGGAAAAGGTAATTTTCAAGGTCTGAAATTCAAAAGTTGGAAACGGAATTCTGGAATCTTAAGATGATTGGCTCTGACATCGCGGGATACGTTCAAAGGTTTCACGATTTGTCACGAGTGGTTCCGTACTTGGTGGAACCGGAATTCAAAAGGATTGAAAGGTTCATATGGGGACTCGCCCCTGAAATTCTAAGTATGGTGACTTCATCGAAACCGACTGAAATTGGGGAAGCGATTGAGTTAGTTGTGAGCCTTACTGAAGAGGTTGTACGTGAAAAGAAGCAACTGAAACTTGGGGAAATCAAGAAAGAAGCTACTGTGGAGACTATGGACTCCAACAAGGGGAAGTTTTCCCACTTTAAGAAAAGTACTCGTGGTAACAACTATAACAGAGGCAAGAAGCAAGCGCCGGGGGAAAACAAAGTAGCGAAAGCTTATGCCGCTACCACACCAAACAATGCTGAGAGGAAACCTTATGGTGGAGAAGCACCAAAATGTCCCAAATGCCCTTTCCATCATTATGGGGAATGCCGAGGCTCCAAATGCAGCAAGTGTGGAAAGTTTGGGCATACGAATACTGCATGTCGAGGAACAACCGATGGATGCTATAATTATGGTGACAAAGGGCATTTCAAGAAAAATTGCCCGAAAGGAAATCAAGCTCGGGGAAGAGCTTTTGTACTTGGAGCTAAGGACGCACGCGAGGACCCGAATGTGGTCACCGGTACGTTCCCTAAAAATGACCACTTTGCATCTATACTTTTTGATACCGGGGCAGACTTTAGTTTTATTTCTAAGGAATTTAGAGATGTACTTGGGGTAGAATCGAGTAAATTAGACACTCCTTACTCAATCGAACTAGCTGACGGAAAACTGGTAGAATCGAGCGAAGTTATAAAGAAATGTACCTTAGAACTGGGCGAACGAAATTTCGACATAGATCTCTTTCCAGTTCAATTAGGTAGTTTCGATATCGTTATCGGCATGGATTGGCTATCCGACAACCGAGCTGAAGTCTTGTGCCACGAAAAGATCATTCGTATTCCAATGTCAAACGGAGAACATTTGATGGTCCATGGGGAAAAGCAAAGCATGCCACTACGAATCATTAATTGCATGAAAGCCCAAAAGTGCTTAAGGAAAGGTTGCATCGCTTTCCTAGCACATGTTGTCAACAAGAAGGCCGAGGAGCCTAAGCTAGAAGATATTCCAATCGTGAAGGAATTCCCTGAAGTCTTTCCTGAAGACTTACCGGGATTACCACCTCAACGACAAGTCGAATTCCGTAGCAACTTGGTACCAGGAGCCGCGCCTGTAGCCAAGTCTCCATATCGACTAGCACCTTCTAAAATGCAAGAATTATCTACACAACTTCAAGAGTTGCTGGATAAAGGATTTATTAGACCGAGCTTTTCGCCTTGGGAGCTCCGGTCTTATTTGTGAAGAAAAAGGACGGAACATTCAAAATGTGTATCGATTACCGAGAGTTGAATAAGCTTACTATCAAGAATCGGTATCCGCTACCGAGGATTGATGACTTATTTGATCAACTACAAGGTTCGAGCTTCTATTCCAAGATAGACTTAAGGTCTGGATATCACCAATTGCGGATACAAGAAGAAAGCATACCAAAAACGACTTTTAGAACTCGTTATGGTCATTACGAGTTTCTTGTTATGCCATTCGGTCTAACAAATGCACCGGCGGTCTTTATGGACTTAATGAATCGCGTGTGCAAGCAGTATCTCGACAAATTCATGATCGTATTTATTGATGATATCTTAATATATTCGCGATCGAAGGATGAGCACGAGCAACATTTGAGAACCATTCTAGAACTTCTGAAGCAGGAGAAACTTTACGCGAAATTTTCGAAGTGCGAAATTTGGATTCGCGAAGTACAATTTCTCGGACACGGGGTGAACGAGAAAGGTATTCATGTAGACCCGTCAAAGATTGAAGCCATCAAGAATTGGGAAGCACCCAAGACTCCAACCGAAGTTCGACAATTTCTTGTATTAGCGGGCTATTATCGGAGATTTATTGAGAACTTTTCAAAAGTTACTCAATCGCTAACGACTCTCACGCAAAAAGACAAGAAGTTTGTTTGGGATGAAAAATAAGAAGAGGCATTTCAACTCTTAAAGGATAAGCTATGTGATGCGCCAATCTTATCACTTCCCGACGGTACCGATGACTTCGTGGTGTATTGTGATGCTTCGCATCAAGGTTTAGGTTGCGTGCTGATGCAACGAGAAAGAGTCATCGCGTATGCGTCAAGCCAGTTGAAGGTTCACGAGAAAAACTATACCACACATGACCTCAAGTTAGGTGCCGTGGTATTCGCTTTGAAGATTTGGCGACACGTTCTCTATGGTACTCAATGTACTATATTCACGGATCACAAAAGTCTTCAACATATATTTATCAGAAGGAATTAAATATGCGTCAACGACGTTGGGTTGAATTGTTGAATGACTACGATTGCACGATCAAGTATCATCCGGGCAAGGCGAACGTAGCGGATGCCTTGAGCCGCAAGGAACGAGTCAAAACACTAAGAGTACAAGCCTTGGAGATGTCAATTCAGACAAATTTCACAACCCGTGTGCGTGAGGCACAGCAGGAAGCTTCAAAACCAGAAAACATCCCCGTAGAATCGTTACGAGGAATGGAAAAGCAAATGGAACCAAACAAAGATGGAACTTTATACTTCATGGAAGAATCTGGATTCCCCATTTTGGATATTTACGAGACTTGGTACTGGACGAAGCAAACAAGTCAAAGTACTCAATTCATCAAGGATCGGATAAGATGTATCAAGACTTGAAAGAGTATTACTGGTGGCCTAGTCTCAAGACAGACATTGCAACCTATGTTGGAAAATGCCTGACTTGTGCGAAGGTCAAGGCCGAATATCAGAAACCGTCTGGATTATTACAACAACCCGAAATCCCTGTTTGGAAGTGGGAACAGATATCAATGGATTTTCATAACCAAGCTCCCTCTAACCTCTCGAGGACATGACATGATTTAGGTTATCATAGATCGGTTAACCAAGTCGGCTCACTTCTTACCAATTCGGGAGAAAGACAGTATTGAGAAGCTTGCCGAACTCTACCTTAAGGAAATTGTGGCACGTCACGGCGTGCCAATCTCCATAATCTCAGACTGAGATGGTCACTTTGTGTCGCAGATATGGCAGTCATTTCAAACTTCGTTTGGATCTCGTCTAGATCTAAGCAAAGCGTTTCATCCGCAGACTGATGGTCAAAGCGAGCGAACCATCCAAACTTTAGAGGACATGCTTCGCGCTTGTGTGATGGACTTAGGCGGAAACTGGGATACTCATTTACCGTTGGTAGAGTTTTCCTACAATAACAGCTATCACACTAGCATTAAGGCAGCACCAATCGAAGCACTTTATGGACGTAAGTGCTGATCTCCGCTATGCTGGGTGGAAGTTGGTGACAAACAACTCATTGGTCCCGAACTGGTCCAAGAAACCACCGACAAGATATTCAAAATCCGCGAGCGCATTAAGACAGCTCGTGATCGACAAAAGAGCTACGCGGACAAAAGACGTAAACCATTATCCTTCGAGGTCGGAGACAAGGTTTTGTTGAAAGTCTCGCCTTGGAAGGGCGTAGCTAGATTTGGTAAGCGTGGGAAGCTTAACCCACGATACATTGGACCTTTCAAAATTCTGGCAAAATTCGGTACTGTTGCATACAAGCTAAAATTACCCGAGGAACTTAATAATGTGCAAGACACTTTCCATGTGTCTAATCTCAAAAAGAGTCCAACTAAAGAGGCAGTCATTATCCCTGCGGATGAAATTCATATAGACGACAAACTCCAATTTACTGAAGAACCTGTTGAGGTTATGGACTGGAAGGTCCAGAAAACACGAAGAAGTCGTATCAAGCTAGTCAAAGTCCGTTGGAACTCTCGACAAGGACCCGAGTATACATGGGAACGTGAAGATCAACTCAAGGTCAAATACCGTCACCTGTTTGAGAAGACTCATGTAACGGATAACTCAACTTGAATTTCGGGACGAAATTCCTTTTAACAGGGGAGTATGTGACAACTGCCAACTTTCGGGTAATTTCTGTACAATTAAACTATTAATTTAATCATGCAATTATATGTTAAAACGCCATGTTCTGCAAGATTACACCCTATATATCTGAAACTGCTATGAATTACATTTCAATAGTGCATATTATTCATTTTGATCATTGTGTCGGAAAAACAATTAGACAATGCACTAAAACAACTAGTAGACTTACCGGATTGAATAGCTGTGTAAGCACTAGTCCGGTACTCAGCTTAACGACAGTTTTAGGACTTAGATAGAAGTCCAATAGCAATTACACACTAAATCCTAGGATGGAAAACAAGGATTTGTGATAACACTTTCCGGAAATACTATAAGTCCTAAAAAGTGTCCGAACCGGACAATAAATAACTATTCAGCAAAAATTCAGCATTTTAACTTCTTACTAGCCAATGTAATGTCCAGAAATAAGTCCAAACATCTTAAAATCCTTACAAAAGTATCGGGAATGCAATAATGATCCAAAAACAAGTATTACCATACAAAGTGCACAATTTGACAATTTAACGATCCGATAACGAAACGACCACCCGAACACTACTAGAAACATCTAGTGAACTAGTTAAGCATATCTTGACATCATACGGCCAATAAAGATCACCCGGCACTTCGTTTCATCTCAAGAACACTAATACATATAACACCCTAACTAATCACCATTAAATCTTAACTAAACAACTAACTAACCATTGAAACTCAACTACACCCCCCCCCCTTGATGTGGATGGTCACATGGGGCCCACCCCATGCCCCAATGTTGTCCCCATAATCTTGTTTAAGGGCTAATGGTTAAAAGAATTGCATTTGGGAAACTTATGTTTATGTAACATAAAAGGGGACAAGATCACCAACCCTTATCACAACTTACCAAACACCAAAAATTAAAAGACCATCTCCTTCTTGCTTCCTCTTGCTCACGGCCACAACCACCATCACGACACCTCCCATTTTGCTTCACTTTCTAGCCATTCCAAGTGTATTCCAAGGTGTATCAAGGCATTCTAAGGAAGGATCAAGCTTTAGAAGCGGAAGGACCTCTTCAAGGAGCTTTTATCCACTTCATTTGCATCATCACCTTCATCATGTTCTTGTTTGCCACCTTCCTAACCACAAGAGCTAGTAGTAAGCCTCTTAATCTTTGTTTTGATTCTTATTACTAGTATACTTACCATGTACAAGTAAATCCATCAAGAAACATAAGATAAAAATGATGAACATATGAAGAGCACTTGAAATCTAAAGAAAACAAACATAATCTTGAAGTGTAATGAAGTTGTATGTGATTAATATGTGCTTAGCTTGATTCTCATTGTATTTAGACTTGTTAAATGTAGAGATTTAACAAGTGTATACATGGATCTTGAAAGATCCATGATGAACAAGGATGATGAACTTATTTTGTTTTTTTGAAGAATGATCTTGTTAAAATGAGTTTCATATCCTAGACATGGATTTTAAACCATTCTTGAACATGAAAGAACAATATGTTAAACATGAGTTTTTCACAAAGTTGTGTAATTAGTGGATAATTAACAGTTTTGAAGATAACTAAACATGTTAAGCACTAGATTAGAAGACTACATGTTTTTACAAAGATATGGGTTCATCATCATGTAAAAGGTTCTTGTATGAAGATGATTATGCTTGTAAAATTGTTGTGATTGAGTTGATGAATTTGAAAAGCTTAAACACATGTTTTGAAACATGGGAAAACTCCTAAAGCTAGGGGAAACTATGACCAAATTTTAATAAAAAATCAACACTTAGAAAAATATGATTTTTGTTACTAAACTTGTGTTTACAAAATGTCTAAAATAAATAAACATGGCCAAACCCTATTTTATATAAAAAAAATACAAGTTAAGAAATATAAGGATTTCATAAAGTATTAAAACAAGTATAAATATATATTTAGGAAAATATATATTTAATGGTCACCAATGATTTTTGCGAAATATGTGTATATTATGTGTAATATATGTAGTAGACAAGTTAGGGAAATTAAAACCTTAAATACTCCCAATGGAGTATACACACCAATATCCTTAAATACCAAGAGAAATACACACAAATACCCAAACTTGGGTACATGGACAACCATCACAAATTATGTATACTTATATATTCCTTGATCACTTAGACTTTGGACAAATTGGATGGACTTATATGCAAGATATATATATATTTAACATAGTTGCTAAAAATACATATATGCAAGCCCTAAAAATATATTATTTTTAAGAAATACAATTTCTGAAAAAATATGAAAATCACAAGTAATAAACCTTGTTAAGAAATAAGAACTACATGAACTTTAACCCAAGAGTACATGTACACTTTCCTAAGTGTAAATTGGATAAATAACAAATACACTTATACTAAAAATAATGTTGAAAATATTATTTTACAAAGTATACATAACTACTCTTGGAAAATAAATATAACTAAACACATACTTTGACTTAGTCAAAGATGTATAACACCATAATACTTGGAAAAGTATTAAGTACATAAATACAAGTATGTTAAAAATCATATTATTTTTAACAACCCAATGACACAAACACATGGGCTAGGCCCAATGACACAAACACATGGGCTATGCCCAATAACACAAATGTTGATGCATATGTCTGTTGCCTACGTCATCGTATAATATCGAGTCTGTATTTAGGAGCGAAATGACGGAGTTTATGTATACTAAAGGTTAAGTTCGCTTGGATTGTGATGTTAAAGTCAAGTTCGGCCGAACTTGACTAAGCAAGTTTGCCCGAACTTGCACTCGCATCAGCGAACTTGACAATGTATAAATAGGGGTCTTGACATTTCATTTGTAGTATTCAGAGATTTTGTCACGACAGAGGCGAAGCTCTGTCCAAGTGTTTCCAGGATCTTTAACGTGTACATATTAATGAAACAGTGATTAATCAGTAACAAACTTGTCTCCAATGTCGCCTATGGTAACGGATTCCGCACGCTTACATTAGGTTTGTCAAATTAGGACCGGAACGATCCGTACAACGGACCTACAAGTGGTATCAGAGCAGGATTGGCCTAATTTGAAGACATTGGACATAGAACTTCTCATCTTCTACTCATTTCTTTCATTTTTAAACATTTCTTTGACAATACACAGACAAAATGGATTGATTTTCAAGTATAATACGTAAAATCCATTATACTAAAACACTTGAAAAGATCAGAGCTTAAAACAAACGAATTCATGCCGAATAATTGAAAAAACCATGTTTGAAATCGCATGTTCGCTCGAACTTGTAAGCAATTCGCTCGAACTTGACTGAAAAACTCACTTTTTGAGTGATTTTTCATCAAGTTCGCCCGAACTTGACTGTTTTTCATTGAATTTTCACTAAGTTCGCTCAAACTTGTTAGTTTCTTTTATCAAATTTCAATCAAATTCGCCCGAACTTGATTAAATCTTGCTGAAATTTACTACAAGTTCGCCCGAACTTGTAAGTTCTCTTGAAAAATCTCGCAAGTTCGCTCGAACTTGTCAAGTAATATACAAGTTCGCCCGAACTTGTCCATTACAAGTTCGCCCGAACTTGTCTAAAGGTGTCTAAAGGCATGAAAATTCAGAAAAACGTCTCGGACATTATATATCGTTAGATTCGTATTGACGAGACGAGTTTAAAGCTCTAATCTGGTAAAAACAGTTTTCAAAAATTTTAAACGTTTTTAGCAAACCGATACGTTAATATTGTAGATTAAAAAGTCAAGTTTTTCTAAAATTGTTTGTTTGCTAATCATTTGTCAAGTGTTTTTGAACCACATATAAATTTGGAAAACGAAATGGAGTCCGTGAAGCCGCCAAAGTTGATGGGTATGAACAAGTATGAAGGCTGGAAAGAAAAATTCGAAGACTAGGTACGAGCAAATCACCTTTATGGTTGGGCTGCTATTCAAACTGGATTTAAATGGCCAGTCGATGAACATGGAGTTGAGCTTTCAATATTAAAGTTTACAACTCAACTGAATGCTGCATATGCCCATGAGAAGAAGATTTTAACCTCGTTACAGCAATCGATAAAAGAAGATATATTGGTTTTGTCACAAGAGTACAAAACTGCACAAGATTTATGGAAATCTCTGGGTGCTAAATATTTGGAAAGAGCTGAGATGATTAAGAACAAAAAGGTGCTAATCAAGAAGAAATCTGATCGTGTTAGTGATCAAGGAAATGATCGGGAAACACAAAGTTCAAACGTTCAGTTGAAGAGAGAAGGGAGTATAATGATGAAGAACTGTGAAAGAAAAAAGCCTTCAAGTTCTAAACCAGTCTGCCAAGGATTTGATGTAGATTTGAACGATTATCTGGCAGATAATGCCAAACTCTTGAATGATTTGAAGAGTTTGACATTAGAAAATAAAACGTTAAAAGAAAATGAAAAGAATTTTGAAAACAAAATAAAAATTTTAGAAAATGAAAAATTACAAATGTTAGTAGATTTTCAAAATGAAATAAAGATGTTTAAAAATGAAAAAATTGTTTTTGAAAAATTAAATATAGAAAATCAAAAAACAATAAATTCTCATATTGAGAAAATTGCTCAACTTGAAAAAATAAGTTGAGAATGTTAAAAATAAAGTTGTTAATTCAGAAAAATTATTGAAAGGTTTTGTGACCTCCTCATTAAAGTTAGATCATCTATGTTCACACTCGATCAATGAGATAAAAAAGACAATTCCAATAAGTGATAAAGTCACAAATTATGACAATGTCATAATTGAGGTTTGCGATGATGATACCGATGATGAAAAAGCTAAAAATGATAAACATGAAATATTTTAAAACTAAAAGAGAAATTCGTTCTAGAATCTTGTGAGAAAGGTGAATGTTAAACACAAAAACCTTCTAAGCAGAATGGAGAACCAAAACAAAAAGAAAAACAAAGTTTTAAGAATTCTGAAAATTTTCAAAAGAAAAATAAAAGCTCATCGAAACGATCATCCAATCATTATAGAAATTCACAAAAATTTGAAAAATCAAAACTCACAAAAATTTGTAAATAAGTGGTGCAGGTCGGAACGAAGTGCTTCAACGTCAAATCAAAGTTACAGAAGAAGCAGGAAAGATGGCTACCACACGTCAAATCAGTGTTATGATTTGAGTGTACGGTTTGCTAAAAAGGATCAGTATGCGAACATGAAGTGTTATAAATGTGGAATAACTGGACACATTGCTAGAAAATATTTTCAAATTAATCCTAAACCTACTCATGTTTTGAAACAATGTATGGAAACTACAAACAAGGTGAAACCAGTTATTACTAAATTTTCAAATTTTGAAACTAGTGAATCATCGAATAGTAATAAACAAAGAGTTTCTACATTGTATTTCAAGAAAGCTTTAATGAATAATCAAACAGGGTTGGTAAAAGAAAAAGATGTTACACAATCAGTGAAAATTGAAAGTTTAGAGGCCTTTCCAAAACTTGAGAAAGTCCAAAATAAACCTGATTGTGAAACGAAAGTCAAAATTAAGGTTAGAAGAAATAATGGCTAAAGCTAAAAATGCTTGCGTGTCACTATTCAACTAATTGTTTGAATTTTTGTGCAGGAACTTCTGAGATGAAAGCAAATTTCTGAGAATGGAATTCAGTGCCACACAATAAAAATTGGTCGGGTTATCAAGTTCTATATAAAGGCCTTATTACATATTCAAACAACGTTTACTTTACAATTTTTGAAAAAATTTTGGAGAAAATTTTTCGAAAACATGTTTCAATAACGTTTACTTCAAAATTTTACAAATTTTTGAAGAAAATTTGAAAAATTTCAGAACCCTTACTGTTGAACAAGACAAAAATTGTTGTTCTTTAAATTGTTATAAATACAAAAGTGTCAAGGTTTTTGTTATCATGAGGGAGGTGCTTTAAAAGAAAAATTTGTGAAGCAGTAATAAATGGAGAACTGAAGTGATTCTCATCAGTTTGTCAATGTTTTTCTATAAATAAAAAATTCCAAAAATATGTTTTTGAATTTTAGGGGGAGAAAAAATTTTCAGAAAATCCAAAAACATATTAAAAGCGAAAAGTACAAAACATTGAAAAAGGCAAAAAGAGTTTTGTGGAAAAAAGGAAATGATAGTACATCAGTGGACTATCACAGTATGCTAAGGATTTGTAAAGTTTAAAAGTGATAAACAAGTCTTACTGTGGATGTGTCGATAGACTTTACACGTTCAGTAAATTGTTTCTGAGATATAAACTAAATTTTACAACTGCTTAATCTTGTGGATTAACATCTCTCGGATATATGGACTTAGTACTTCGAAATTTCGTTTGAAAGATTGTCTGATTCTGAGATACAATGCCTTTATAGATAGTTGATATCTGGGGTATTATACAAGTTCTTCTGATTTTGCAGAAGCAATATCCTAGAACTTCTATAATGCTTTTGCAAAAAACCCCTGAAACTGCATTCAATTGAAAATATCAAAATATTCTACAATTGTAGTACAAAAAGATTCCATTTTGGAACACTACCTTATAAGTCGAGCCTTCATCTCTTTGTCGGAACGATGGTACTAACCTGAGCTCTCAAGGTCTCGCACAACCCAGATACATATATCAATTACGCTATACTCACATGTAAGATGAAATCTAGGGAATCTTGATACGGGAGTATATTCTGAGATGGGAACCATAGTTAAGTCAAGTTTCTTAATTCTACATAACGTATCTTGGAACAATTGAGAAATGTGTTGAAGTTTAAGAGGCAAATATATCGACAATCTAGGTAAACAAGTTTAAAACTTAAAGTCTCAAAAAGTCAATGGTACTAGTGATATGTCTTAAAAACTGATATGATCCTTTAAACACAAACTTAACAAAAATATGTTTGTAAATATGTTTGTACATACTTAGAGTTTGATATTCATTACATAAAAACAAAAATATTACATTATCTTTTAGTTTCGACCACTGATGATGAAAAGCTGATTTTCAAAATCTAGAGTTGCTAAACAAAATCTAAAAACTTTTGAAAATTGATCTAAAAATTTTAAAAGTTCATTAAGTTGAAACTTACATTTAAATAAATGTGTCAGTTTAGTGTCAAAATGTTTAATCAAGATCATTAAGTTGAACTTGATACATAAATCAGATATTCAAGGTCATTTATTTGGACTTGAATAACTGAGAGGGTTTAAAACTGATAAGAAGATTAAAATTTGATATGTTTGTATTTAGAAATTTTAAAGTTTGAATCTGAAATGTTTATTTGAATGTTTGAGAAATTTTGAAACAGGAAGTAGATTTTAAGTGGGAGCTAGATAAAACACGTTGATTGAAGTTACCAGAAAGCTCAAAGCAAGGGGGAGCATGGTGATTAAAGTTTTATCAAGACAAGCTCGAGAAGAAAAGAGAAAAGGATTGTAGATGCTGTGAAGATCAAGGAAGTTAAAGTTATTCAAGAAATAAAGATTAAGAGAACATTAGAGACTCGGGAATTTAACTGAAGAATGATTACTACGGCAACATCCAAGGGGGAGTCTATTGATGCATATGTTTGTTGCCTACGTCATCGTACAATATCGAGTCTGTATTTAGAAGCGAAATGACGAAGTTTATGTATGCTAAAGGTCAAGTTCGCTTGGAATTGTGATGTTAAGGTCAAGTTCGGCCGAACTTGACTAAGCAAGTTCGCCCGAACTTGCACTCCTATCAGCGAACTTGACAATGTATAAATAGGGGTCGTGACATTTTATTTGTAAGATTCAGAGATTTTGTCACGGCAGAGGCGAAGCTCTGTCCAAGTGTTTCCAGGATCTGTAACGTCTACATATTAATAAAACAGTGATTAATCAGTAACAAACTTGTCTCCAATGTCGCCTATGCTAACGGATTCCGCACCTTTACATTAGGTTTGTCAAATTAGGACCGTAACGATCCGTACAACGGACCTACAACAAACACATGGGATAGGCCCAATGACACAAGGACATGGGCTAGGCCCAATGATATAAAGACATGGGCTAGGCCCAATGACACGCGTGCTAGGCACGAGGACAAGGAACGAACAATGCCGTTCACACACTATTCAAGAATCGATAACAAAATATATATTACTAAGTCAAGAAATAATTAATCAAGAAAACAATTAAGAACAACTAACACAAGATGGGAACTTGTACATAAATCAAGCATAGACTTAAGTGTCTAATGGAATCTAGAACACTTGTAGGTTTCGGTTCGAGACCAAGGAAAACATTTGTGAGTTTACACAAGGAACGCAATTCAGTGAGTTCATGTCCCCCTTTCCTTTCATGTCCCCGTTTCCTTTTAAACGCTTTTGGTTTTATAACATTCGGGGGAAATACATGTCAAGACATATGGTATGTTAGTTATGGAGTTAGATGACAATAAGATCGATGTGCGTAAGTAGGATTGATAACAATATAACATTAGTAACCATTAATCACTTAGTGACCAAGGTGCAAAAGGTGTAGATCTATTGAGCTTGAGGCATGCTCCACTCCTAGTTGTATACCATGGAGTGCTTTTATGATCCCAATTGAGAACAAAGTGTCTCGGTTTGGTTATATACTTACGTCGCATAGTATCGGAGGGCTCGCTACCCACTGATAGATCCTTATATTCCATAATTATTTTACATACCTGGATGTCAATATTGGATAACAATTATGACAACTTATTCGAAAACAAAACTACATGAACTCGCTCAACTTTTATTGATTTTTCAAACTACATGTATTTCAGGAAACAGGGCTTAACCGGTGATGGATTCTCTGAAGATACAACGATGGCCGCTTTTGGAGGATTTGCCTCATATATCCCTTCCTTATTTGGGCATATAGGGGTCAAAACCTCGATTTAAACCTATGATTATATCAAACATATTTTGGTGATGTAACTTAACTAAATATTGTTTTGGTAAACTTATGAAACTTGTTGGAAACATGTAAACTTGAATTTAAATTTATATAACCTATGGTATCGTTGTTGGTTATGGTTATGTTTACACGATTGATTGCAATGATTACCGTTAAGTCACACGTTTACTCTTTCGCTACGACCAGGGTGTGACATCTGTGATCTATATGTCATCATGTGCCGCGACTGTGTTGTTGGCGCACTTGTGATAGTCGGAGTTTTATTGATGACTTTGCTTACTGAATTGACTGTAATGTTACAGTCATGTCAAAGTAGGGAGGCTGGAGTTGTTGAATCTGTTAAATCCGATCATCATCATGATTATGGAAAAGTGGCTGCTTTAAACGCTGAGATTAATAACATTGAAGTGTATTCTTTGCCTGAGTTTTGCAAGGAGGTTGCGGTTAGGTACATAAACGAATGTCGTTACATGAGAGAATTGAATAGTTCGGTGTCATTAGTTGTGAAGTATTTCAATGGGATTACGCCAAATGAGGATGGTCATGTTGCGGTGTTAATGGATGTAGACGAATTCCTTCATGCGAACTATTTGGGTTCTAATCCGTTGTTGTATGGGTAATCGACGATTCTATTTATCTTTGTTTATAAAAAAATGGGAGTCACAAAATCTAATGCACTATGGTCTAAGAATATCATTTTGTATAACCAGTGTAGATACGGTTATGATGATTGTTTTAGAGAGGCAAAACACATGAAGCATGTTTTCTTGGTTGATTTGTAAAAAAAAAATTTAGGCACAATAACTTAACTTAATAACCCATGAATCTTAGGTAGATGTAGGTATACCTTTGGTATTGGGTTCGGTCTCTTTGTTACCTATTTTGTCGAATTGAAACAACCTATTTACACAACACAAAATCAAAGTTAAATAGAAGTTATTAGACTCACACTTAGGAAACTAATAAATATGAAATAAAACTTGTGTAAAAATGTAAAAAAGACAAAATTGTAATGTAAAATAAGCATGTCGCAATAGTACGCTCAGAATTTTATATAACATTACACTATATTATTAGAATAATGAAAAATGAGCGTTATTTTATAAAACATTGTATCTTAAAAATTATAAGAAAATATAAAATATGTTTGAACATAATCATAATAATAAAATCTTAAAAATTAAGAAAAGTGTTATCATTTATGTCCATTTAAGTTAACATATTAAGCTCTTACACATTGTATGGCTAATAATTTTTTTTTAAAAATGTTATAATAATATTTAAATATAATTTTACTATTATGACCACTTGGATTTAATATGTATAATGTTGTGATAGGAAGAAAAACAAAAAATAATTAAATGTTTGTGATAGGAAGAAAGAAAAAAATAATTAAAAAGTATTATACAATTAAACAAAAATAAATGTGGAGAATGAGTTGTAAATGAGCATTCACATCTTATTTTCTATCTAAATAATTAAAGAGTATTATTTAATTAAACAAACAAAAAATTGGTTTTTAAAAATCTCACACATCCTATTCTTTATCTCTATCTTTAACTTACTAAAAAACAATTATTTTATTAATATTTCTCTATCTTATACACTAACATTAATTATATAAAGATAAACAGTAACAATCCAAATATAGTTGGTTATTATCCATCCTTTAAAACTTATCTCTAAAATAGAGAAAAGTATATTTTCTCTATTTTTTCTTTATATTGTAGAGAAATTTGGGTTTAGATAATGGGTTGTAATGTTCTGAGAAGTTTAAAAAAAGTGAACAAAATTCGAATATCGTTAGCTAAATTATAGAGAGAGAGAAATAGAGGGGGAGGGAGGGAGAGAGGTGTTTTAGTTATTTTCTTGAGAATGAGTTTTGAATGCTCTAAGGCCACCTGTAGTGGGGCACCTTGAGTGATTTTTTGGTGCCGAAAACGCCTCAAAACGCCCCCAACACCACTACGGGGGGCGTTTTGGGGTAAAAAAATTTGATGGGCGCCACACTCAAGCCGGCGTTTTGCAGCACTCTCCACTCACACACATATATACATATATTTTATATGTATAATTAAATGGTTTATTTGTTAGTTGGGTAATGATGAGGTAGGGGCGTTTTGACTACGGGCTCCATTGATATAACGCCCCATAAAGCCCTTTGTTGACGTGGCACGACGCGTATCAGACAACGCTCATTCAGGGTCGTTTTGACTACACATGACCTAAAAAGGTGAACAAGAGAGAGAGGTAGTTGCTCATTTGCTAATTTGTGTTGCCGTGTATAATTGATGTCATACGCTCTTCTAAAGTTTTTTATTTGGTGGTCTAACAATTTTAGGAGGCGTGTGAAATACAAGTTGGTTTATATTTGTTCTAAACTGTGAGCATAATTGATGTCATACGATCTTCTAAAGTTGTATTTGGACTATTTTAGGAGGCATGTGAAATACAAGTTAATTCGTATTTGTTCTAAACTGTGGGCTTCCTTTGTGCCTAATCATGGTAAGAGATCAAACTCATCCATTTCTTTCTAAATTTTGATGCTAGGAACTTGATGAAGCATTGGGATTGGCTGTAAGTTCAAATCTGATGAATATGGGAATGTTTCTTTTATGTATATGTTAAATGGCAAGGACTAAATTCATACATATCTTTTATTTAAATTTGTATGGTGGCTCAGGAGCTTCTAGAAACATTGGAATTAGAGGTACGTTGAAAATTATATAAATTTATAATATTTATTGTTTCAAAATCGTTTTTGTTTTGTCGATCTCAATATCCACATAAAACCTGTGTATGATTTAGGGTTGTTCATGAGGCTTGCCAAGTTAACCTATGGTTAGCTGGAGCTCGACTTCATGTAACGGGCTTTTTCAATGTTTCTAGACTTGGTATAGGCAATTGAAAAAAAAATAGTATTAAGTATTAGACTACGTCAAAAATGAGTTTCAGTCAAAAACAAAAAAAAAAAAAAAAACCCTATGACAATAGGAATTTGGCTACATTTATTTTTTCAGCTCAAGTGTCATCAAAGATCAAATTATCGTAGGTATGATACGACCACATTACGTTTTTAGTGACCGTAACATCTTTAAACTGTGACTAAAGGATACCAATTTTTTTGTTGGATTCAAACATTTTGTTCATTAAGTGTGTGGCTAACGGTAGCAACTGTCACATTCATTTACGTTTTATAAACTTTGCACCGACCCTAACCTACATGGTTAAATCTAGTCATGTTGACCCCAGAGATGATGACATATTTATCTTTTCCAATAAATGTACGGAATATTTCAATATAGAATGAAAATTAAAAATTATAAGTTATATATCAAATAACGTCACACCTCTCTCTCTCTCTCTCACACACACACACACACACAATTTAAGGAAATATTTCAATATAGAAAAAAGAGTAAACTCTCGTTTTGCTCCCTTTGGTTTTGTCATTTTAACGATTTTGCCCCAAACCTTTAAAAATAGCCATTTTCCTCCAATAGTTTGTTGTGGCTCCCTGCCTCTAACTCCATTCAAATTGTCTGTTTTTCCATTTTGCTCCCCGCAAGGAGCAAAGCAAAATAGAAAAACCATAGCAAACTATTGGAGAAAAATGGCTATTTTTAATGGTTTAGGTCAATACCTTTAAAGTGACCAAACCACAGGGAGCAAAACGAAAGTTTATTCATGAAAAAAATTAAGTTATATATCACATAATGCACCTCTCTCTCTCAATAAAATCGCACCATGTTAATACTATAAATACTAAATCCGTTGGTAGGGGTTTGACATGATAAGATGTAGGCACACCTTACCTCTAGGGATGGGATGCTACTTCAAGAGAGACCTCCAATACCAAAGACATATAGTAAAAAAAGTGATAAACTAAACAAATCTATAAACAGAGCGCTACTAAATATCAAAAGATGTGGTGGAGAGGTAACATTATGAAATAAAACAAATATTTTGAATCACAAAATACCACTTAAGAATCTATGAAAAAACACAATCAATGCAAAATTCGCCTAGACCACAAAGAAACGCTCTACTCATGAAAGTGCATAACCGTAATCCTACATCTCCATTAACCCTTATCCTGGACCATGTTCTCAGAGAGGCGTAACTCTAGCAAATCTTTCCTAATTCGCTCATCCCAAGTCAACTTGGGCCTACATCGACTCATCCTCCCTTCTATAGTTAATCCTTCTACCGGTCTAACTGGCGTTGCCAATTGCCTCCTCTTTGCATGCTAAAACCATCTCAATCTTCATCCTTTATCTTATCCGAATAGTAGCTACTCACAAACTTTCCCCAAAATCCTCCTTTCTTATCCCGTCTAACCGCACATCCACCTTAACAATCTAATATTGCTACCTCCATCTTGCTCACTTGTGCTACCTCATTTATCCCCCCCTCTCTCTCTCTCACACACAAATTCACCCCTCTCCTCAACTCTCCATCTCTCTTTTAAAATATGGAGGGCCACCACCAACCAACTGTAATCACCCACTACCACCAGCCGACATCACGCACCACCACCACCACCTTCTGCCACTACAGCCTGAACACCTCCACCTCAAGGCCATAAAACCACCATCACTAATCGTGTTTGGTAGCCCAGGTCCATCACTAATCGTCGGCAGGTGTTATCCAACCCTCCTCCACTAAATGCAAAGTAAGTTATCCTATCTCTCTCCCCCTCCTCCATTCTTCTACTCTCTCTACCTCTTCAAAACCCTTGCCATTACCTACACCCACCACTGACCTAAACCTAAATCCTCACTCCAAAAGACACCGTTACAGGCTGGGTAATATATCATGTTTTGGTGCCCAAATTTGTTGTTAGATTTGGTGCGACGAATTTTAGGTTCATGCCATCACGTGGATTTGGGCTCAGATGTGATGGGTTTCATATTTGATGTGGCATGTATTATGGTTAGTTGGTGATGGGTCGGGGTGATGGGGGTGGGAGAGTGTGTGTGTTATTTGTTAAAGGACAATTTTTCCTTCACGTGGGGTCCACGTGACCCATATAATGTTAAAAAGTAGCCAGGTTGGGTCATGGGACACAAGTGTACTATTTTTAAAACATAAAGGATGATTTTTGTAATTTCAAAAGATAAGGACAAAAGTATAATTTCCCCCTATTTCTTTTATAGAATGATGTGTAGACCAAACATAAATATCAGCTAGTTACCAACAACTTTTCCCATTGTCCAGGTTTGAACACGGGACCTTCCTTCTAAGAACCATGCACCTCTACTAAATGCATCAGCCCAAAATTCGTTTTTAATTACAAACAATTATATATAGTGAATATAGACATAATCATAATACTCAATAAATCCCACCTATAGAATAGCTAAGGTAGGGTCTAAGCAGGATAACATGTAGACAACCTTACATCAACCCGTAGGAATAGAGAAGGTGTTTCCGTGAGACCCCCGGCTCGATAGTAGTTTTGCATCAAGCCTTAACACTCAGCAAAGGCCGATTAGTTCATGTACCCCCTTGTCATTCGGCTATCAATGCCACAATATGATGCATGATTAACTGTCCCCGCTTTTTAACATTATTTTCCCGAAAATTAGTTATAGTAATTCGAGGTGAACTGAATTGGCTCGGCTTTGTAGATGAGCCGAGCCGAGTTGGTTGTAAAACGAGCTGATGTTAAGCCATGTTTTTTTAAGTTTTTTCGAGCGAGCTTCAAGCTATGACTTATTTAACCAACTCTAATGTGATTCATTAATATTTTTTTATTCTCATATTGTCGGTTTACCCTTTTCACTGTTAACTTGTAGTACATCAATATTTCATCTTTCGTTGTATTCTAAATGAATTAACGTTGCCCTTTATTTATTTCCATGAGATTAGATTGGTGAATCGCGTGTAGACTATGAAGTGATAGAAGCCATATATTACATGCCGGATGCTTCTCTCTCATACATTACGAGAGATAAAGTTTATTCACATCTTTCTACGGGCATCCTAGTTGATGAAGGCAAAGTAGTAAGTTATTCTTCTTTTGCCTATTTATCTAGGATCAAATATAAAGAACTTCAATTGTAAGAAGACTAAGAAGGATTCTAGTCTATTGATCTTAGATTTGAAGGGTTGAAATTAATTATAGAAAAAGAAGATAATAGAAGGGTATAAGGGAAATCCTATATTTATGGATTTTCTCTCTCTCCACATACAAGACACATGCAAATTCCTCCGTCGATTTAAAACGTCCATAACTTTTGCATACGGCATTTTTTTTTTAAATTAACCATAATAACGAGCATTTTTTTTATCTTTAATATGAGTACATATTGTCATATAAAAATAAAATAAAAATTTTCATTTTTACTGGGTTTTTTTGTGTTGTGTTAAAGGTTCAAGTCATTGTGCCTTTTAACTAGGTCTTGAGGTTGGGTGTTAGGTTTTTTGGGGGTGGGGTGCTGGGTTTTTAAGGGGTGGGCGGGGGTGTTTAGGTTTTTTTTTGGGAGAGGGGGGGTTAGTTTTTAGCATTTAGCTTGGGTTGGAGGGTGTTAGGTTTTTCTTTGAGTGGGGGGTAGGGGTTTAGGTTTTTGGGTTGGGGTGGGGGTGGGAGTGGGGGGTTTAGGTTTTTTGGTTTTTGCATGTATGTTTTATAAGAACCTATAACACAGTATATGACACATTGAAGATGGTGTTATATCTGGGTTTTCTATAAATTGTGTTATTGGTTCAGGTCATTGTGTTTTATTTGTTATCTATTGTGTTTTAGTTTGTTGTGTATTGTGTTTTTAGTTTGTTTTCCATTGTGTCTTCATATTCTCTCCATTTTGTCTTTTATCTGTTATCAATTGTGTCTTTTATTTGTTGTCATTAATTGTGATTTTATTTAGTTTGATACTTATTGTGTTATACATTATGGCCATTGTGTTATACGTCAAGGTCATGGTAATTTTGTTTTATTCTGTTGTCCATTGTGTCTTTATCTGTTGTCATTGATTGTGATTTTGATCTACTTTACATTATGTTTTACGTCATGTCTATTGCATCATACACAACTGGGTTTTTGAGTTTTTTTTTTGTTAAATATAACAATATGGTACTCATATTAAAGATAAAAAACGCTTGATTTTATGGTATAATTTTTTTTTAAAAACAAATGATGTATAAAAAAATTACGGACGTTTAAAAATTGGAGGGAAATAGCATGTGACTTGCATGTGCATATTCTCTCTCCTTTTTTAGACAAAATTACCCTTCTCCCTTGAATCTTCCTAGACACTTATTCTTACATTTCTTACAATTAGAAGTATTTATAGAATAAATTAACACTTACCTTGTAATCTGGTTACACATAATTATATAACCAGTTTTTCATCCTGTAATTATATTATATACTATATTAAATCATATCTTCTTGTTACAGGCAACACAAATCCTTCAACTTAAGGTTTATTACTTGAATGCCATTCATAATTGTAAAGGAAAAAAAAAGTTGATGTGTATAAGTAAGGGTAAATTGGGAATACATGATGATGTGAAAGCAAATTTTGTCCTTTTGTTTATATAGTAACTGAAAACCTATCTACTACATATTATTTTGTTCATTGAATATATTATTACTTTTATAATTTTTTTAGTAAACTACTATTATATTTTAAAGGTAACAAAAGATCACTAGCTAATAAATAAAAGGGATGTTTCTAATGAAATGAATATTTGAAGGCAATTAAATTAATAAATTTAACCATCTAAGTAAATGTCTAAATTATAAATATATATATATATATAGGGGATGGGTAAAATGAGAACCCTCTTCAGTTGCAAGAACCGTAAAAACCATTTTTATCCATTGGATTTTGGATAATGAATGGATGAGATTAAATGTAATTAAACGTAATATTAAATCATTTTGTCTTATTATGTTTTTGTATTTTAATGCTAAAAGGGTAATTTAGTAAATTTGTTTTTTTGTCTTATTGTATTTAATGTTTTTATTATTTTTTTGTTTTATTATATTAATTTTATTAAAAAACATTTTGAAATCAGTTTTTTTAACAAAAAAACAATGTTTTTTTACGTGTCCGTTTTTTACGCCTCGCTTTTTATGCGCCCGTTTTTACACGCCTGTTTTTTAACGCAGTCTTTTTTACGCCCCATTTTTACGCGTCGTTTTTTACTCCCCGTTTTTTACGCACAGTTTTTTACGCCCGTTTTTAGCGCCGTTTTTTTACACACCGTTTTTTACATCCAGTTTTTTACGCCCGGTTTTTTTGCGCCGTTTTTATACTCCCCGTTTTACACGCCGTTTTTTACGCCGATTTTTTCGCGCCGTTTTTATACTCCCCGTTTTACACGTCGTTTTTTACGCCCGTTTTTTTACGCGCCGTTTTTACGCCCGTTGTAAATTTTTTCAAAGTGATAATATTTACATGACCAACCCCGTTTTATTTACGAGCCGTATTTTTACGCCCTGTTTTTGCTGACGTTTTTACTCACGGTTTTTGCGCATCGTTTTTTTTACGCTTGGTTTTACGCGCTGTTTTTTTGAAGCGTCGTTTTTTACGCCCCGTTTTTACGCGCAGTTTTTCCACCCCGTATTTACCCGACGTTTTATCACCCGGTTTTTTTACACCAAACATTTTTTGACACCAAAATATTTTTTATGGGTAGCGTTTTTAACGCCGGCCGTAAATTTTTTACGACCCCCGTTAAAAATAAAATTAAACCTTTTCTTACACCGCGGTGTACACTTTTCATACACAATTTTTGTGTGTATAGTTTTTTTACTCGTAGCGTAAAATTTTTAAGTAAAGTTTAAACAATTTTTTTTTTTACTTTTTCATAGATTTTTTACGTATGTTGTTTTTACGAGTAGCGTAAAGTTTTACGACCCGTTTTTACGCCCGTTTTTACGACACATTTTGACGCCCGTTTTTACAACCCGTTTTACGCCCGTTTTTACAACCCGTTTTTTAACTCGTTTATACGACCGTTTTTACGCCCGTTTTTTACGACCCGTTTTCTACAACCCTGTTTTTTTACGACCCGTTTTTACGCCCCTTTTTTCGACCCGTTTTTTACGGTTTTACAAAAACTTATTTACAAAAAAAAAACAAAAAAAACGTTACGCTGACCCGTCTTTTTACGCCCCCGAACCCGGTTTCGAGTTTACAAACTTATTTATGACTCGTCTTTTGTGTATAGTTTTTTACGGGTAGCTTAGAATTTTTAAGTAAAGTTTTAAAAAAAAGTTTTTTTAACTTTTTATACACAGATTTTTTACGTGTATTGTTTTTACGGGTAGTGTAAAGTTCTATGACCCGTTTTTTACGCCCGTTTTTTACGACCCCGTTTTTAAACCCTTTTTTACGACCCATTTTTTAACCCGTTTATACGAGCGTTTTTATGACCCGTTTTCTACGACCCCGTTACGACCCGTTTTGTACGCCCGTTTATACGACCCGTTTTTTACGCCCGTTTATACGACCTGTTTTTACGCCCGTTTATACGACCCGTTTTTACGCCCCGTTTTTTACTCCCCGTTTTTTTAACCCGTTTTTGCGCCCCTTTTATACGGTTTTACAAAAACTTATTTACAAAAAACACAAAAAAACGTTACACCAAAAAAACAAAAAAAACTTATTTACAACCCGTCTTTTTACGTCCCCGAACCCGGTTTCAGGTTTACAAAATTGAGAATCTTAACAAACGAACTCACACAAAAAGTCACGACTCATAGATGTCTCAGGTAAACTAAAAAAACATAAAAACCAACTACAAAAATCAAAACCATGTGTTGATCTTGAAAAAACGGAGTTTGGCTCAGAGTTTCCAATAAAAAAATGGCCGCAAAAGTGGGGTTGCAGGTTTAAAACCTACCCTCCGCCTTCCTCGTCGCGCCATCGTCATCAAGTGTCGAAAAATTTTGTTTCGAACCATCACTGCCAACTCAACCCTCAAATATCAAAAACACAAATCAATCACCGGAGATCCCCAAATAGAATCACTCCCCCCCAGAACATTGTATGTAAAACAACCCCCCCAACATCAAAAACACGAATCAAACACATAATCAAAAATTGTTTCAATAAACTCAACAGAATCACTTTTATGCAAACCCCACTTCTCAAAACCGTAGAGAGAGAAACAACACCCACCAGTTCTAGAGAGAGAAACAACACCACCCACCAGATTTGCAGATGCAGAAGACAGGCGGGTGGCCGGCCAGCACTGTTATGGTTGCGTGGCGGCCGACGGCAGACGGCAGGGCCCCTGTTTCAAGCAAGAGTATTATAGTCATTTTCCACCTCTGCCGTACATTGATTTGTGTCGAAGGAAGGCTACCACCGCCGCTAGTGGTGGGTTGCAGAGCCGAATAGACAAAAAAGCGATAGAGGGCTCCACCACCTCCACCACCGTCGCTGGTGGTGGGTTGCAACAAAGAGAGAGTAACAACCGTCTTCCCCACCAACCACCTCCACCACCACCAACTGCGGCGGCCAAGGGCAGACAACAACCGGGGCCCAAAACAGAATCACTCTATGCAAAAAAAAAAACAAAAGAAACAACTTTATGCAAAACACAATAATACCAACAGAAACAACAAACACCCACCAGATTTTGCAGACGGGCAGACAACAACCGGGGCCGGTCACCACTGTTACGGTGGCGCGACGGCGGACGACAGGGCCATTGTTTCGAGCAAGAGAGAGAGAGAGTGTGACAACCCCCACACCATACACCCCCACACCTCCAAGACCACCACCGTATAACCCCCACATCGACAACCCCCACACCGTTTAAAATCACCAGATTTTGCTTGTTTTAGGTGAACACATTTAAAATCACCAAATGTAGGTAAATATTATTTTTTTTCTAAAACAATTTATACCTCAGAGTCAAGAACAATTAGTACACTTAAAAAAAATCTCAGCCAAAAAAAACATAAAAAACCTATAAAGTTCCGTTACCCTTTTTGAAGCCCTGTTTCAAAAAATCCAACATAATTTCAAAAAAAAGCCACACTATATAAAAATCATAAGAAAACTATTTATATTCAATCAAGCATTTACAATACAACTAATCCAAACAAAGCTTTCATAAGGTTATCGACGTTACCTGCTTGCGGTTGTTAACACACCAGATCTGAGAAGGGTTATCGACGTGATGTTGTCGACGGCGGGTGGTGGTTGTTGACGGGAACATTATGTGAAGGTCAGATCTGGAACGGAGGCTGGTGGTTATTGACGGGGCCAGTGGTTGTTGACGACGCCGTACAAACTAACATCAGATCTGGAACGGAATGGGGACACCAGACCATCATTTTCTAAACTCCGGTCGTCGGGAGACCCTAGCCCGTACTCAATGAAATCCGGCCGGGGTGAGTAACGTCATAAAACAACGCTGGTAATAGCGCCTGTTATTTGTCTCCGGTCGTTGGAACTGGAAAAGCTCAGCCTGCATTCTCTTTCTCTCTCTCTCTCCATCTCTCTACATTCTCTGTTTGAAGGAGTGTTAATATGAATGGAAATGAGGTGTGTGTGAGAGATATGTGTGAGAGGTGTGGGTTAGTGTCAGACATTGGATAGTGGAGGTGTGCAATTACACAATTATCCTTCTGCAAAAAGAATATGTGTAGTGAAGTTTCAATATACTATTTGTTCAAAGGAGTTTCTAGTGTTCTCGCAACTGAGATTGGTTTTTCCTTTAACCGAATCCTATATATATATATATATATATATATAGGAGAGGATCATGAGAAAACTAAAAATAAATGAAAAAACTAGAAAACTAACTAAAAAACATAAAAAACATACATTTTTTTTACAATTTTATATAAAAAATCACTGCATTTTATGTATAAAAATTTTTTTTTTCAAAAAAAAAACTTGTACTGCACATGTGCACTATATGTGTATTACACATGTGCATTATATGTATATGTTGTACATGTGCATTATATGCGTTTTTTATTTTTAAAAGTTTTTTTATATAATATATGCAGCGAATTTTTATAAAAAAATCAAAAAAAAATTTTGATATGTTTTTTTGGCTTTTTTAGTTAGTTTTTTGGTTTTCTCATTTAAACTAGTTTTTTCATGATCCATCCCTTTATATATATATATATATGTATATATATATATACATATATATATATATATATATACATATATATATATATGGTAAGGTTCATGCGAGAACCACCTTTATTGTGAGAACCGCGAGAACCACCTTTATTGCAAAATAAAATCTAATAAAATCAAAAAAACACTTAAATTTTTTTTAATAAAAATCGTTATATTTCGTTACAAAAAAAAAAAAAAAATTTTTTGAGTAACAGTTATCCATGCACATGTGCAATATGTATCATAACTTCGACAAATTCAGTAATACGTTATCACTAGTAGACAATTGCACTTTAACTTACAATATCATCCATAATACACTCAATTTTACATTAAATGCACATGTGCATTATTATGTATAACAATTATATACCGTGTTTTGGTACAAAAAGTTTGTGATTTTGAATGATGAAGTAGGCTCATATATATGTTTTTTGGTTAGTTATATCTAGTGGTTGATGGGTTCATTATAGTTGTCACTTTATGATGTAATATGTTGATTGGATGGTATAAACGGTGTTGATATACATGTAATAAAATGAAAATATTGGTATTGGTATTGTATTATAAATGGTAGGAGGTAATGGTATTGTATTATGGATGGTAGGAGGTAATGGAAGTGTATTATGGATGGTATGATAGATGAAAGAGAAAGTGTACTCAAAGTAGTGTACCAAAACATCTTATTTCATGTTGATACATATAGATGCACATGTGCATTTCTTATATTCGTAATGTAAAAAGTAGTGTATTACATATGGTAGTGTAAATGAACGTACAATTGTCTAATGTTTGTAATATATTACGTAATTTGTCAAAGAAATGATGAAAATGCACATGTGCATGGTAGTGTTTTTGGATGGTATGATAGATGAAAGAGAAAATGTATTCAAATTAGTGTATCAAAACACCTTATTTCATGTTGATATATATAGATACACATGTGCATTGCTAATATTGGTAACGTAAAAAGTAGTGTGTTACACATGGTAGTGTAAACGAAAGTACAATTGTCTAATGTTTGTAATGTATTATGGAATTTGTCAAAGAAATGACGAAAATGCACATGTGCATGGATAGTTGGTACTCAAATTTTTTTTTTAATTTTTTTATTGTTGAGTAAATATAGCGACTTTTTTAAAAAAATATTAAAAAAACAAAAAAATTTGGTACTTTTTTGGATTTTTTAAGTATTACTGTTTGTGTTCACACTGGTTCTCGTATGATGGTTCCTAACGGATCCTTGTCATATATATATATATATATATATATATATATATATATATATATTATATATATACACGCAAATTTATTCTGTATTTTTAGGAGACAATTAACATGTTTCGTACTCTTAAAATTAATTCAAACATGATTTAAGTTAATATATCTTTTACAAATTTTGTTTCTAAAAAATAAGTTATTATATTTCGTTACACTACTAAATTAAAATCATTGTTGTTTAAAATATTAGAAAGTTTATCACTTTTGATGTTTATATTTATGGTTTTAGTTTCGATATTTATAGATATACATATTTTTTCTTTTTCTTTTTGTTACGGAACGATTCAGTATAAGATCCCACGTAACTTTGTAACTCATAAGTCTATGTTGATAATTTATACGAGAATTACGCTGCATCACGCAGGAAATCCTACTAGTTATAATTAAAACCATGTGGACATACACTAGTACCATGAATTAATTTTAGAAAATGAAGATTAATCAAGAACCTTAATACAACAAATGCATGCTCTCAAAAGTTGTAGGTTTGATTTTGACTCTAGAAAGAATCATCTACTTTTTATTACAAGAGGACAACTTTTTCAAATTTTATCCAACTTTTTCTTTTAGAGAGGTTTTCAATATTTTGGTCAGGCATGATATATTTTAGTTTTAACGTATAAAGAGCAGTTGGAGGATCAATGTTGAACAATTGGATAAACTGATGTGTAAATGTAAACGAAATTATGCAAGAAGTGTTGATCAACCCATGAACACAAATAACCAAAACATGCCTGTATTAAAGAATGAATACAACACACATGCAACAGACAATTTACATACACTTAAATACATGTTTATATGCCTATGAAATGGTGCTTAATGTGCCATTGCAATGGGGTTCATATGTAGCCACCAATAACCACCTTTAACTAAGTATAAAATAATACTATATATAATAATTATAATAATACTAGTAACCCTAGATTATAACATTTCTAACATTCGCTATGTTAGACTAAGTTTAGTTTAGGTATATATGAACTTATAATATGTATTATGTGTGTGACATATCAATTAGTATACTAAGGACCTAGATTATAACATTAACATTCCCTCTGTTAGACTAGTCCCTCATGCCTTTTGATTCAAAGTTATTGGCAGCTATGCCTTTCTATCAATTGACATGTCTTTTAGAAAACATGGCATGAGATATGGGTTGCAAGCCTCACGAGGAAACAACACACCACTGGGAACAAAAGTTTATTCAGGAAACTATGCAATTCATTTGGTGTTGACGCTTATGCATATGAAAACAACAAGGAATACTACAGGGGAAAAGGTTGCATAGAGATTCAGTGGAGGACAAGACCATGCATCACTACAAGAAAACCGAGTTTTAGCGGCAACATATGTAGTAGGATATGTCTACTACGTGCCAACATTATAGAAAACCATACCAAGTGTGGAACAGTTGGCAAGGGTTCGAGATAAGTTTTGAGGCAAGTATTTGCCATGTGACAAAGACAGTTAAAGATTTTTTGAATGGGCGGACGAGAATGAAAAGGAGATCAAAAGTTTGCGATGTGAAGATGGGACTACTTGCCTATATGTGCCCAGAGATTGAGACAACTTTGGTGCATAACAAGGCCAAAGAACAATTTGCATCCAATGCATAGAAAGGGAAAGATCAGAAGGTAAACTCAAACAAAGGACAAAATGCAGACTTTAATGAAGATCATGAGAAGGAAATACTACGGAAACACTTTGAGATTTTCTCATTTGAAGCAAATAATGATGACGCCATGATTTTAAAAGAGAAGGGACCAATTGTGTACACAACACAAAGAAAATTTTGATCAAGAGTTTGAGAAAGTTATTTTTTGGTTTATGAAAGAGGTCATCAGATTATCCTTTTGGAACTCAACAGATTATCCTTTTGGAACTCCACACGAGTCTCTAACAGTTTGGTGGTTATGCAACCGTCAACAAGAACAAATTATGGAGAGAAGTAGCACTGCACATGGCTTATGGTTTAGGATTGCTAAACATAGCATGGAAAGTGAAATTGTGAAGACCCTAAAGATGGTGTATCTGCGCTACCTAGAGATGATGGAATGGTATCATTTAAATTATAAAAGAAGGGAAATCACCATAACAGTTGAAGGTGGTGGAAGATAAGGTTTGTAAGGCTAACCGGGTTTGTTGTGTGTCATGGATCACAAGTCAACATGGGTCACATGTTTAAGAATATGGGTCAGCAGAGGCTTACAAATTATTAGATCACGTTTTGGTTTGTTTATTTATCACATGCTTTGTTAGGCTTGGAGTCAAAGTAGTGGGTCTTTGTAACACCTCGTAAAAACCCGACCTATAAAATTCTGACACGTGTCCCGCTGACCCTTGTTGCCACGTGTTGGCTGGGAGGGACCAATTACGTCGTCATGTTATTTTATAACCTCTGAGCGATGTTTGAATAAGTCGAGGAGCAAATAGTGCCAAAATGTAAAACTTTATGTTCTGAAGAGGTCTTATGGACTGTAAGCCTTAGTGCTTACGGACCGTATGATCAAAGGAGATGCATCAGAGAGGCGGTTACGGACCGCAACTACATATGGTTACGGTCCGTAACCATTTCAAAACCAGGGGTGCCTAAACAAGCTTACGGACCGTAAGCTGAGAGCCATACGGTCCGTAAGCCACTGCCAGTGGCAGATCTCTTGGCAGCTTGCTGCCCTGCCACCTTACATGCGAATGCCACCCTTTTGGCTGGTCTTGCCACATCCAAGAACACTTATACTCGTCCTAGAGCAGCCCCTAACACCTGGCAAGCCCTCACACTCCTTCCTCAACTATAAATAGAGGCCTCCTTTGCCTCATTTACTTGCTCATTCCTCTCTTTCTCCTCCATTGCTCACTTGGGAAGTTTCTGATAGATTTGGGAGCACTCTCTGAGCTATCTAGTCTTATTTAGATCACATGTAAGTGTTCCAACTTGTTCTTTTCAGTTTTCGTAGGCTTTAAGCCAAAGTCAAAGCGTTTACGTAAAAACGCTTTAACCTTCGGCTAAGACCATTACAGTCCAGCCATTGTTCGATGCGAACATGGTTACGTGATTGTAATTAGGTAGTTGTTAATCTCTTAAAAGGGCACCTCCTAATTACCACGTTTACTTGGTCAATTGACGGGTCAAAGTTATTGTCAATAAAAGTCAACGGGTCAGTTTTTGAAAATAATTCATAACTAGTAATATAGGTGTTATAAAATATGGTTTGTCACTTTAATAACTTGGTAATAATAGTTAGAATATGTATAAACATGTTCGGCCCGTCAAGTCCAGGTCTAAGGTCGGTTCGCAACCGAAAGTCGCAAGGATTGACTCCTGCTTTAACTTTCAGTTCTGACCCGATTTAGCAACTTAGGCTACTGACTTTAAGTTGTTTTAGGACCATGTTATAGAATAGTATAATCCTCTGGAGTTATACTACATGGTCATCTAATATTCTGAGTTCTATGCAAGTATCCGATATTATGCCTATTTTTGACTTAAATGCCATTTTTGTCAAAACTAAGGTTTTAAACATAAATAAGCATACAAATGAGTTACCTACTGATATGGTAACTTAGTTTGATGTTAACATTCTGGTCATGAACTAAGTTTTAATTGAATATCGTAAAATATGCTTCTAAATGACTAAAATGCCCTTTTCGGCATTTTAGAAGGTTTAAACATAATTTCTTCACCAAAACCATTTACCTACTGATGTAATATCATAATTAGGACTTATTGAGGTGTTAATTCATATTATAAACTGAATTAATATTTAAGATTCGTACAATGCCGATAAATGACTAAACTACCCTTTTTCCGCATAAAACAGTTTTTAACCAAACTATTTATAACCAAACCTTTTACCTAATGATATAATGTGTTAAGTAACTTATTTTAGTTATATAAAACTGATCATGACTTCAGTTTTCACTAAACATCGAATTAATCGGCATTTAGCGATTTCTACGCCTTTTCGGCACATAGTATGGTTTAAAACCATAACTATGAACCAAAGCTTGCTACCTACTGATTTCTAAACTTATTTTAAATACTTTTATAGTATGTACAAGTCCCGAACTCAGAATCCCAAATATGACATCAAAGTTATTTGTGAAATGACCAAAATACCCTTACGGGACATAGTTTGGTTTAAAACTATCAACTACACATATATTTGATATCCTACTGTTATAACATCATAAAATACACATTTTTACAAAATGATTATGAACTAACATTAGTTTATTCTCAAACCTCTTTTAGAAGGCGTAAAATGACCAAAACGCCCTTTTAAGACGTAACTTGATTTTTAAACCACAATGGGCGTACATGTTGATATCTTACTGATATTATAACATGTTTAAAACATATTGGCATATGGAACATTTATATGACTCGTCTGGTTACCCGGTTTCGCTTATATGCGCACGGTTAAGACTACGTGATTAGTTTACGTATTTTAAATAAAACGGGTTTAACCTTATCATTTTTATATCAAAATCCAGAATGTTATGTGTTTACCTATATTATAGAAGTCTTAGTACTTTTCGGGTCTAAATAACATTCTATTCAAGTCTACGTCTTAACTAAGGACCCGTTAGTACTATAATTGGTTAATAACACCATCATTCAAGACTAGACGCCTTCCGGTAGATTGTGCTTGTACTTATCTATTGATTTGTGGCTGAGTTATTATTTTCTTGATGATTTAGCTCAGGTAAATACTCTTAGCCTATTTCCCTTATACGGGCTTGGGATACGATAAATTATTACCGCTTGGTCGGGTATGGGATCATGTTTGTCCACTTGTGATTTTAACTAAATCTCATAAATCGTTTTAATCTGTATTGCCTGATAACTTAAACATTGTGGGTGGACTTGACCGTGTCTAGGATATCCTTAGGCTCACTAAAGTGCTAGTGGCCACAACCTAAAGCATGGGGTGTAGGCATACATCGGTCAATTGCAAATTATACTATCTGCTTTCTATGTGAAAGTTCAGAAGTGGTGTGTCAGTCGATCATGTCTCGGTTTCTGTACTGAGCCCCATATGTGTTGGCAGGCTTGTAAAATTGTATACATGGTCATTTGTACTGTCCCAAGTTATTTATAAAAATGTGCCTAGTGCACTTAAAATGATTTATAAAATGATTTTCTAAGGATTTTCAAAACGTGTCAGTTGATTGTATTTACCAGTGTAAACTGAAGTATTTTCAAAAGATTAAGTTACAAGCACAGCACGAAATAGGCCGGAAGCTGCGTAGGCGACGACGTAAAGGATTTGAAACCCTTAGTTGTGCCTTAGAGTCTGTTGATCTCTTTTGTATATATTTTTACGATCCGCCTGTGGATCTTTATTACAATCCGTCTATAATTATTTTTTTCGAACTTTGAACATTATCGGGTTGTAATAATATTTTAAATCTAAGACTTCCGCTGTGTTGCTCTGTGTTGTTTGGTTTTGATGTTATTAAGTTACGCCACAATACTCCTTACCGGGATACACGTGGAAATCGGGGTGTGACATTCTTATTAATGGGTTGTTTGTAACTAGCTTGTAAGAGATGGCTAATGCATGTTTACAGTTTGTGGGGGTATGGGTTTAAATAGCTGCAAACATTAGGGTTGTTATGAGTGAGCCACTCTATACTTTTGTACTTCTGATTCAAGTTCTATAAAATGAATCTATTAGATAGTTCTTGATCAATCCATGTTGTAATTTTATTATTTAATTATGTGATCAAGGGCCTAAACGCCAACAATTGGTAACATATGAGATCAAATTGAAGTGGCATTGACTAACGCCTAACCGGAGGTTTACCATAACATCCTTGATTCCATATCAACTTTTTATTTTGGTGTAGCTACCAACCAAAGATGTAGAATGAAATGAAAAAGCAGTTTTGGATTTAGCTCGTTTGGCAGTTGAAAGGAAACTGAAAAAGAAGTAGCTTATATTCATCTTTGGTGGAAGAAGTCTTTTGCAAAAAAGTTTGATCATATAAGGGTTGGGAAGTTAAAATATAAAATGAGGTGAAGGGAAAGTAGATCTGAGAATTGAAGAGATTATAGGGTACTAACAATCGAGTACACAAAATAAATAGAGCAGCTCGTCATGGAATGGATAGGAAAGACTTACTGGTTCGTAGGAAAAATGGTTAGGAAGACATTAACGCATGTGGTGTTTGGTTGTTTCGTTTTGCGGATGAGAGAAAACCGTAAAGGCATGGGTCTTGTTCTTTTGGTTGGTGGAAGAAGCCTCTCGGTCATAGAAGTGTTTTGCGCTGAACGGGTTCTTTATGGTGATAAACAACAATCGGTTATGGATGACTTTAGATGTCATAAAGGAAGATGTGTATGTGTGGGGGGGGGGTGTAAAAGGGCTAAATGACCAAAAACGATGGGTTGTGAAGTGGTGATCTAGAAGCATCGTACTAGGTGGTATATAACAGTTGTTTTAAGGCTGAAATGGTGATGAAATAGTACTGATTAATGCAATTGAGATTGAATTCGGAGTTGATACTTGGTTCCCTCTTGTAGAGCTACGTGATTGCAGACGTAGGTTGAAAGTTGAGATAAAAGGAGGAACAATGTCATTGTTGTGAATGAATGGTGTGTACAAACAATGATTATGAGGTGAATTTAGGGCTAATGGAGTTTGTTCGCGAGCTATGGATCACAGGTCAGCATGGGTCCCGAGTTCAACAATATGGGTAACAAAGGCATACGTTTTTATTATATAAGATGTTGGTTTTTTTATGTGTCATATGTGTTATTAGGTTTAAATGGAGTCAACGTGGTGTTCTAGTTGATAGGCTGTTTGTTACTAGTTTGTACGAGTGGGTTAGTGCAAGTTCATAATACATACATGGGTATGGGCTTATATAGCCGCCAACATTAGGGTTATTCTTAGTGTGTTTTCTTTTACTTTTGTACTTTTGATTCAATTGTTATTAAAAACTCGATCAAAGAGTTCTCTTGATCAACCGTTGGTGTAATTTTGTTTGTTTAATGTTGTGATCATGGGCATGAACACAAACAAGGTTTACCCACTACCAAAGTAATATCTTGATTATATGCTTAACGAGTTAACATCTTTAATATTTATTCTGTTGTACCTTGATTTATCTGTGACATGAAAATTATGATTCAAGTTTATTTTGTCATATTATTCGAAGATGAGCTAATAATATTTTGTGTAATTCATAGTGGTTTTCAATTGATGATGATGGAAAAACACAAGAAATGATATCGACAATGAAGTTTGTGCCTTCAATTAATGGATATAGACGTATACCACGATCTGAACATGAATCTCGGTTATGTCTCTTATCTCTGTTTCAAGAAAATAATTCATTAGGCTAATCTACAACTTTTGGGTGAATAGAAAGAAGAATATATCATTCACTTTTAAAAACCCAAGGATTTTTAAATTATGTGTATGTTATGTTATTACCTATAAATGTATAGGTAAACATTTAGAAGTTAAAAACAGAAACAAATTGGTCTAACGATATTAATTAAGATAGCATACTTATTTATAAATAAAAACGTAAGGACTTTAAAAACCATGAACCATTAATAAAACTAAATGACTTAGGTTTAATGATTTTGGTTGTCTAACATGTTCAGGTTCTCTATGGTAGTAGATGTTTGCTCACCACGTCGTAAAATGCAAGTCAAGATAAGAACACAGTTTCTGTCATACCATGAAACATATGCAGCTTACCTAGTATGCAAATCCTATTCTTGGCTAGAAGATATTGCTTCATATCTTCTGATCTATAGATTGAACTACAACAGTAAATCATATATTTCATATCCTAGTAAGATGGAAGAGAGTGGATGGTGGATGTTTGAAGATATTGCTTCATATCTTCAGATCTATAGATTGAACTACAACAGTAAATCATATATTTCATATCCTAGTAAGATGGAAGAACACTAAATTGCAACAATAATTAAGTGTTCAAAATTTCCATTTCATTTCATTTCATCAATTCAATGGGACATTGTTTTGAATAGGAATAACATCTTGAAAGTGAACATAACTAAACATCGAAATACATAGATAAAATTTGGGTGAGTTTCTAATTCCACACTAAGTAGTTTTCTTGTGGCATCATTATACATTTCCTTCAACATGTAATAACTATCCGTCCACATAAATAATTTCAGTGAGCATACTAGTTTTGTCTGCATAACATATAAAAGATTGGTTCTCAAATCCACATGTTAAAGTAGACTAACTATGTTACATTATAGAATGCGTAACTAAGCATCAATCCAAAGTTACCACTAGCGTAATCTTATCACTGAAATGAATACGACCACGAGCGTAATCTTGTCACCGAAGTTACCAAGACTGTAAAGTATAACTTAACAATGACCACAAATGGGCGGTGTGCTAATCCTATAGCGCTATACATGTTAAGGGAGGCTTGCATGGTTAATGACGTAATAGTAAGCATGAAATGTCAAGAATGGAATCACAATAAGAATATCAATTAAGCATGTGTATGAATTGAGTGTTTGCATAAGATTGTTTGTATGTGTGTATGTGAATTTAGTATTTTACAATTTTACATGTTACAACTCAAGTAGTGATTAAAACAAAAAAATGGGTAAAGTATACTCATGGTTGGGAAGATAAGTTCCACAAATGTGAGTGAGCAGTTTGAGAGGGTGGAATCACCAAGTTACCCTAAAAAGAATAAACGAAGTTGTATGGGTATGATGAGTTTAAGTTTTGAAACAGACGGGAATTATATGCGTATGAAAGTACGTAAAACATACCTTGTTTTGGACACTTAAGTTGGACACTAATGTTAATTGTGTTTTTCATGGGTACTAAGTCACCCATTAGAAGTCCGAAACTAACACATTTTCCACCTTAACATATAACATTCAACCATGAGTTCGGTTGATATTGTGGTTAGATTTTTGAGATTTGTACATTATATGCATTATTATGTATATTATATATATTTAGTATATTATATGTCAGTCATGTGTTAGTCAAGTATTGTCAAGCGTGGATAGGATAAATCCTTTAACCTGAAGAATTCACCAATGGCCAAATCATCATACGGATGATTCGATAGTCATAATACAATATGAAGAACGTAATTAAATCATCTAATTCACCAAGTAGCCAAGTGAGTTTAACTAGACGAGTGCAGACATGGTTATGGTTGGAGATGTGGTGTAGTTTGTTCACTTTGTTTGCTTGGAAGCTACTTGGTGACTAAGGTTATATGAAATGTAAACATATAATCATAATATTTCTGGAACAAAACTTCAATCCAAACCTATTGAATATAAGGTTTGTTGCAACTTGAAGATGTTCCAAACATGAAGCAAGATGAACAAGTTTAGAAGTTCTTACCAAAACTCAAGAAAAATCCTAACTTTGGACCTCAAAATGGTGATGTACCATCTTTTTTAACCTTAGAAAACATGTGGTAGCACTCCTAGAGGTAATCCAAGGAAGGGTAAACAAGAAAACAAGAAGAAAGTTGCATAAACAAGCTAAAAACTCACTATTTTTGAACTTAAATGAATCTGTCTAAGCTTGAGAATTTTGATGATTTGAGTGGGGTTGGAAGTGATTAGAGAGTGTTAAGATTGTTTAGGAGGTGTGGGGGTGTTGTATTTAAAAGTGGGGTATTACGGTTTAGGAGTTAATGAAGGTAGTTGGGAGTTAGAGGGGAGGGAAGGTTCAAAATAGGCAAAATTCATGAGCTGAAAAAGGAGTCTACCGGACTAAGTCCTTGTGGACGGTAAGGGTTTTTGCTTGTGGTCCGTAAGGCCTTCAAAGCTCCAACAAAATCATTTTGGTCCTTGAGGGTTGGTTTGGTTGTTATTTGGTGCACCTAACACATAGTTAAACACTTTTTTACGGGTTTAAAGTGTAGGTAAGCATGTGTAATGGATGAACATGTATGAACTTAATTCTGAGAAAATATAATCTCGATGTATGGCTCAATTTTGAATATAAACAAATAATATAAAATGTAGTTTCCATTATGACAAGTCTCGGAATTACAAGGACTGAAATGAACATAAGAATTACAAGTAAATGAAAAAGAATAAGAAATTACGAAAGTTACAGTGTCCCCTACTTTAGGAAAGTTCATCCCGAAATTTATTCAAGAGAAGATTCTGGGAAGAGGTGTGGGTACCTGGTCTTCATTTTGTCCTCGTGTTCCCATGTAAATTCAGCACCTCGCTTTCCTTTCTAACATACTTTGACTATAGGAATACGACTACGCCATAGTTCTTTGACTTCACGATCCATGATTTTCACTGCTTTCTCTTTGAAGTGCGTAGACTCATTGATACGTGTGTCATTGATATGCACCAAATGTAACATATAAATTATATCAAATAAGGTATAAAATCAACCCTTTTTAGTACTAGTGTTGGAAAAAGTGTGTTTCTTTGTATACCTTTGATTTTCAAGATTAAAAGAGCTTAAACATACAAAAGGAACAAATTAATGGCAAAAAACTAACATAAATACAAAAGAAGAGAAGTTGATACATCATAACGACCCTCCGAGCTTCACCCCAAGACCAAAAACAACAAATCAAAAGGCAAGCACGGGGCCGTTCCCCACTCCAGATTCCATGAAGAAATAGACAAATAGAGGCATACAAGAGACACGGGGCCGTGTCCCATGGACACGGGTCGTGGTTAATTCCCAGATATGCAAAATCATGGATAGTCAGCAAGTACAAGGGCCACGGGCCATGCCGTTGACACACAGGGCCGTGTGAGCATACGGACTGACGTAACTCATTAAATGAAGACAAAGAAGACGGAGGCATGGGTCCGTGCCCTCTGGGCATAGGGTCGTGTAAATTGTCTGTTTCCAGCTATAAATAGGGGTACTTTGTTCAATTACAATCTATCCCTTGGCAAACCACTTCTCTCACACCTGCCTCCACTCGACCACCACAATACCATCATCATCCACCCCATTCATCCATCATCCATCTTTAGAGTGTGTAGTAGTCTCAGGATCCATGATTGATCGTAAGAGTTTTTGTCAAACAAAGGCCATGATTGGCTAATATCTTACATCACTTGGTGAAGACAAGTCTTTTAATTAGGTTTGTATTGATGACTTTAACTACTAGTTTTTTTATATTGAAAGTGAACTTTATTCTATCATCTCTTCATGTTTTGTTGATTCACTCATTCGTAGCTTTACGGTCTATATAAAGCACGTTAACTGCCTGGAAGGGGGTTAGAAAGGTGGTTTGGGTAAAGTTCTGCCTCGTTCAGTGTATAGATCCTACGAGGACTTGATTCAAGCTTATTAGGACTTCCTTTGAGACATAGCATCAAATATGGGGAAGTAAGAACGACTTGAATCCCTTATAATAAAACTACTATTGAAACTTTAAACCCGACTATTTCCCTGCTGACTCAGACCAATATGTGAGAGGGTATTGTTGCCTCCAAAAGAGGGACATGCCGCATTTTGCATTATTAACTTACTTAATTATCTTTCAATATTCAGGTCTTGCAAGACTGCATCCATGCTGACTTAAACCAATATGGCCGAGGGTAGCGTTGGCTCTAAAAGAGGGTCATGCCATTATAACTAGGATAATCTCTTAAAAAACCCAAAATGTATCTTCCAATATTCCGGCCTTGCAGGACTGCATCCATGCTGACTCAGACCAATATGGCCAAGGGTAGCGTCGCCTCCAAAAGAGGGCCATGCCACTATAACTAAATAATCTCTTAAAAAAGCCAAAGTGCGGAAATCATCAAATGATACGTAAAAGATGAGTCGGAACCAAGTGATTCTATCTTGTTTATTTGTATCTTTTATTTATTTAATTTCTTTATTAAAATATTTTCTCAACAATTTGGTTAGATTAGACGATGACGATATTCCGGTATTAAAAGCTCTTGTGTCCTTGGATGACCTTGGTATCTTACCAGCACTATACTACGCCAATGATGGGTGCACTTGCCCTAACATGTTGTAGAGAGTGATAGTGTTATATCGTGTTTTATAAAATTTAAAGCTTGGTACATTTTGTCTGCACCGGGATGAATGGAATACCGTGATTTATGTACTTCGTTCATCAAAAGATCGCTAAGGTAGTCATGGTTGGAAACCTAAATATTGCCGAGATAGTGGATGATACCTTTAGATTTAGACTCGAGTTGACTTCGGCACCACACTGCATATTGTCATACAAATTATTTTTGTTGACGCGCGAGTATTGTGCTTCGCAAATACAAGATTGAAAGTCAGTTTGGATTTGGAAGCAATGAGAACGATTGGTAACATGAACGCCAAGAGCCTTGACGTGATTCTTTTTACAAATAGTTTCGGCCAAGACATACGCTTTATCGGGATGGTAGCGAATCTTGCAATCATACTCGTTTAACAAGTTGACCCATCGTCTCTGATGCATGTTGAGTTCTTTTTGGTTAAACATGTGCTGGAGACTTTTATGGTCGGTGAAGAGCAAACACTTGTACCATACATGTAACGTCTCCAAATCATTAAGGAAGAAAGAATCGCACCGGTTTGAGATCATGGATGGTGTAGTTTTTCTCGGTGATTTTGAGTTGCTTTGATGCATTGGCGATGACTTTCCTTCGTTGCATAAAAACGCAACCGAGACCTTGGTTGGAAGCATAATAATAGACAAGGAAATCGTGGTTTCCGTCAAGAAGGGCTAGGATTAGAGCATCCAAAGCATACGCTTGAGAGTTTGAAAGGACTCCTCTTGCTTGGGACCCTAAGCAAAAGGTTTATCCTTTTGTGTCAATGAGGTGAGAGGCACGATGATTGTCAAGAAGTTGGAGATGAACTAATGGCAGTTACCCGCCAATCCAAGGAATGGACAGACTTTGGTAGGGGATTTCAGCGCAATCCAATTCTTAACGGCTTTGATTTTGGTTAGATCAACGTGGATTCCCTTTACGTTTATGATGTGACCAAGGAATTGAACTTCTTGTAGGCAAAATTCACATTTAGAGAATTTAGCGTACAATCGTTCGGCTCGAAGGAGTTCCGAGATTAAACGCAAGTGTCGCTCGTGTTCGGTTTTGGATTTGGAATAGATTAAGATATTTTACAAAACGATCGAGGTAGGGTTTACACACATAGTTCATCAGATCCATGAAAACGACGGGTCTGTTGGTTAAACCGAAAGGCAAAACCATGAATTCCCAATGACCATACCTTGTGCGAAATGCGGTTTTTGGGATATCTTCTCTGTGCACACGAAGTTGATGATAACCGGAATGAAGACTAATTTTTGGGAAACACGTTGCTTCTTGGAGTTGGTCGAAGAGGTTGTTAATGCGAGGAAAGGGATAACGGTTTTTGACGGTGAGTTTGTTGAGTTCATGGTAGCACCCCTGAACAATCTACCTCACGGCATGAAATTCTAGGAAAACTATGGTTTATATTCTAACTTGATCTAGAAAACGTGGAAGGAAAACTAAGGGGATATTCTCAAAAAGTATCTAACCCTAGCAATCTAACACTAAAGAGAATTCGACAAAATCTCAACTCACGGTTATCTAGACTGGTAGAACACTAAATCCTATTCAAACCCTAATCACAGTTTCTATGGGAAATCATATATATTAACTATAAACTAGCCACTAACACACAGTCCACGACCTAACCAGCATTCATACATGAAAGACATCCACAAGAACACAAATGAAAGATATGAAAAAGATTCAAACCAGATTAAGCATGCTTGTACACTAGAACATTGAAACCAAAGTTTAATACTTTATTTATCAAATCCACATAATTATCCAAAAACCAAAAAGAAACAAATCAAACAAGTGTATTTATCATATGACCTAGATAGTGATAATAAAACTAGCCTAACATTGTCATGAAATCAAGAACATTCATCTTCAACAGTTTACAAAACATGTTAAAGGAATATAAACGAAAGAACTGAGTAACAAGATGATTAACACCCAAAAGATTCGATCCCATGCTTCAATTCTTCACTCCAGAGATCTTCAAAATCTCCTTTTTCAACTTTTTAAATCATCTAGGGTTGTCTGGTTATGATTAGTGTTAAACATGGGCTTAAATAGGGCCAAATGTTGATGCTCGATGTCTGTTGTCTGCGTCTTAGGTCTAGTCTGATTGTACAGGATTAGAAGAGTCGAATGTTAAAGTTATGATTGTGTTTATAACCACTTCATATGAATTGAGCTTAGTACGAAGTGGTGAGTCTATATATAGGTTCGTTGGGTCTTTCAATGTAACAGTTTTTGCAAAGTAGGCAACGAAGCTCTGCTGGATTTCAGACTGATTGTAACGTTTACCAAATCAATAAAATCAATGCTTAAACAGTAATTCTTATGTATTGTCATTATTTCATATAAATTCCGCATATGTGGACTAGAAACAAATCGAGGAACCTTTGCTAAGGAGGAAAATGGTCCTACAACAAACATTTAAGTTTTACGCGTTGACCAGGGCACACACCACGTTGCGCGAGGTGCTGGTGCTCTCTAGCCGCATGACGTGTCCGACATACGAACTGAGAAAATCGTTTCGTCCATAACTTCTTCATTTCAACTCTGTTTTCTTTACCGTTTTCACCTACTGAAGAAACCCTAGATCAACTGGACCGGAATCTAAGTAGATCTATGGAATGGGCTCTGCATAAAAGGGTTAACCCTTCGTTTGGTTTCATGATGGATGATGGATAAAACAGTACTCTGGCTGAACCTGCAAAACAGAACACCGTTAGCTCGCCACGGGGAGAAGGGGGTTCTCTCCGTGACCACCCTCCAGCGTGAGAAGAAGTACAGGTAGTCGGAAGTAAGTATTATAAGAGAGAGAGAGTAGTTGAGAGTGAATACCTTTCCTTGAACTCCAAGTTACTAATTTATAGCCGGTGTTTGGCGCCAAATGGAGAGATTGTTAACTTTAACAGAATCTTCTGCTATTCCGTTAATGTTTGTTGGCAATCCGTTAGTGCACACGGATCGTGAGCTCATCAGCGGTTAGGGAGGTGCCACGTGTCAACATGAGATCACTACATCTTATAAATGTGAGCATGCCATCACCGTGATCTTCCTCAGCCGTCCAGATGCTGCCATGTGGCAATTGGTTATAAACAAAAAGATGCTTGCACGATTGGGTGTTAATGGCTTCTAGAAGGTTTCACAGTTGTTACCCATCTATTACTCATCATGTGTACATTCTGTTACAATAGAAAAGATTCCCTTTGCTTCTGCACCAAGTCAAGGATTTTGCTAAGGGAAAGTTTCTCAGGATTTACTGTTTCCTTGCGCGAGAAGCGCAAGTCAGTTAACTGATCTTCCTTCTTCTCCTTGCTGCTTAGCGCAACGTTTGGTGGATACTTGCTTTGATATAAATATCTGCGCAAGGTTTGTGCATGAAGCATTATTAAACGAGAATGTTCAAGGTTAACTTTGAACCTTGCGAGCCCGCGCAAGGTAGTTAAATGAAGCATTATCAAACGAGAATGTTCAAGTTTAACTTTGAACCTTGCGCGGTAAATGAAGCATTATCAAACGAGAATGTTCAAGGTTAACTTTGAACCTTGCGCGAGCCCGCGCAAGGTAGTTAAATGAAGCATTTATCCAAAGAGAATGTTTAGGCTTTTAACTTTGAACCATGCGCGAGCCCGTGCAAGGTAGTTATATGATCCTTTCCTCTCTTGGATATTCGGCGCAGAGTTCTAATAAATCTTATTTTGGCAAAGAAGTCTGCGTGCAGTTTTCTTAGAAGTTATTAGTGGGTATGGTTTCCTTGATTGGCGCAAGGTTTTTGGGACCATACCCCTTACAAGTCCCCCCAGTCCAGTGTTGCTCCTATGTAAGAATAAAAAGTAGGTGGAGCACTGGACTTAATATAAATGTGCTTCGCTAGGTAAGGACTAGCTTTTTGTTGCTTTATTCATCTTGGTGACGTGTCGTAAGTGAAAGATTTCGATAATCTTGCTACCAACTTTCTTTTTGCTCCGTCCTGGAAAGCGGTTTTACCGGTGGCGATTGCCACGACGGCTGATGCGCCGGCCGGCTACATCACGTTATTTTATGATTATTTTAGCGAAGGGAACTTCCGGCTTCCGGTGACCCATTTTTTGCTGGAAATTCTTGGTTTTTACAAGCTTCATATTTCTCAGTTGAGCCCGATGGGAATGGTTAGGATCCGGCATTTTTAGTTTGTTTGCCGGTCGATGCAGATCGTACTAACGGTTGAGAGGTTTAGAGTCTTCTACCAGTTGCACTGTTCGTTAGTTTTTATTCATTCCAACAGCATGTGCAAGCCAAACCATTGCTGTTACCCGCCCAAATCTTACCACGACTGGAAACAGAAGTTCTTCTTCATAAAGGCGGCGGCTATCCCGATGAAGATGACATTCCGAGCCGGTGAGATCGAGCTGGAGACCCTTCCCATACCTGCCGACGAGGTGTGGTATCAGGATATTAAAGATGTGCCCAACATTGTTTTGCCGGAGAGGGCCCTCATCGCTGCTGGGATGAGTAGTTTTTGGAAGAAAGATCGCCGGGAAAAACCGGTGTATACTGAAGACGGAACTGGTACGTAACCGTTTAACTTCTTAGTAATATCCTTTAATAGATATATACTGATGCAAAAATGCTTGTTATGTAGCTGCGCCACTCTTCCTGGTCTCTTTCAAGAGAGAGAAAGGGAAAATGGCCGTCGTGCCCATTGCTGAAGGTGAGGAAACTTGGTTCTCACAAATCTTGGGAAACTTTGAGCTGCCCAAGAAGGAGGATCTGGAGGCGCAACCATCTTCGAAGACTGGTAATTAAATTCTTACAAAGACTAAGTTGATATTGCAATATTACTCTTGAACATATTTTCTAAGTAATATTGCAATATAACTAATGGCGCAACCTTTGCTCAATATGATTGATTATGTAGGTGATTTGCTAAACTTGGGCGTAGGCCCTGACTCGAAGAAGAAAAAGAAACCAACTGTTGCTGCAGCTGCTGCACCTCCCCCTTCCAACCCGGATCAAAAAACCAAGCCATCAGCTGCTGCGAAAGCTGAGGGTAAGAAAGGTACGCGTCTTGTATCTGACTCTTGGTGCAATTATGTGGTGGCGTCGGACTCACTGGAGGGTCTTGCGCCTGTAGGTTTGAAGGAACCGAAGCCAGAACCCATTGACACCTCATCTCTTCCAGCTGCGAACCCAGACGATCCCTTAGAAATACCCTCTAGCCCGGAAGAGGCGTTGAAGCGCACTTCCAAGAAGAGGAAAGAGGCGGAAACTAAAACTCCTGTGCCAACAAAATTTGCGCGCCCGCGCATTGGCAAGAAGGGCAATCTGGATGCCTTTGCAAAGAAATTATCACCCGGTATGTTTAGTTTGTTGCGCATTTTTGTCAAAAAAGTTGCGCAGAATCTTATACTTGGTATTTGTTAATATGCTTTGCAGAGAAAATGGTGAAGGCTGCACCGGCCACCTCATTTGCTATACCATCACCGCGCAGGCATGAGAACGTTAAGGAGGGAGATGCGGGGCAAGAAACTCCTGTTTTTGATGCTGACTCCATCGTCCGGGAAAATATTGAGAAGGTGGCTCCGGAAGAAGAGCCCAAAAATTTTGATGCTGAGAATCCTGCTGGCGAGCAGGTTAAAGATACAACTACAGATGTTGGGGTGAGAGATACTGCTTCCGCAGAACAAGAAAAAATATCTTCCCCTGTGCCGGAACCGTCAAAGTTGATATCCAAGGGAGCTGGACCTTCAACACAAAGCGAAGGTTTTGTGTTTGTTGAGGATTCGGAGGAGGGGTCGCCCATTCGCCCAGAGCAGACGCCTGGGGACTAATATTATCGTTCTTATTCCGAGAGGCGGGCCTCTGCGATTCATCAGCCCGTGTGGAAAGTTAGACAGGGTGATGTTTTTACGGATTGGCCCTCCTGAAGGGAGTTGTATAAGGGCATTTTCCCGCCGGTGGAGGTGAAGCGTCAGGAAGAAAAAGACCACGAGGCTACTTACGAGTCATATTTGCAAGAGTCTGCCCTTGCCTCTTCCACTATAAACAGGATTGTGCGCGAATGGCGCATCATGAACAAGGAGTGGGATGAGGTTGAGCTTGATAAGGCGAAGGCCAAACTCGAGAAAGAGAAGACGTTAAAGATGCTCGTCGATTTTGAGGCGGAAAAGGCCTAGTTTGAGGAGGAGAAGAAGACCGAAGAGTGGTCTGCGCTGTCGCGGAAGCGTAAGTGTGAGGCCTCTGCTGTGCAATATGCGGACGAGCGCAAGCGCTTTGTGGAGGCTTGTGATCGTGATAACAAAGAAAAGATATCTCTGCGCAACGAGATTGAGAAACTCAAGAAAGAGAAAGCTGATGCTATTGCAGCAGTAGAAGAGGCGCGCTCACACAGAGAAAGGAGCGAGCAGAATGAGGTATCATCCAAAATGACTCTCCTTCTTAAGAATAAAGAAATTATGATCTAACTGCTATGCTATTTGACCAGGCGCGGCTGCAAGATGAGGTTGATAGTTTGAAAAAAGATATCAACCTTCACCGAACAGAGAAAGCCGAGTTGATCCGCCGTTTAACTGAAGGTGAACAAAAACTTAACGACACGGAGGTCGCTCGCGCTACAGCAGAAAGCCTGACCGAATCCCTCATGAACCAGCTTATCTGGTTGCGGGAGTACGGGATTGTGGAGGTAATATTCCCTTTTCTTTATACATGTCTGGTTTGATTGTCGCAACATATACTGATTGTATTTGTATACAGATCGCAAATGCCATCCTTAACTCTACGAAGTTGGATGAGAGAGTAGCAGAATTGATGATGGCGGCGCGCAATGGCGGGCATGCGGAGGGCTATAGAGAGTGCACTTTGCACGTGGCACATGCGCTGAAGACCGAATGGGATACAAGCCGTGCTGCCACGCATGGGCTAAATACTGCCGCCATTTATTCTGCTGCTAAAGAAAAATATGATCAATTGCAGATTCCGATTATGGACCTTGTGGATGCCGCGCTGCAGCAAGATGACTTTGTTGATAAATTAAAGGAGATCTTTTCTTCAACAGAGAAGCAGGCGAGAACCAAATCCATAGAATAGGAAATTTGTAATTTTTTACTTTGTGATAATTTGTAACGTTTGCACTGCTGCGCAAGTACTGTGGATGTGAATGTAATATATTTCAGCTTTACAATGTTTGCATGGGACCAATTACTTGTGTAGGATAGACAAATGAACAATTTCTTTTCTCATGTGTGAGCGTAAGTATGAAGTTAGCTTGTGGCTCATGAGTTTGTGTTTTTGTTTATCCAAAGGAATTGCATGCATTTGTAAATGAATATATACAAGACTGTAAGTAGTGGCAGAGTATTTTATTCATACTGATAAAGCGCAAAATTATGGCTGCCACTAAGATTACATAACAAAATAAAGTAAGCAGTCTCGTTACGCAACGCTCAGAAGTTGCTTAGAAGACTGAGATTAGATATAACATCGGCGTAGTTGTTGGGGGTTCCATGTTCGAGAAACGTTGGATCCGTCCATATGCTTCAGAGTGTACGCGCCTTTTCCCAATACTTCATTTATCACGTACGGACCTTCCCAGCACGGGGCTAACTTCCCCGGTTTTTCGGCATTCGACGCTTCATTATCGGTAAAACAAAGTCACCAGGCAAAAAGGAACAGATGCGCACCCTTTTGTTGTAATACCTTTCAAGCTGAGACTTGTACTTAGCTTCGCGAATTGCTGCATTTTCTCGTCGTTCTTCCAATTAGTCTAGGTCGATGCGCCTTTGTTCTTCGTTATCTTGTTTTTCCAAAGCTAGAATTCTTGGAGATGGTAACCTAATTTCGGCAGGAATCACAGCTTCCGTGCCGTACACAAGGGTAAAAGGAGTTTCTCCAGTACTAGTCTTGGGCATAGTTCGGTGTGCCCACAAGATGCTAGGCAATTCGTCAACCCACCCCCGCCGTGCCGTGCCAAGGCGGGCCTTGATACCGTCGACCAGCTGTTTGTTTATGCTTTCAACTTGACCATTTGCTTGTGGGTGCGCAACAGAAGCGAAAACATGCTGGATTCCCATTTCGGTCATCCATGCTTGCAACTCTTCAGCCGTTAAATTTGGACCGTTGTCTGTAATAATGCGTATGGCAGACCAAACGGCAAATAATGTATTCCCAAATGAATTTGCGAATTACCATCGCCGTAGTAGAAGCTAAAGGTTTGGCTTCAACCCATTTGGTGAAGTAATCGACTGCAACAATGATAAACTTGACTGTGCCGGGCGCATCCGGAAGTGGTCCCACTAAATCAATGGGCCATTGTTGAAATGGCCAAGATGTTGTGACGGGTACCAAAGGATTCTTTGGGCGTAACGTTTTAGGGGCATGCCTTTGGCAGGAGATGCATTTGCGCAAGATTTCTACCACGTCAACGTACATTCCGGGCCAATAATGCCCTGCGCTTTTCACTTTGGCTACTACCATGCGCGGCCCAGAATGTATGCCACATAGCCCCTCATGGACCTCCCTGATCAGGTATTGAGCATCATGTTTGTTAGCACAGCGGAGCGAAGGACCCATGTAAGAGCGTCGGTACAGAATACCTTCAACCATTTCGTAATTGAGGGCTTTGCATCGTAACTTACGTGCTGGCGCTTTATCTTCTGGTAAAGAATCATGTAACAAATACATCATTAATGAAGACAGATGGATCTCCTACTTCGACCATTGTCACTTGTCTGAGAGGGACTGATGGATTATTTAAAACTTCGATGCGAACTTCTTTTTCCAAATGCTTGAAACTAGTTGCTGCGAGTTTACTTAAAGCGTCAGCATGTTTATTTTCGCTTCGCTTGACGTGTGTGATTTTAAATTGTTGGAACTGTGCTATAAGAGCCTTGGCTTGCGCCAAGTATAAAGCCATGATATCTCCCTTTGCATCGTACGTTCCAATTACTTGCTCAGCAACTAGTAATGAATCAACATGGGCTTCTAAATTTGTTGCACCCATTTTGATAGCGAGGCGTAAGCCTACTAGGAAAGCTTCATATTCGGCCTCGTTGTTGGTGCTTTTAAAATCCAACCGAATTGCATATGTGAATTCAGCTCCCTCTCGACTCATTAATCGAAGACCTGCTCCAGCCCCATCACTGTTTGATGCGCCATCTGTAACTGTGTCCATGCTCGATTGTCTATGACTGGGACTGGGTTTTGAATTGCTTGGCATTCTTCAAGTTTATCAGCGGGAATTTCAGCGATGAAATCTGCCAAAACTTGGCCTTTGATAGCTGTTCTAGGTTTATAACAGATGTTATAACCTCCCAATTCTATTGCCCACTTCGCAAGTCGTCCAGAAACATCTGGTTTGCTCAGGACTTGGCCAATGTGAAAATTTGTTAAAACTGTAATAACATGTCCTGAAAAGTATCTTCGCAGCCTGCGCGAAGCATGGACCAATGCTAAAACTAATTTCTCCATAATTGAATACCTTGTCTCTGGATCGTTCAACATCTTGCTGATATAATAAATTGGATACTGGACCCCTTCGCATTCTACCAACAAGACAGCACCTACTACTACCTCAGATGCAGCAAGATATAAGACCATGGGTTCTTCAAGTTGAACTAAACAATCTTTCATCTGCTGGAAAGCTTGATCAGCTTCAGGAGTCCATACGAACTCTTTGCTCTTCGTACAATTGCGTAAGGTTCAAATAAATGGATAAGACTTTGCAGCATGATTGGCGAGGAAGCGGTTTAGTGCAGCTAACCTTCCAGCCAAACGTTGGATCTCTTTGATGGTATTGGCTCGACCTTCTCAGGATTAACTTTGAAACCGTCTTTGGTGACGATGAAACCCAAAAATTTGCCCTCCTCCATGCCGAAGGAGCATTTGCTTGGATTTAACTTTAGATTTACACCTCGTAGAGAATCAAAAGTTCGTTGGATGTTGTCTAACATAGTGTCTTCTGAATTACACATAATGACCAAATCATCAATGTAGACTTCCACAGTTTTCCCGATATCATCTCCATACACTGTATCCATCAATCTTTGATAAGTAGCTCCCGCATTGCGGAGACCAAAAGGCATTTTGGTATAACAAAAAATGCCCTTCTCCGTGCAAAAAGCGGTTTTATCTTCGTCCTCTTTTTTCATCAAGATTTGATGATAACCTTTATAACAATCTAGAAAACATTTCCAGCGAAAGGAAGCTAATGAGTCAACCTTTTTGTCAATCTCAGGGAGAGAATAACAATCTTTCGGACACGCCTTGTTTAGATCTTTAAAATTTACGCACATCTGCCATCCGCCATTATGTTTCTTTACCATGACTGGGTTTGCCACCCAGGTCTGGTATTTGACTTCGCGTAGAATACCAGCATTTAATAACTTGGTGACTTGTTCGTTCATCGCCTCTGTCTTTTCTGACCTGAGGCTGCGCTTTTTCTGCACAATTGGTTCTGCTGACGGAAAAACATTTAGACAATGTTCCGCAACGTTGCGCGGGACACCGACCATGTCGGCAGGTGTCCAGGCGAAAATGTCTTTGTTTCGAAACAACAGTAGTTTAAGCTTTGCGTGAATTTCAATACTGACTGCAGGCCCTAATAAGATTGTTTGCTCAGGATACTTATTGTTGAGTACCCACTTTTCTGGTTCGTTACTTGGCAATGTCTTGACAGCCTTCATAACTGGTTCTTCAATTGACATGATTTCTTTCCACGCGTAAAGTATAGCTATACCATTTGGTGTCGGAAAACCACAAGCAACATGCGGAGCGGAAGTAATCATACTAAAATCACGTTGCGCGCGGCGTCCCAGTAGTACATCGTGACGGGAATTTGCCGGCATCACCATGAAGTTGACATTACTCGTTCGAGAACACCTCCCATCAGATAAAGTAACAGGAAAAAAGATTTGTCCTAGAGGAAAGACAACCTCATTGCAGAACCCAGTTAATGGAAAATCAACTAGTTCCAAGCGTGCCTTATCCTCAGGATCTAGCTGCTTGAAGCACTGCTCATACATAATATCCATGGAACTACTCGGATCTATAAACATATAGTCTGTTTGGTAGTGCCCAAAGATACTGGTGATAACTACTGGCCGGTCTTCTTGAGGACCTACTGGAACGATAGGAAAAATGACTTGCCGTTCGCGCCAAGTGTTGTTTTGAAAATGTTGAAGGCTACGCTTGTGCGATGATCCACCTTGAATCATGGAAAGGTGCTGTTTCATTTTCTTGTTGCCAGGCCCTTCGTTCTCGCGCGTAATCTGTTTAATCTCTTTGCGCACATTCTGGAGTAGATGTGTAAGCTTCCCACTCTTTAATGCTTTTCAATCTCCGTGCGCAGACTGATGCAGTTATCTGTTGTGTGGCCTGTGTCTCTATGATAGTCACAGAACAAATTCGGGTCTTGCCCTTTCTTTGTTTTTCATTGGTTGTGGCTGTTTGAACTGATAATTCTCAGTGCTGAGAACCTCAGCTGGAGATTTCGTTAAGGGAGTCCACTGACGTTCCCTATTCTCTTGCTTAATCGCTTTTTGAGTTATTATCTTGTTGATTGTTGCTCGCGCATCAATCGGTGAATAAGGAGAGTACGAATTCTGACTTGACTCTTTCCAATTTCTCTTATTCTTGCGACTACCTCTACTCAGGTCTTGCGGACGATTCTGAGGTAGAGGTGGCCTGTTAGAACTTAAGTTGCGCTCAGTCTGGGCGTAGACCTTGGCTGCCGCCATGAGTTTATCCTAGTTTTTTGGAAGGCCAGTTGTACTAGACAACACTTTAATCATTTCGTCACACCTTACCGCATACTTGAACTGCGCGCGTATAAGGTCTTCATGGACATCTCCAATCTCCAACACCTCTTTATTGTAATGCGTTATAAAATCTTCGAGGCTTTCAGCGTCCCTCTGCTAGATATTCATTACATCTGAGGAATCGCGCACGTATCGCTGTTGCTGACTAAAGTGTGTAAGAAAATTTTCTTTTAAGTCATTCCAAGAGGAAAGTTTACCTGCCGACAAATTACCAAACCAAAGGCGCACAGCGCCGGTAAGGGTCTGTACAAATAGATGACACCATATTGGCAATGTCCAACACCCAAGTAACCCTGCACCGGTAAAGAGGCGCATGTGATCATCAGGATCGGTCAAATCGTTAAACTTTCCAACGTTGGATGGTAATTTCGCTCGCTCCAACGGAGCCAGTGCTATCTCTCTGGTAAACTTTGATTGTTCAGCTGCTTCGGTTGGGCGATATACCAAATTGTAATCATGCTCAGCTTCTGGATTGTATACTGCACGTACTTTTGCTCTGTAACTAGCATGATCTGCAGATATTCGATTGAAAATACTTGCACTATCCCCTTTCTCATAGGTTCTATCGTGCTCATCGTGTTGGGTGTCCCGTTTCTGCGAAGACCGCGGGCCCAAATGAGAGTGGACAGATGCGCGACGCTGAACATTGTCTTCTTGCCTTCTATTACCAGAATGAACAGGATCATTCCTGGTTTTAGAATACATTTCTGTTCGATCTTCAGGCATGTGCGAAGGGGAACGAGCATGACTTTGAGTATTATAACTCAAAACTCGAGGTGCCGGCGAAGCACGACCTGAGGAGCGTTAACCGGAGCTTGAAAAGCTGGAGTTCCGGTTTGGGCACATAACTGAGCATACATAGCGTTTAGAGTCGCTTGAGATTTGATTAACCACGATAATAGAGTCTCTCCAGGTGGTAAAATCGATGTAACATCAACCTGAGTAGCCGCCGGCGTTACAGGAATACCCGCATGATTAGGATCATACTGAGTATTAGCTTCGTCGGAAGAATCCTCAAAAATTTGTCCGTCGACCTGAGGTCCGACAACAACGTGTCGAATCCTTAATCGAGGACCTTGAAAAGATGATCCGTCAGCCATGATGCTGCAGATCTAAGTGAAACGAAATGAAAGATGAGAAAGAATTGAAATCGTTGGCGCCAATGAAGAAACCCTAGATCAACTAGACCGGAATCTAAGTATATCTATGGAATGGGCTCTGCAAAAAAAGGTTAACCATTCGTTTGGTTTCACGATGGATGATGAATAAAATAGTACTCCGGCTAAACCTGCAAAACAAAACACCGTTAGCTCGCCACGGGGAGAAGGGGTTCTCTCCGTGACCACCCTCCGGCGTGAGAATAAGTACAGGTAGTCGGAAGTAAGTATTGTAAGAGAGAGAGTAGTTGAGAGTGAATACTTTCCTTGAACTCCAAGTTACTTATTTATAGCCGGTGTTTGGCGCCAAAAGGAGAGATTGTTAACTTTAACGGAATCTTCTGCTATTCCGTTAATGTTTGTTGGCAATCCGTTAGTGCACACGGATCGTGAGCTCATCAGCGGTTAGGGAGGTGCCACGTGTCAACATGAGATCACTACATCTTATAAATGTGAGCATGCCATCACCGTGATCTTCCTCAGCCGTCCAGATGCTGCCATGTGGCAATTGGTTATAACCGAAAAGATGCTTGCACGATTGGGTGTTAATGGCTTCTAGAAGGATTCACAGCTGTTACCCATCTATTATTTGCCACGTGTACATTCTGTTACAATAGAAAAGATTCCCTTTGCTTCTGCACCAAGTCAAGGATTTTGCTAAGGGAAAGTTTCTCAGGATTTACTGTTTCCTTGCGCGAGAAGCGCAAGTCAGTTAACTGATCTTCCTTCTTCTCCTTGCTGCTTAGCGCAACGTTTGGTGGATACTTGCTTTGATATAAATATCTGTGCAAGGTTTGTGCATGACGCATTATCAAACGAGAATGTTCAAGGTTAACTTTGAACCTTGCGCGAGCCCGCGCAAGGTAGTTAAATGAAGCATTATCAAACAAGAATATTCAAGGTTAACTTTGAACCTTGCGCGAGCCCGTGCAAGGTAGTTAAATGAAGCATTTATCCAAAGAGAATGTTTAGGCTTTTAACTTTGAACCTTGCGCGAGCCCGCACAAGGTAGTTATATGATCCTTTCCTCTCTTGGATATTCGGCGCAGAGTAAATCTTATTTTGGCAAAGAAGTCTGCGCGCAGTTTTCTTAGAAGTTATTATTGGGTATGGTTTCCTTGATTGGCGCAAGGTTTTTGGGACCATACCCCTTCACCTACGGATTCATAATTCAATTTACTATCTTTTCAACTCCTTAAATCTCCATTTTCATTCCATGAGAATGCTTCACTAAGCCCAACCTTCTCCCATGTGGTCGTTTCCTTAACGTTTTGGCTCGTTTTGACTTCTACGACCCTGTAAAGCACACAAGACATAATGATGTACAAAATGAGTGATAAAACAACACAGATTATTATACATAATATACATAAAAACATATGTAATGTACTTTAGAGCAGACGCTCAACCATGCGTTCTGTGAACTGTTTATGAAAAAAATCATAAAGTAACTCTTTGATAGCCATCGGTTTGTAACCCATACACCATCCATCAAGAGGCCATTAACACGATTAGTGCTTGTATTCGAATTTATAATGTTGTGAAAAAATCAGAACTATCATCTCCTTACAGGGCCCATCTTGCCCTAGAGTTCTGGATCATATCTATGTTTTTTATGTGGTCAAATTTTGCCATAAAATTTCTGCAATCGATTCTATCAGCCAATTCAATATCCGACAACCCTCGCTCCTCCGCTAATAGCTCCAAAGCTACTACCCGACACTTTTTCACCATAAAAAAACCTCCCTCCCGTGTTTTAACCACGCCTTTATTCTATTTTCAGCCATCTGAATTTGATTGCTAAAGCCAAATCCTCTGGACCTGCAAAGGAAAACGTCCCATAGATTTGCCGTACATAAACCGTAGAACCAGGAAAGTCGAACCATGAGTTGAAAGTCTTAAAGGGATGTGCCCAAAGTCGTCATTGGCCATTCTCCATAAAGCCGACACAGACCAAGAACCGGTCTAACTTGCTCAACTTGTCCCTTTTATCCGAGATTTATGTGGACCTTCCACCCCCATATTATATTCAAGAAGCCCAGCTGAAAGAATAAACTGGTTAAATGCCTCCGCATTTGATTCAACATACTCTGAATTCATCCTTTTAGATGTGTTCCTAACGTCGTGGAAATCCCCCACCAGGACCCATAGACCCAGAAGAGCATTTCAAATTTCAAGGATCTCCCCCCAAAGCGCCCTTCGACCTACCGCTTCATTCGGGACATACATTCACCAAATTCTGAGGACAACCGGTCGGCACCATAAATCCAGAAACAACTAAAAAGGATCTATTTTTAATAACATTTTTGCTCCTAAACATTGATGGGCATCAGATACATTCCAAAGCCACAGCCGGGCATGTGAATCAACCACTGCCAAGTTAAAGACAACTCTCCCTCAGAAATTATTGAACAAAAAACTAGAGGAATCTTGTAACTTCGTTTCCTAGATTGCCAAAAAATTAATCCGGTAGCTGGTTTTAATCCCCCGAATCCAATTCACTTTGCACGAATCCCTCACAACCCTCAAATTAGTAGAGAGGCAATTAATTGGAAACCGACTTTAGCGTCTTCATCGACAATCATCTTCGTCATCGCATCTTCAATACCGTTTAATATAATCCAAATTTAGAGCCAACAACCACCGTGCTTTCTGCTTCCTGTTCCAGATTTGGGAGTGAGACAGAAGAATCAACGACTACCTACTTCGTCGACCCATCATCACCAAAATCTGAGATCACAGTCATTGGCCCCTCTTCAACCGACGAAGATTCTGAGCTTGCTTGATCATTGGATTTATTATGTTCTTGTTTTTATCTAGTGGAGATTCAAGTCAATCAGACTTTCTAATGGCTTCGAAGGTTGATTGAAAACCCGGTGGGGCAGGCCTTGCTTCGATCCAGTCGAAGGTGGGCTTCGGAAAGCTCTAGGCCTTTTCCCCAACATGTTTGATGGATTTGGGCCGGCCTCTAAACTTGCCTCAATGGGCTTCTAAGACTTATCAAAAAGTGGTGAATTAGTTTTTCCAGGTAAGTATCATCAGCCGCAACATGGGGACCCACACCATTGATAGGATCTTAGTTTGATTTACTTGTAGTTTTTGTTTCAAATAATGGAAATATGATTGAATTGAAAAGTAATGTAGCAGAATAAGATGGAAAATTTTTACTACAAGTAAAGGACGTTTGTTTTCATCATCATCATCATGCTTTTAAGTTGATAAACTTTGCATGTGATTCACAAACTCCCCCTCAGCCAATCACAATATAGTTTCATAGTACAGAAAGCTCAGAGAAGATAATTGGTGAATGATCTTTTAATAGACAAGTTCAACTACTACACTGATTCACCTATTTATACTAACTATCTAACCACTGAGCATCTTTTGATGATGTCAGGGTTGATAGTGACATCTAACAAACAAATAACTAACATAACCAATAATTACAAAACTCTGATAGTGCAAAGCACTGTTACATTGAATATTAAACTAATAAAAGTAAAACACTGATGACCATCCTCTGCTCCTTATCTTCTTGCAGACCTTTGGAAAATTGTAGCAACAAATAATGAAGGCAACAGATCTTTGGAAGACAAAGTTTAGCCTATCAGCGGTTGTAAACACTGATAGTTGGACCAAACTGTGGATAGTGTATTTGGCTTTATATCATCTGTTCCTTTGTATAGGGTTCAACCCCAACAATCTCCCCCATGGAACAGATGATGCCAAAACACTTATTTATTCTTGGTTTTTATTCCACAACATAATTCTCTGATTTGTCCTTTAAATTGCAACTCAAAGTTCAGAGACATTTCATCATCATCATCCTTTTCAAGTACCAGATCCATAAGATCTTGGAGGTCTTCTGCACACAGCTCATATGCATCCTCCATTCTCATCTTGGTAGCATCGCCATTAGACTTGAGCAAAGTCAATTCGTGGGAGTTTTTGTCAACTTTCCACTTTAGAATTTTTGGGTCTGATGGTTTTCTAGGATGGCACTTTATTGTTGAGGTTGGTTGAGTTGGTGGAGTTGATTGATAAGCCATTTTTGAAAGATCTGCTGCAAGTTTTTGACTGGCATCATCAGTGTTGGTGCATAATGTCTATGTCTTAGTCTTATATCGAGTCTGTATTGTATAGAGCTGAATAGGCTAGGTATACGAAGTATTTATGTATGTTGTAGCCAAGTTCGCCCATAATGTGCATGTATAAGCATGTTCGGCCGAACTTGCATAGGCAAGTTCGGGCGAACCTGTGTTCCTAGGGCCAAACTTGTGCATCTATAAATACCTAGCTAGCCTACTTCATTTGTAACTTTGGCATTTCAGAGGCGAAGCTCTGTCAGTTTGTAACCAGAACGTTTGATCTATAAAACTAACGTTTAACTGATTAATTCTTGTCTATTGGTAAACACGACGTAATATTTCCGCTATTATGGACGTTAGATATCAAATTTAGGTTCCTAAGCATCGAGGATCGGTCCTACAAGTGGTATCAGAGCTAGAACAGCCTGATTTGATAGTATCAAGACAAGAACACTTCTATTTCTACTCCATTCTTCTTTTTTCTTAACTTTTGAACATAAAATGAAGAATTCATGGTCAAAATCTTTTGAATTTTAAATATATCATGTAAAACACAACAAAGATAAACCCTTGAAAGATTGGAGACCGAATTCAACCAAATTCATGTCGAAATTTTGAAAAAAATCATGTTTTGGAAAACCCCCATGATCGAACTTGTTGGCCATGTTCGGCCGAACTTGATCTAAAAATCACTTTTCAAGTGACTTTTAAACAAGTTCGCTCGAACTTGTGTAATTTTTGAGGAAATATTGACTAAGTTCGCTCGAAGATACTGAATTTTCATTAATTTTACATCAAGTTCGATCGAACTTGTGTAAAATAAAGAAGGTTTTAAGTAAGTTCGCCCGAACTTGCTTGTATTTCATCAAAATTGTGTTGACAAGTTCGCTCGAAGATCTGATTGATTGGTGTTATAAGTTCGACCGAAGATAATCAAATCTTTTCAAAACCAATCTAACAAGTTCGACCGAACTTGTTAGAAAATCTAAGAATTCTTCATTTGTTGCTACAAGTTCGACCGAACTTGTAGTAGGTCTAATTGTTTTCAAAGTTTTTGAAAAATTTTCAGAGTACACATTTCGTTATTCACAATGGAGGATCAACTAAGAGCTTTTATGTCCGGAGCTAGTTTGTCAAATGCCAATGTGATCAATCAAGTCAATCTTGATAATGAAATGGGAACGACTGTCAAACCGCCCAAGCTAATGAGCATGGACGAGTACGAAGCATGGAAAGAGAAGTTTACCTATTGGGTTCAAGCCATGCACTTCACTGGCTGGGTGTCAATTGAAAGAGGCTACACTGTTCCGGTAGATGAACATCAACAAGTCCCTGAAAAGTACAACTATTCGACAGTACAGAGAGACTAATACATTGCTGAGGAAAAGATAACAGTCTGTCAAAGAAGATGTCCTGATTTTGCTACCAGAGTATACTACTGCAAGAGATCTTTGGTTGTCATTACAGAAGAAGTATCTAGGCAGGGCCGAAATGATCAAAAGCAAGAAGGCACTTATCCTGAAAGAGTTCGATATCTTCACTATGCTAAAGAATGAAACCATAAAGCAAATGATCGAGTGTTTCTGTCATCTCAAAGTGCAAATGCGAAGACACGGTCTTGAGAAGACGGAACAAGAATACATCAACAAACTTGCTGACACACTACCAGGGGGTGAATGGTCAACTTATTTGATGGGTCTGAAGAATAGTGATAAGTGGGAATTCTTCAAGTTGTCAACCTTTATCGATAAACTCGAAGGTCATGAAGTGGAGCTTCTGAAGATAGCAAAGTCAAAGAACGCTAAGGTTGTTCAAGACATCGGTTTGTACTACAAAACCGGAATGCAAGATAGCATTTCGAGTCCAAAAATTGGAACTGCTTTTAGTGCAAACATGAATGCTGTATGACCAAAGTCCACAAAGTTCTTACTCGAGCACTGGTTCAAATTCAACATTTCAAAGTCAAGCAAATCAGAACCAACAGCAAAGTTCTGATCCGAATGTTTACAAATGCAATATCGCAGTAAATTTGAACAATGTTGTTACAGAATAAGTTGCAAAACAACATATGTCACTTCTGGCTACCGTCTTAGAGTCTTATGAATGTCTTGTTGCCCGTAAAATCGGAAATCCCGAGATGACCGCAGAAGATTATGACCAGGTAGACGAGGAAGAGCTCGAACTAATGGACATCAAATGGTCATTTGCTTTGGTCATCGGGAGAGTGACAAAGTTCGTTGCACTCACAGGCCGTGACATAGGAAACTCCAGCAACAAATTGGGTTTTGACAAATCCAAAGTCACATGCTTTAAATGCCGACAGAAGGGACATTTTAAAAGAGAGTGTAAGAACACCGAGGCAACTGGAAATCAAAGTCCTTTCGGAGGAGGGAATGAATATTACAAGAGGGCACTTCAATATAAACCGTTCCCGAAGAAAACTCAAGTTGAGATCCAAGAAAAGCCAAACAGTAGTACCACGGAGAAAGCCATGGTTGCATCCACAGAAGATGACGGTTTTGATTGGAATTCATATATCGGCAAAAAGATCGGAGTTGCTTTGATGGCGGAGATAGTTGAAGATACTTATGCAGAGGAATCAGCGGCAGCAGCTGAAGCAGCAGCAGCAGCTATTGAACAAGCTCTTATCGAACAATACTTGCATCACCAAGAAGAAGAAGAAAAATATATCCACATGCAGAGACAAGGACTTTTATCTTCTAATTCTTGTGATAGTTTTGCAGGTCACTTTGATGGAAGCAAGAAAGAACAAGTGGTTGAGGACAAAAAGATTGATGTAGAGATCATCAATGTTACCAAAGAAGTTAATGCCGAAAACCTCAAGGACATGACAGATAAAGCTTTGATGGCGAATCTAACCAAGGTAGGTCCAGAGGTAAAGGTAGTCGAGAAAGAAGTTGTCAAAGTACAAGTTGTAGAGGTTGAGAAACCTTGTACAAAATGTACTGAACCTTGTGTCGAATGTGCTAAAAAATCAAAGATCATCGCTGAAAACAATGTGCATAACAATTTGTTAAAATATGATTATCGCACAATGAAAGAAGCGTATGACAAAATGAAAAATGATTATGGCAGACTCGATAGAAATAACATCGAACAACATGATAATATAAGAATGTTGAGTGGTACAGTAATGGATAAACAAAGAGCAATTAACACCTATATTAACACCATTGCTGAAATCAAACAACAACTTCAAGACATGACAATCGAAACTGAAAGAGTTCGACAATTGTTAAGAAGTTATACCACCAACGCGTATGTTATCGATCATATTCTTCTGACAATCTCAACGGAAGAAAAACCTAAAAAGAAAGCGAGCAAAGAATATAGCAATGTTCCTCCACCCCTTTGCGAGAAATACTGTGTTAAATCTGCAGACGGGATGAACAAGGCACTCAATGTTGAATTACTTTCTGAAAAGAAAGACGAGTTGCCATAGAACATTGATATAGTCTATGCTAAATCTGATGATGATAACAACGCTGTGGTTAACAAAGTGGTTGAAAATGTTTTAAGTGATTCTGATGACGACAACTTCAAAAGCGCCAACGCGAGTTCTAAGAATTCCGACTCACAGACTGAAGATGACGATAAGTCATCAGAGGATGATCTAAGTGACGATCCTAATTTTGTAATGCACAAACTTAAGGATTCAAATATATTATATTTTGATGACAGTTTCCCGATTCAGAATGTGAAGGAAGAATTGCTAGACAAATTCTTTAAACTTGTGGAAGTCACATCATAGGAATTGGTAATCAATGAACGAAAATTCTTTCCAAACCTAAAAGAAACAATTACCGAAGAAACGGTGCTGATCATCCGGAAAATCAGAGTGCGGGGTTGGGTTTTAGAAGAAGAAACTGATGAATCTGTAAAGAAACCGTCACAATTTCATGAATATAAAAACAAAAACATGAATTTTGTATATGGGACGAGTACAGTTCATGAGGAGAATTTGATTGGTAAAAAGTCAAATGATGAGTTCAAGAAGGAGAAAGAAATTCGAGATAAAGCCAAGGTTACAAGTGGTGTCAAAACTTCAAGTAGGGTAAAACCACCTGTTAAAGGACATCCACTTGATAATCGGACATGTTTCAAGTGCAATGAAATTGGTCGTATGGCACGACAATGTCCGAAATCAAAACCGGCTTATCTTCAAAGAAAAGAAGATTCAAATGTTGTTAAACCAAAGCAACCAGTGTTTGCAAAACCTGTAAAGATTTTGAAACAAAATGAATCAAAACCAGAAGTTAAACCAAAGTCTGAAAAGACTTTGAAAATTCCATTTTTGAAAAAGGTGAAACTTCTAGGTCTAATGAAAACAAGTTTTACATCAAAAAGGCTAATAACAAATCTCAAACCTGGATTGCCAAGAAAAGGTCAACAACATCTGGTGTTGTTAAGTCTGAGCTAGTAAAGACTGACAACACAAAAGAATCAAAGTCTGAAATCACTAAGTCTGAGCAGGTGAAGACTAGTGAGAATGTGAAAGAAGTTAAAACATAAATCAAGAACGATAATGTCAAATCTGTAAAAGATAAGAAAAAGGTGAAATTTTCAAACATTAACATTGTTGAAACAAAAGATGAATTTGATTTTGATGACGTTGATGAGTTTGAATATGATTTTGATGATGGTTATCCAGTAAAACCCAAGACCAAGAAGGCTTGGGTAGAGCTTTTCACCTAATTTCTGAATTTTGCAGGGGCTCCAAAGATCCGTACTCTCCAAGTGGATTTTGGATAGCGGAGCATCCAGGCATATGACGGGAATGAAGGCATTGCTATTCGACATTAAAGCTATCAATGGTGGATATGTTGGATTTGCAGGAAATCAAGGTGGAAGGATAGTCGCCGAGGGAAAACTCTCCAATGGCGTAGTTCCATTTGATCGCGTTAACTATATTGCAGATCTTGAGAACAATCTTCTGAGTATATCGCAGATTTGTGATAAGAAATTCACAATCCATTTCAATGACAAAGAGTGTATTATCTTGAAGCCGGGATTCAAAATACCAGATGAGTGGATTCTGATGCGAGCACCGCGAGAGAATGATTTATATGTTCTTGATATGGGTGTCGCTACCACTTCATCACAATCAGCACAATGTTTTGTATCAAAGGCTACTGAAAAGGATTCTATTCTTTGGCATCGTAAGATGGGGCATATTCATTTGCGAAAAATGAATTTCTTGGTTCATAATGATCTTGTAGAAGGCGTAAATCTTCAAAGTTTTCAGATGTCTGATCATTGCTTGGAATGAAAAAAGGGAAAGTAGATCAAGAAATCTCATCCAAAGAAAATACTAAACTTGATCAAGTTGCCATTAGAACGTCTCCACATGGACTTATTTGGTCCTGTAAATGTTAGAAGCATCTCGGGAGACTTATATTGCTTGGTCATGACAGATGACTATTCGAGATATTCGTGGGTATTCTTTCAAGAATCAAAAGACGAAACGTTCGAGAACTTGGTTATTCTATTCAAGAAACTCGAGAACATTTATCATCTGCCGGTCAGACGCATTAGAAGTGACAATGGCACAAAGTTTAAGAATACAAAATGAAGGAACTCTGCAACGCAAAAGGGATTCTGCACGAGTTTAGTGCTCCCTATACTCCACAGCAAAATAGAGTAGCTGAACGGAAAAACAAAACTTTGATTGAAACTGCGAGAACCATGCTTGCAGATTCTAAACTTCCTATCAGCTTCTGGAGTGAAGCAGTTGCTGCGGCTTGCTACATGCTAAACAGGGTTCTCACTGTCAAACCAACAAAGAAAACATGTTTTGAGATGATAAACCAACGGAAGCCAAAATTGAAATTCTTAGAACCATTCGGTGCACCATGTACCGTAATAGACCAAGATGGCAAATTCGGAGCTAAATCTCTTGAAGGTTTCTTTGTAGGATATGCGAGTCCGTTGAGAAGAGTATATGTTCCTTCATTGAGAAAGGTTATTGAAGCACAGCACGTGGATTGTTTCAACTACATGGATCCTATTAAAAGACAAGGTGGCGCGTGGCTGTTTAACTATCAAGACCTTTGGGAGTCATTTGACTTGCCCGGAGAACCAACTGACGAAGAAGTTGCAGCGTTATATTACCTTCACCAGTCAGCGAATCAAGAACAAATTGTTCGACCAATTGTGGTTAATCAACCCACGTTGGATCCATCTTCTTCTGGCGCAAGTTCAAGCAATAGTGGTGTTCCGGCAACAACTGCCTCTACTGAACCAGTGAATACAAAAACGGTGCCTAGTATGCCTCAGAATCAAAATTCTGATACAGATGAAGCACCAACATTTGATGCTGATGGGGAATCATCTTCTTCAGATGAAGAAGTGGAGAAGATAACAAGTCTTCTTAATCAATTTGCAGTCCCGAACAACAGAAATGAAGCTTCATCAAGCTCTCCGAACATTGAATTGGTTGTTGATCTCAACATCACGAATCAACAAAACTCAGTAGATGTTCCAAGTGAAGAATTATCGCGATCATATTCCTATCATCCGTCAACAAATATTATCGGAGAACTTCAAACTAGTGTTAGAACTCGAGGGCAAATTAATAAAGCACTCAGTTGTTTCTACACACGCGTTGCTACAACCCAGAACTATTGTTTCTATTCATGTTTCATCTCTCAGATTGAGCCTAAGACAGTTAATGAAGCTTTAGCTGATGAAAACTAGGTACAAGCAATGCAAGAGGAATTATTGCAGTTTGAGAAGTTGGGTGTGTGGAAGCTTGAAGACCTACCAGAAAATCAAGCAATTGATACAAAATGGGTCTTTAAGTGTAAACGAGATGATAGAGGGTTATTGTTCGTAACAAAGCTAGGCTTGTTGTCAAGGGATTTCACCAGCAAGAAGGGATAAACTACACGGAAGTCTATGCACCAGTAGCTCGATTGGAATCTATTCGATTTTTTCTAGCTTTCGCATCATAGAAAGGATTTAAGGTCTATCAATTGGATGTCAAATCGGCTTTTCTGTACGGGAAATTACGCGAAAAGGTGTACGTTGGACAACCACTGGGGTTTGTTGATCCACTCAACAAGAAGACAACGTACCTACTAGATCAAGCTCTTTATGGACTACACCAAGCCCCGAGAGCTTGGTACGAGACGTTATCGCAACATCTCGTCAGAAACGGCTTTATCAGAGGAACTGTGGAGAGTATTCTTTTCACCAGAGAAGTTGATGGCCATCTGATTATAGTTCAAATCTACGTTGACGACATCATCTTTAGATCTACAAACGATAGTCTCTGCAAGGAGTTTGAGGGAATCATGAAAAAGAAATTCGAAATGTCCTCGATGGGCAAAATGAAGTTCTTTCTTTGTTCGCAAGTAAATCAGCTTCCGGATGGTATTTTCATTCATCAGACTAAGTATGTTCACGACATCTTGAAGAAGTTTGGAATGGAAAGCTTGAAGCCTCTATCTACGCCTCTTGCTCTAAATCACGGCATATGCGTTGACGAGACTAGAGCCAAAGTTGACGAGACGTTATACAAATCGATGATTGGATCGCTGATGTATCTGATGGCATCGCGCCCAGATATTATGTATCCAATCTGCCTATGCGCCAGATATCAGTCAAGCCCGAGGATCTTACACATACAGATCGTGAAGCGAATCTTCAGATACCTGAAAGGATGCCCAAGCACTGGCTTGTGGTACCTGAAGAACGACAATTTCGACCTCGCAGGCTATGCCGATTCCGATTTTGGTGTAGGTAAGTTGAACTCAAAATTAAGTACAGCAGGATGCCAGTTCTTCGGAACAAGAATGGTAACCTGGCAGTGTAAGAAACAGACTACGGTCGCTCTCTCTACCTGTGAAGCTGAGTATATCTCGGCCTCCAGCTGTTGTTCACAGATTCTATGGATTCAACAGCAGATGAGAGACTATGGTCTGCAGTTTCTAGACAACCCGCTGTATGTTGATAACAAGGCAGCCATCGATATAACTAAAAATCCGGTTCATCACTCACGTACAAAACACATTGAAATTCGTTATCATTTCATTCGTGATTTCTACGAAAAGAAATTGGTATGAATATAAAAAATCCACATTGACGAACAAAAGGCTGATTTTTATACCAAACCATTTTCTTTGTCACGGCTTAAATACTTGCTGAGAATTAACGGTATGAAAAATTGGCTGACAGGTGCGGACGCTGAGGTTGAATACGGATCGGACGACGAGTTCGCGTGATCCACATTGGTTTGTAAATATTTTTCTACTTTAGAATTTTGTTAAAAATTAAAAATCCAAAAAGATGTTTTTGATTTTAGGGGGAGAAATGTTAGAGAAAATACAAAAAGATTCGAAAATTTTAAAATCCAAAAACATATAATAATTCAAAATGTACAAAAACATTGAAAAAACAAAAAGAGTTCAGTGTCATAAAAGGAAATGATGGTACATCAGTGGACTATTACAGTATGCTAAAGAAATGTAAAGTTTAAAAGTGATAAACAAGTCTTACTGTGGATGTGTCGGTAGGCTTAACACGTTCAGTAAATTGTTTTCGAGATATAAAGGAAATTTTACAACTGCTTAATCTTGTCGATTAACACATCTTAGATATATGGAGTTAGTACTCCGAAATTTCGTTTGAAAGATTGCCTGATTCTGAGATACGAGGTCTTTATAGATAGTTGATATATGGGGTATTATACAAGTTCTTTTGATTTTGTGAAAGCAATGGCCTAGAACTTCTATAATACTTTCGTTTTAAACCTCCAAACTGCATGCAATATTGAAAAAAATCGAAAGATCTAATCATCTGCAATGCTAAAAAGATTCCTTAAGTGGAACACACCTTAAAGACGAGCCTTCATCTCTTTGTCCGTACGGTAGTATTCACCTGAGCTCTCAAGGTTTCGCAACAACCCAGATACAGATATCAATTACGCTATATTCACCTGTAAGATGAAATCTAGGGAATCTAGATACGGGAGTATATTCAAGAAGTAGGAACCATAGATAAGTTAAGTTTCATGCATTCTACCTTAACATATCTTGAAACAGTTGAGAAATGTGGTAAAGCTTAAGTGGACAAACATATTGACAATCTAAGTAAACGAGTTTAAAACTTAAAGTCAACTAAAGGTCAACGGTACTAGTGATATGTCTCATTTAACTGATATGATCCTTAGACACGAATTCACAAAAAAATATCTGTAAATATGTTTGTAAATAGTTTACATTGCTTATTTCATAATATTTCAGCTTTACAAATTAAAAATCAAAAAGATTTTCTGTGTGTTTTAGTATAAACTTCCAAAAATACAAAAAGATTTTGTTTCTACATTTGTTTTCAGCAAACCAATGTTGGAGAATGGATCTTTGGAGTCTGGTAAGGTGCTAGAACTGATGAGAATCTCTTTGACAACAGGCTGGGAGCTAATCTGTTATTTTGAAAAGTTAAAACGATGAAAAGTTCATTAATTTGAAACTTTGATTTTGAAAATATCAACAGTTTGTTTGTAACGGGTCAAACCGGGGTCATTAACTTGGACTCAGCAGACAAATCGGTTAACCAAGGTCATTAGCTTGGACTTGGTCAACTGAGTGGATTTTTCATAACTGGTAAAAAGTTGGAAAGTTCAGGGTTAAAAATGAAAAATTTGAAAAAGTTAAATTTGTTGGTTTGGCAAGTTCGGCCTAACTTGCTAAATAATTCAATGTTTATCAATCAGCAAGTTCGACCGAACTTGCAGATGGCTGTTATTTGATAAAAGGTAAGTTCGCTCGAACATCAGTTGGGTTTTTCAATATGGGCCTAACAAGTTCGCCCGAACTTGACTTGGTATAAATACCAATCAAGTTCGGCCGAACTCATTTACCTGCTTTCAGAACCTCTTGAGCGAACTTGAGCTTTGAGAGAACTTAAGTGAAATTTGCATTTTCATACCGTTAGACTGCCCGATTCTTTTTTGTTTTTGGTGATTTGCACACCAATAACAATGGTAGAGGTATTGATTTGAATATGAACTATACTTTGACCATATAGGAATCAAATAGATCTAAAACTTTAAAAACTAATAAATCTAGGAATTGTTGGTCAAAATTGAACATAGATTCTTAATCTACACTTAAAATCGACCGCATAATTGTTTTTCATTGGTCTGAAACGATTGTTAGGATGCTTGAACAAGTTTGGTCTTTTGGAGAAGACGACAAGTTCGGCCGAACATGTTGTCAAGTTCGACCGGACTTGTCAAAAATATGATTAAATGATTTAGTTTCATGTTCGACCGAACTTGATTAATGAAATGATTTAATTCTTCATCTTCCACCGAACTTGGATCTTAATAAAACTAATTGTTGATAACATAAGTTCGCCAGAACTTATTAAGAAAACATTGTGAACATGTGATGATTACATGTTATGTGATGATTACATGTTCAGGCGAACTTGTTAAAATCAGAATGTTTAACACTAATCAAGTTTGCCCGAACTTGATAAAATGTTAGAAAAATTTTGTGAAGTTTTTTTCTCGAAAAACGTGCTAATTGTTTTGCGTCGTTTTTCAGGCACAGGTTCCAGCACGGGTAATCTCTGTTGAGTTTTCAAAGACTCACAATACGTGCATTACGCTCGATGAAACGATCTGTCCGTCACTGAAGGAGTACGACAGTATTTTGAAATTTCTGGAAGATAGTCATATTCGCCGGGCAATTACAGAGCGCACAGTGTCGTATCGATCACATGTTGTTCATTTCTGGATGAATGCGAGTTTAAGCGCTGATGAGAAAACGATCTCTTCTACACTACAAGTTGGTTATGAACTTAAGCCGATCAGCGTGACTGAAGATGATATTCGAAGAATTTTGCATTTCAACGATAAAGAAGATGATCTGATTCATCTAGACGAAAAGATGGTCCGTGGCTGTTTCTTTTGCATGGGCTACAAAGGAAGTGTAAACAAACCGACGCTGAAGAAAGGGGAAGTGCCTAACCCTTACAAGCTTTTGATTCATGCGTTAATTCATACATTTAGCAATCGTAAAGCCCGTTTGTATGATGTACATGATTATTTGGCAAACATGGCAACGGCGCGTATTTTGAAAAAGCCGTTCAACGTTTTGAAGTTGGTTTTTACTCACATGTCGAAGAACATGGAGGATTTGAGATTGTGTTTATATCCAAGGTTTATTCAGATGTTGATTGAAGAGAAGTATGCCAACATTGCTCGAGATCCAAATGACGTTCTTTATCTAGTTCATCTCGACGAGACTACAGTGAAGAAGCTTATTAAGTTCCAGAAACAAGCTTCAGCTCCTGTTACAAAACCAGTGTTTGGATTTATTAAAGATTCAGATTATGTCTCGCCACCTGACAACAAATGGACAAAGATGGTAGCGACGACGAGAAAGAACTTAAAGCTGAAAAGGAGTGGTTTAAAGAATTCAAACCAAAGGCAAGGAGCGAATGGTTCTTAAAGGCAGAAGCTGATAAGCCTAAAAAGAAACTTGGTGCAAAGAAAGTTGAAACTATGCTTGTCGATGAAGAAGAATCTGAAAATGTTGAAACAGTTGCTGGATCGAGCGTTACAGTTGTAACTGAAAGTCAAGAAACTGTAAAGTCAACTCAAGAAGAGGTGATATCTGCTACTTTAGAAAATGAAGATTCTGATAAAAAAACTCCTGCCAAAGAACCAAAATAGACTGAGGCAGAGATTAGAGCAGAAAAGGAAATAAAACTGGATGCGGATTTTGATCCTAATACTGAAAAGGAATCTAACGAGGAGAGACCGAAGAAAAGTCTAAACATACAAAGTCACCTGCTATCGAAATATCTAAGAAGACTACAGGGTCACCTCATACCAAAGGGAAAAGAAAAGCAAAGAAAGCTCAGAAAGCTGTGAGAAAGAGGTACAAGAGTAAGGTGAAAGGCACAGAAGCCACACAAGAACCTTCTGGTGCTCAGGAGAAAGGAGCCACACAAGAACCTCCTCCACAAGAACCTCCTGTTATTGTTCATGATGAAGCTGAAAGGCCAGGAGTTACACAAGAACCTCCTGTATTTGGATTTGTAGAAATTCCTATTGCTGAATCTCCTATTGATCCAAAGATTATGTTCCTGAAAGTTCTATGCCTAAGAAGTCAACACCAAAAACTGCAACACCGAAAGATTCAACACCAAAGACACCAAGGGGAAGTATGTTTGGTGATATGCCACACGGTCCAATCAGTCTCGAAGACTTGGATGAGTTTTTCCCAGAAACTAATGCTGAGATGTTAGAAAAATGTGTGAAGGTATTGGAAGAGAAAGTTGCACAGAATGAGGTTGAAAAGGCTGAGCTTGTTAAGAAGGTGAATCAAGGTGAGGTTGAAAAGGAACTGCTTGATGATAAAATAAAGGTGTTGGAGAATGAACGTGAATATTTCAATGCATTGATAGAAAGTCTGCAGGACGCCAATGAAAAACTACAGACAGAGATTGCAGAATTAAAGAATATTCAAGCATTGAACGATTGAAGATTCAACAGATTGCAGAAAGTGTTAGCAAACAATTTGAACATTGATTTCATCACAGAATATGATCGTCTGGATAGTCAGGAAGCCAAAGAACGTGCTGAGAAAGAGTTAGCTAAAAATGGTAAAGGAAAGCAGGTTGAGGGTGAAGCCCCTAAATCTTCTGCTGAGAAATCTTTTGATGTCCCTGAGAAACCAACTGAAGATGTTTCAAAAGCTTCTGAGTCTGATATTCAAAAGGTTGACGAATCTGTCAAGCCTTCCGATTCTATCGTTGTTACTGAAGAAAAATACGATGATGAAGCAGAAAAGGAAGATAAGAATGAAGACGAAGAGGAAGAAGGCTATGAGGATTGGAATGTTGGGGATGATGACGACGATTTTGATCAAGGTGGTGATGATTTTGATCAGGGGGGTACAGGTTTAAAGATCAATGAAGCTAAAGTATCTGATGAGTTTGATTTTTCTGATCTTATGAAAATGAATCGAATAGGATGGAAGATAAAAGCCAGGGGGAGTCAGGGCAGAAAGGGCCAACTGATGAAGAGATTGATTTGTTAGATATTGATCGTTCTGCGAAGCCTGTGTCTGCAGTACCTACGAAGCCTTTGATACTAATGTTGGAACATAATGTGGAAGAAGGTGAGTTTGTACATAATTACTCAAAAGAAGATCTGGCGTGAAGCTGAGAACTTAGAGTTTGATTTTGAGGAAGTTATGAATGTTAACACATTTGAACCGAAAGAGTAGCAGTACGAGAGAAGGTTTGAAGCTGATGAGTACAATCGAGTAATAGTTGAAGATTGGTCCTCAGATGATAAATCAGATCAGAAAGCTAAGTATGTTGGTGAAAATTCAGAAAGTTTTCCTACCTTTGAAGAGATGTACAAACAGCTTAATGAAGATATGTTGAAAGATAAGATTGCTGAAGAGTTACGAGAAGGAAAGATTCCTAAACCGATGACCAAAGAAGAGATAGCTGAAGCGAAAAAGTCCTGGTTCAAGGAGATGCCACGTGAACGTAAGTTTCGACGTCCACTAGCATTCTTCACCAGAAATAAAGATGTTTCTTTGGGAGATATACTGAGTTGGGGATGGTTTTAAGAACTTAATGTATATGCAATCAAAAGAGAATTTGGAGTGCAATACTTCAAATATCTTGCTGATTTCAAGACTTTGCCGTATTGGGATATGGAAGAGTTAGTACAAACAGTGAATGTTACTTATCATATGAAGACAGTTGATCAGTTGTTGTGGAAGATGATTAAGTACGAAGCTGGTAAAGGTTGGAATCACTGGAAGCCATTTATTCCAAGACGAAGAGTAAAGATCAATAAGGTTACAGGGGAAAAGGACATAATGTTACTTATGAAACGTCCTAGAGCCATGAGGAATATGCCACTTATGCCGATCAAATAGAACTTTGATCCTTTATTCAAGTGGTGGCAGATAGATCCAGCTACTTGCGAAGCGGTGATTGTGTTAAAATTTGAAGATCATCTGGACATTGATAAGGAACAAGTTGAAGTATTGGGTCATCAGGGTATGAGAGGTTTGTGGAGGACGATAAGGATTCTAGATCCTATGTGGTTGGTTAACTGCTCGAGAGAAGATATAAAATGCCTTTTCTAGCTCAAGATTGTTTTTGAAGAAAGCGAAAAGGTACAGGCGATGCAGTATCCGAAAGTTGTTAACGTTTGCTATGCACGTGAAAAATTCAGGAAAGATGTGGCAGACAAAGTGGAGGGATCTGGAGAGAGTGGAGTTTCTAAAAGAAGAAACCAGAAATGAGGCGATCAAAGAAAGAATGGAAATAGCGGTAAGGCAAAGTTCGCTAAGAATGGCTAACTTTAAAAGACCACCACCAACTGATCAGATGCGGGATCCGAAACAAGAACGACGAAGGAAGCCGTACAAGAACTTCTTCGGTCGTGTGCGTTAACGTTTATATGAAGACAGAGTTTTGAAGATTGATAAAAGACGAAGACGATATCCAAGGGGGAGTCTGTTGGTGCATAATGTCTATGTCTTAGTCTTATATCGAGTCTGTATTGTATAGAGCTGAATAGGCTAGGTGTACGAAGTATTTATGTATGTTGTAGCCAAGTTTGCCCATAATGTGCATGTATAAGCATGTTCGGCCGAACTTGCATAGGCAAGTTCGGGCGAACCTGTGTTCCTAGGGCCGAACTTGTGCATCTATAAATTCCTAGCTAGCCTACTTCATTTGTAACTTTGGCATTTCAGAGGCGAAGCTCTGTTAGTTTGTAACTAGAACGTTTGATCTATAAAACTGACGTTTAACTGATTAATTCTTGTCTATTGGTAAACACGACGTAATATTTCCGCTATTATGGACGTTAGATATCAAATTTAGGTTCCTAAGCATCGAGGATTGGTCCTACAATCAGTATGATAATCAATCATGCACTGGATTCCTTCTTTGATGTGTTCATACACTCTTTGATCTTCTTCAGCCATCTCCTCTTGCTTTTTAATTGATTTAAGGCTAGTGTGGAAGGGGCAGATGTTGAGACAGACCTTTTAGAGTGTTGAGCTTTATGAATGACAATCTCTGAGGAGTAATCAGGCTTAGGAGGCATGTTTGGATCTTTCTTCCTTCTTTCTTCCAACCTTTTTTAAGTGTCAAGCACTCTTAATTCTCCCCATCTAATAACCTGATTTCTTGATCCATAATTGTTCTGTATCAATTCTTCCTTCATTCTTTGAGCTTCAAAGCTCTGTCAGGTAAATTTTTCTTGTATTTCTTCCGGTCTGGAGGAGTTGGCTTTTTGTGAGGTACTTTTAACGTTTCTTGCATTCTCTCTATTTCTTCTCTTAGATCACTCACAGTCTAATCCTTGAACTGTTCCCTGGTAGCTTTGTACTTCTTGTTGGTCATGATGTGCTCAATGTAGTCCTGTTTTAGACTTTGATCTTCCATTTCAGACAGCTTCTTGCACAAGTCTTTAATAAAATCTTCTAAAACACTAACTTTGCTCAGCTGAAACCGCATATAATTCTATACTTCTCTATCACTTTTACCTGCTATATCTCTTTTGGCTATATCCTCTACTTGTTTGGCTTTAAGTAGTAAATATTCATCAATATTTGCTGGACTAGGATAGCCATCCAGAGATTGAATGAGTCTTTTCTCAGGATCTTCTTCAGAGTAGAAAGACTTGATTTCTTCCCTTACAGCTGGTAAATCAAGAGGAAACTTTACTACTGCAGGAACTATTTTCAATGGTTGATCAGTTGTTTGAATGGAAGATTGAGAAACTGATGTTGTTGAGGTCAGAGGTTATGCTAACAAAGGAAGTGGAGCTGGAATGATCTCATCTTCATTAATGACTTTGGTAATCTTTCTCCTTTTGAACATGAGTGTAGGTGATGGTGGAAGATCGGGAATTCTTGTAGGTGTTGGTATTGGTTGGGTGGATGTAGGAAAACTGATCAGAGCAGTGGATGGGTTAACATCTGTTATGACCTATGCTGTGTCAACAGATGTTGACACAACAGGTGTTGTGACATCTGTTGTGGTGGAAGTTGGTTTAGCTTTTGGAGGAGGTGTATGAGATTTTGTGGGAGCAGAGGTTTCAATGGTTGGAGTAACAACTGCCTGAGTTTTAGAAGGAGTGGTTGTTGGTTGCCTGGTTTTTCTAACTGGTCTCTTCTTTGTGGAAATACCAACCTCTTCTTTTTCTTTCGGCAGTGCTATCTTTTTCTCAAACCAACACTTTTCTCTCATCTCTTACCCTCATCTTATTCTTCATCCTTTCCCTGGCCAAGAAGTATTCTGTTTTATCAACTTTCTTAGACCCATCTGGCTTAGGGATATCCACTGTTGGTCGTGCATCTCTTTTAAGATTTAGCACTTCTTTATGTAGAGGTTTCTCCCCCTTTTTGGCATCATCAGTGTTTACAAGGATTACTGTAGGAGGAGTAGTACCAGTGTTTGAAGGATGTGAGCCTTGATTGCCTTGATATCTGCAACTTTATCCATGTATCTGGCATCAACCATGTTTCTAATTTCTTGCATTTAGTGTTTATGTTGAAGGTCAGCAAATTATTTTTGTTGTTGAAACGAAGGGTCTAAGGCTTGTTTGAGATCATCAATGGTTATGACAGAGGGTTGGCTCTTTGTAGCGATCATCTGCTTTAGTAAATCTTTGATTTCATCAACAGAACTTTCAATGTTTGTTACTCTCTCTATTGAATCCTTGTATTTTAGATCATCACCTAACTTAATAGGATCATCTGAACTCCTACATGAGGTGGCAGTTGTATCTAAGATATTATGAACAACTGTTACTTGTTGAGTTTAGCAATTTTAGTGGCTGCTCTTGATGAACTATCACCAAAGGTTACATGTAACCCAAGGGAAGTACCTCTTCACTTGCTGATGGGCTAGCAATAAATAAAGAATCAGACCCAGTCACTTGTTGAGTATATTCTCATTAACAGGTTGGTGAGAAGAACTGGTGAATGTCGGTTCCAACTCTATTGCATTCAGCAAAGGCAAAATAGCAGGTGGTAGGGATTTTGTTGGTGAAGGGTGTGGTGCAGAAAGAGACATTACCCTGGGAGAGGGGCTGTGGAAGATAGAACCAAGTGATCCTAGAGCTTCATAATTTGGTGTCCCTGTGTTTACAACCTTTTCCTTTTGTTAGGAAGAAGGAGGAGTTTCAAAGCCAGGTTGAGATCTTTCTAACATCTACTATGAAGAAGTAGCAGCAGTGTTTTGTGGTGACTTTTGTGTTGTCACTGGGTTAACCTCTGGGATCTCATCTTCTAGAGGACCCTTTTTGGGTTTGGTGGGCTTTTTGGTAATTTTCTTTGGTTTCTTTTTGGAGATTTTTGGTGTGGGTTTCAGGGCAGTGGTTGTAGTGCCCTGATCACCAAGAGTAGTGGGCTCAGTAGCAAGAGGTTGAGATTGAACATTTTGTTCTTGTAAAGCTTGCTCTTCCTCTTCTGCTTGTGTTTTGGAAACTTTATCTTTATTTGTTATTCTTGTAAAAGTTTCATGAGTTAGGCCGCCTGGTTTAGTCACAGCGCCTTGTTTAACATCATTATCAGGTAGCTGATTATGAAGATAAACACTCAAGAACCATGGATGCATCAGAAAAGCATTTTCCTTTCTAATATTATTAAAATTTGCCACAAGATCATTGAACAGTATCTGGGACAAGTTAAAATATGATCCAGTTAAAATAGCATAGCCCAGATACTGGATGTTCAATGGGATTTCGTTAAAAGCTGTGGTCTTGGCTGAGAGACAAGTTAAAAGAGTATGAAAGAAAAATCTCATCTCAACATGAAAATTGGGTTTGAAGACTGTGATACCTTTAAGTTGTCCAATATAACCTCTCTCTAAGAATTCGGCATGCATCTCGTTGATAGGAAATGACACAGGATGTTCCATGTCATTTAATTCGAACACTTGTGAGATTGATTGAGGGGTAATCTTCATCAGTGTTTTGCCCACTATGGATAATATGACATAAGGAACATCTTTTTGAGAATGAACCTCTGCGTTTGCCCAAAATTGCCGTTGTGAATTTTGATAAATTGGGGCTTTGACAGTTAACACGTGCTTAAAATTTGATTCTTTCAAGATTTTTATCATCGGATGATATCTTGTATTTGAATCAATTTCTTAAAAAATTGTTGTATAGTTGTGAGGAGTTTTGATGACGAGCGTGAATGGTGGTCGTTCTGGTTTGGATTGTGCTTTGGATTTCACTTTGGATTTGGTTTTGGGTGCCATGATTAAGAGAAAACTGTTTTGAGAATTTCGAATTTGACACAGTAAAGTGAATCCTCTGTTTTGGATAAAACAGGGTTTTTATAGGGTTTTAAAAAAGTGACGATGACGTGGCATCTGATGCAAACGACTGTCGAATAACATCTGTCCACGTGTACCCTTTGCTTAAAAATGGAAGACAGTTGTTTGAAAAACACTGTTTGAGAATATGGGGAGTGGATTGTGAACAGTGTTTGACACTATCAGAGGATACATTTTTGGCAGTGGATAGACTTTTCTAAACGACCAGGGTTTTAATGCTATCAGTGGTTTGAACAAACTCTGAGGATTTATTGAAAAGTTCAATTTTAAACTATTTTTAAGGATGAAATTTGGATTTTCTACAAACATTTTTATGCTACTTACACATGGATCACCAGAAGACTGTTTTTAATCCATGTTTAGCATTCCAATTCTAGAGATCAAGTTTTCAAAGGTAGATGTATCTAAAGCTTTTGTTAGAACATCTGCCAGCTGATCCTTAGTATGGACATGTTGTAAAGAAATCAAACCATTTTCATAGCAATCCCTCACAATGTGATGTCTGATGTCTATGTGCTTTGTTGTAGAGTGAGAGACAGGATTTTTGATGATATTTTCTGCTGCTTGACTATCAATTTTGAGCGGAGTCTTTATAGCAGCGATACCAAAATATAAAAGTTGATTTTGAAGCCACAGGATTTGAGAAGTGCAACTTGCAGCAGCTATATATTCTGCCACAGCAGTGGATGTGGAAACTGCAACTTTCTTTTTGCTTTGCCAAGAAACAAGGCAATCACCAAGGAATTGGACACCTCCTGATGTGGACTTCCTTGTTGTCTTGCACCCAACAAAGTCACTATCTGAATAAGCTGAAAGCTCAATGTTCCCCTTAGCAGGATACCAGATACCAAGTGTGGGAGCACCTTTTATGTATCTGAATATTCTTTTCACAGCACTAAGATCAAACTTTCTAGGTAATGATTGTGATCTGGCACAAACACATATAGCAAACATGATGTCTGGCCTTGATGCAGTTAGGTACAAGTAACACCCAATCATGCTTCTGTAAATTGTTTGATCAACAAGGTCATCTTTACCATCAATAGTGACTAGCTTGGAAGTTGCCATGGGTGTGCTGCAAGGTTTACAATCATCCATATCAAACTTTTTAAGTAGTCCTTTGACATACTTATTTTGATGGATGAAAGTGCCATTGCAACTCACCCATTGCACTCATCTCAAACTCTGCTGCCATGAGTTTCCTGAACTCCTCACACATAGTAGTGCATGTGGATCCAAAAATGATGTCATCACATAAATCTGGACAAGCATCTAATCTTTTGCTTTCCATTTTAAAAACAAGGTTTTAACAATTTTACCCTTGAAAAACCTATGGATAAGAGAAAAGTGGATAGAGTTTCATACCCGGCTCTTGGTGCTTGTTTTAAGACCATACAGTGCTTTGTTTAACCTGTAAACATGATCAGGATGAAATGCATCTTCAAATCCAAGAGGTTGACACACATACACTTCTTCCTTGATCTTTCCATACAGGAATGCACTTTTGATGTCCATTTGAAACACTTTGATGTTGTGGTTAGCAACAAAAGCTAAGAACAGTCTGATGGCTTCTAACCTTGCTACAGGAGCAAAGGTTTCATCATAGTCAATACCCTCTTCCTGTCTGTAGCCTTGAACCACAAGCCTTGCTTTGTTCTTGACAACAATACCCCTTTCATCTGTTTTGTTCTTGAAGACCCACTTTGTGCCAATTGGATTGACATCCTTAGGCAGTGGTACAAGTTCTTAAACTTGTTGTCTTTTAAAATGAAGGAGCTCCTCTTGCATAGCTTCTACCAAACTATTGTCTTTTAGTGCCTCTTGGTACTTAACAAGTTGTTTGAGTGATAGAAAGCCAGCAAAAAGACAAATGTTTCGGGATTGGCTTCTTGTGAGCACTCCTTCATTGATGTTGCTAATAACTTGATCTAATGGATGGCTTTTGAGGAAAATCATATCACCTTGATATTGGACAATGGCATTTTAAGGTGAAGCTTGCAAATGTGTATCATCTGAGCTAACCTCTGCTGGTGAATTTGATGGTCCAGCCTCTGATTGAAATGGAGGTGGAGGTATGGGTGGTATGGTTGTGAATGTTTGTTGATTTTTATCCATATTTGATGGATTTTTATCAACAGTGTTTTGATTTTGAAAGCAGGCAGATGATTGAGTATTAACCGCTGTTGAACCAGCAGAGCTTTCACCATCATTACTAACATCTGCTCGTCTACTTGAAGGATTGATCTTGAAATTTGGAAGTATGCAGTCATATCCTTGCTCTTGACTTGATGATTGTGGTGTATGTTGATGCACTTTGTGTTTGTCACTTGTCGAATAGGCTACATAGAGCGTGTGTTGAATATCGTATAGGTTAGAATCGAACACACGATCAAAATATGAAGCTAATAGTGAAAATGGGAACAAGTTCGTCCGAACTTCTCATGTGGTGGACAAGTTCGACCGAAGTTGATCTGTGGTGGACAAGTTCTCCCGAACTTGTCATATGGTGGACAAGTTTGCCCGAACTTGTCCTATGCACATTTCAAGCGAACTTGTTGGTCTATATAAAGGTGTGTGTTCATTGGTCATTTAAGTTTTTGCAATCCCTACGGGGAGGTGCTGCCAGATTCTCTCCAGGAACTCCGACAGCTGGACAAAGATGTATAATCTTTCGGTATGAATGAAGACTTCTGCTGCATTCTACTTCTACTCCATTCTTAATAACATTCTACCGAATCGGTTATGTTTACGCACTAACTTCCATCTAGAACCGCCTGACCACGGACCTTCAATTGGTATCAGAGCTACGGTTATCACCTACGCTCATGAATTTAGACATTTATGGACATTAGGAGGGGTTTTAGACGTAAATCATCAAAATAAACATACAATCCACGGATAAAAAGTAAAATTGAATGGATAGAATTGTTAGAAAACCATTTTCGACCAGAACTATGGTGGAATCATCTCGAAATTCGAAGAAATAAGGATTCTGGATCGAAAAATGTGAAAAAGGCTGGTTTTGGAGGGACAACCTCGACCGAAGTTGTGACTAAGTTCGCCCGAACTTGGTGTTGGCCAACCAAGTTCGCCCAAACTTGGCGCTTGGTGACCAAGTTCGCCCAAACTTGTCCAAGGAGCCGAAAAAAATAAAATTGTTGATCGTATTGATAGGATGAGTGTTTAGAAAAAAATTGGCGATAGAAATTTTTTCGAGTTTTCGATGACCGAACCGGGATGTTCGGGGACACCGTCTAGAGCTTCAGAGTACAGATTTGGTGATACGATCACAAAATTATGAAGATAACGGGAGAGTCATTGATACCGGTGCAGAATGTTGATCATTAGGTGTCGTGACTAGTAATGGGCCTGAACGTTAAATTGGCATTTGATTTATACTGAAAATTCCGGATTTGAAGGGGAATTTCAGTGAAAATTTCAGTATGGTCAGAATTTGCATAAATGAGGGGGAATAAAAATTTTACAATATCTAAAGATTCCAACATTTTTGAAATTCGTGACTCCTGCAACAGTATCCGGGTGGTTAGAGATTGCAAATTATCAGGAAATGCAGAGGATCGAGATTCATTGGGTATTTCAAGTTGATGTCTAGTTTGAAAGCGGGTGGTTACATACCAGAGTTTGGAGGAGTTGTTTATCAGATTCTGCGGTCATGGTTGTGGATTGACACCTGAGTCCCGGTATGGTTTCGGAGCGCATATGACTGCCTATCTTTAACTCTTCTTTGCACATGAATTATTGACTGGACTAACCGCCAGGAGGTAAGGATGCTCTGTAGTTTCAGTTGCCCTGGGTTGTACGAGGTACCATGATTAAGGAAGATGATATAATGGGTTTTTCAGAAAAAGCTGTGCACCACTTACTGACAAAAGAGGCTATATATTTGGGATTCCGTGATCACAGGAAGTTCAGGTTTTTAAGATCATGATACAGATCGATGCTTAAGGGTTAGAGTCCTGATCTCCGGTGAAGGGGTAGTTAGCAGGATTAGCAGTCATTAGTACCAGTGAGGAACTGAGGACGTTCAAAACGTTCAGTGATGATCTTTGGAATTAATGACTAGCTCCGTGGATCGGATAGTTTTAAAATTACCAAGGAGATCTGAAGTTATTCAAGATATAACTGATGATAGCCTTTGGTGGCCATTATTTTTAGTCTTCAAGCAGATGAATCATTCTTTTCTTTGGACTAACCGCCAAGGATGACGAGTTTGTTGATTAAGTTGCGCTGGTCTACCGAAGATAGCTCTATATCTGACATTGTGACTGAAGAAGAAGAAGAATGTGATTCTGATTACGGACGTATGTTTCTCAAATTCGATGCGTTACCAGATTATCTGTTTTCGATAAAGATTTGCTGATTGAGCAAATTACCGATTGTCTAATCAATCTTTCGGGAGTATGCATAATTGCGATTACGAAAATCAGGATTTCAGATTTTCGAGGGTATTTGTTGATTTGAAGTTTTCCGGTGCGGTGATTCGAAGTTCTATCAATTTTCGGTTGAGTTTTTGATACTTTAAGAGTGTGCGGAATAAACTCTCGTTGCTCAGTGCTTATTCAAAAATTGAACACGGATGTTGTTAATGTCGAAATAGAGAAGCTGCTGCATTGATTAGCTTCGAGTTGGTGGTTATTCGAGAAAATTTGTCGGCCAAGTAAATCAGAGGAGGTCGGAAACCATGCAACCAAATATCTGAACTTGAGTTTTTCAGCGGGAATTGAATGTTGATAATGCAAGCCCGGATCATCAGTTTAGGGGGAATATGTTGACCGTTTCTACGACATCGGCAGATACCTTGTTTGAAGTTGCAAAATATTCAAACACGGCTCAGAGATTTGAAGATCAAGATCAAGCTTCGACGGTAACGAACAAGGGGGATACTGTTGATGCACTTTATGTTCGTCACTTGTCGAATAGGATAGATAGAGCGTGTGTTGAATATTTTATAGGTTAGAATCGAACACACGAAAGAAATACGGAGCTAATGGTGAAAATGGGAACAAGTTCGCCCGAACTTGTCATGTGGTGGACAAGTTCGGCCGAAGTTGATCTGTGGTGGACAAGTTCGGCCAAAGTTGATCTGTGGTGGACAAGTTCGCCCGAACTTGTCATATGGTGGACAAGTTTGCCTGAACTTGTCCTATGCACATTTCAAGCGAACTTATTGGTCTATATAAAGGTATGTGTTTATTTGTCATTTAAGTTTTTGCAATCCCTACGGGGAGGTGCTGCCTGTTAGGTTGTGTAGTTAGTTACGAGTTGTTTTCATTTCTTATTATGAAGTCATAATCTACATAACACAGTTGTGGTACATCGCATAACAAGATACAACAGTTCGGTGCCAAACTACGTCTAGTGTCGTGTATTCAGCTATAGTTTAGGTCTACTTCTAATGCAAACCTGGTTCTCTATAGCTAGTGGCTCTGATACCAATCTGTCACACCCTCAATTTCCACTTGCGGAGTTTTACCGCGATGCGTGTGACCAAACCAGAATCTGAAACACTAGTACGTCGAACGACTCTATATGATTTGATAATACGTTTTCCAAAAATCATTTGTTTAACCATTCATCGTAGATTTTATATTGTCTTAGTTAGTTACCAATGTTTAGCGGAAGCATTAGTTTTTATGGTTGAGCGGAAGCATAGAATAAGTAGTGAAACGGGCGCCAACACAAACGCCAAAACAAATGAAAAACCCAAAACAATGTTTGTAAATGAGACTCGATAAAAGATGTCTTGATCAATGCAAGTGAGTGCACCTAGAGCTCCTAGCGTCCTGAGAAACATGTAAAGAAACAAGTGTCAACATTAAAGATGAGTGAGTTCACAGGTTTTCATAAATTCGTTTGTTCGGTTATGAGTTTGTTTCCCCCGTTATCCCTAACCCGGGATAACGATTTAGTTCCATTATTCCCAACCCGGAATAATACCGATAGTTCCATTATTCCTTAACCGGAATAATAATGATGTTGGTTCCATTATTCCAAACCCGGAATAATAAAGTTGTTGTTTCCATTATCCCTAACCCGGGATAATATAGTTGTTGTTTCCATTATCCCCAACCCGGGATAATATAGTTGATTCGTAATTAAGTTCAATGTTAACATATATAGGTAGCTAGCCTAAAGTTATGTCACGTAAGTGTTCGCGATCGAAGCTGACTGTTGTGCCTCCGTGTTGCCAGGCCTATCACTGACCATGGCGAAGTTAGGCCAAATTATTCACCCGTTGACCATACCCGGTCGGCTAGCGTGACTAGCTCGGATGGGGCTTGTCGGGCCCAGTAGTACTACTTATAATTTCCCCGCTATTAAAACCCAATACTAATGATCCGAGAGATTGTCGAGGACTTATGTGATATAGCTGCTTAGTGACCATAACATTACATTAACATCAACTTAGTTACCGAATAGTTATGTGACGTTAATTTCGTATAACGTAAAGAGATTGAGTTTGAAGAGTGTATACATGTTTCTCCCCCTGTTGTTTAAAAACCGGATAAAGTTAGGGGCCGTGAACTCACCTTTAGTTGCTCAGTTAGTGTAACACAGAAGTTGCAAATGATGGGACCGCTAATTGCGTCCTAATAAACCAATTGATTCCAAGTCAGTGTGTGAACACACTAATACAAATTCTACACATAATTTACGCACAAAGTGATACACACAATCAAAATCCCTAACACTCAAACATGCATGCAAGTATCCTCATGTGATCATAGTAATCAAAACAATTTATCATGAACATAATCCAATCCATGCAACACTTTGGTGCACACATTCACAAGTTATCAAATTTCAGCTTACATACACATAATTCGGCTGTTTTCTAGGATTTTTATATAATAGTTCCAACGTTCCAAAAATTCCAATTATTTTACAGCAGGTGACAACTATACTGTAGAAATTTATATAAATTTTTCAAGTCCTAATACTTTACCAATTATCCATAAATATTAACATACTAGGCTGCAGTCAGATTCGTCGCTTTCTGACTGCAGTCCACGGAAGAATTTATTTAAAAATCACTGTCATCCAATTAACAAAATTCCAGTTGGAGTTGCCTGGAAATTTCCATACCTAGTTGCTGTACAAATTTCATGATTCGACTCCCTACAGATTATTAAATCCAACTCGATAAACAACTAACAAAATTTCAGGATTTTCACAGCTTTAGTTACTGTTCGTAATTGGCCACTTAAAAATATCAAACGACTTCAGAAAAATATGAATCCAGCGCCATTAGATTCGTTATTCAAATCTCTACGTTTTAGACTTCAGAAAGTCCGTTTTTCGACAACTAATGACCGAGTTACAGCCAGTTGAAGTCGGCTGTAACCATCATTCAGCAACCTGTTTCAGCACTTTATCACAACTAACTCGCATAAACCGATAATGTATTGAATATATGTGATCAAGAACAGATTTTTCCAATCATATATCACTATATATATCATATCCATGCAAACCCTAATCAAAATCTCTAGTTTTTATCAACAAAACACAGCCTATATTTTCCAGATTTCGAACAAACATCAAACTTTCAATCTAACATAATTAATCCGAAAACAACACAATCACAACATTCAAACACATATATCCGAATATGATCTTGTAACAAAAGATAAACCCTAACCTTTAATGACTAGGTAAATAAGCCGAGACTTGGACGGGATTGATTCGGATGTTCAAGCTAGATCACGACCGAAAGAATGAAAGGAACAAGCTGCTGTCGCGACCTAGAGATGGTGTAGGGCTGATCAGATCGAGATGATAAAGGAAGAGGCTGCCGTCGGCTGGTTGCTATTAGGGTTTTGTGTTTTTGTTTTTGTGAAGAAAGACCCATGCATGTGTGTGTATATATAGCGCAAAAAGATCAAGAAAAGAGGGGAATAGGTTTGCGGATTGGGTTTGTTCTCGCGGCCGAAGGGACTTGGGTGGGTCGGTTTGGGTTGTTTGCTCGCGACCGGATGGGTTGAGTTTAAGGTTTGGGTTAAAACTTGATCCCCAAGTTTAGTTCCTTGAGTCGCAAGAAAAGAGGCCGGCTCGTGTCGCGGTTCGGCTCTATTCATTTGTTTATTTACTACGTCCATACATTATAACTAACATAAAACACGAACTCGGATATCACATAATAACGCACCAACTTATAAACGTTTAATACGTAGCACATAATTCATTCGATATGTATTGCGTTTAAGTTATCCGAAAAACCGGGATGTCATATTATCCCCATGTTGAAAGAATTTTCGTCCCGAAAACTGAGTAAACGCGGTTTAGAATGCTGCGTACATGTTTAGAGTGCCACGCACAAAGAGTTAGTTCGTTAACGATGGTATGCGAAGTTACAAGAAGTTCCCAAGTGCCATGCACAAAGATCCCCAAGTGCCATGCACAAGGATTTAGTTAACAATGGTACGCGAAAGTATGAGAAATTTCCAGGTTGTCACATCATCCCCATGTTGAAAGAATTTTCGTCCCGAAAATTTAGTTGTTGGTATCGTTAGTTGCTGCTCAGCTGCGAAGAGGTGTGGGTATTTGCTTTTCATTTGGTCCTCTCTTTCCCACGTGAACTCCGGTCCACGCTTAGAGTCCCAACGAACCTTAACGATCGGAATCTTGCTGTGCCTTCGAGTCTTGATCTCACGATCCATGATCTCGATAGGCTGTTCCACAAAGTGCAGTTGTTCATCCACTTGAATCTCATCCAATGGAATAACTAGAGTTTCATCTGATAGACACTTCTTCAGATTTGACACGTGAAACACGTTGTGAACTCCACTGAGTTCGGCAGGAAGGTCTAATTGATAAGCTACGGGTCCAAACGTTTCAAGATTACAAACGGACCTACGTACCGTGGGTTTAGTTTGCCTCGTTTTCCAAAGCGGATTACACCCTTCCAGGGTGACACCTTTAGTAGGACGCGGTCGCCTACTTGAAATTCGAGCGGTTTGCGTCGTTGATCAGCGTACCTTTTCTGTCGATCTCGTGCCGCCGCCATGCGGTTTCTGATTTGTACAATCTTTTCAGTAGCCTCAAGTATCAACTCAGGGCCTGTAAGTTGGTTGTCACCGACTTCTGCCCAACAGACCGGTGATCTATATTTACGACCGTATAATGCCTCAAACGGTGCCGCCGAAATACTCGTATGATAACTGTTGTTATATGAGAATTCCACTAAAGGCAGGTGGGTTTCCCAACTATTTCCAAAGTCTACTACGCATGCCCTAAGCATGTCTTCCAAGGTTTGTATGGTCCTTTCGCTTTGACCATCAGTCTGAGGGTGATAGGCAGTGCTCATATCTAAGCGTGTGCCCAACGCTTTCTGGAGTGACTGCCAGAAGTTGGACGTGAAGCGAGCATCTCTGTCTGAGATGATGGATGTTGGCACTCCATGCCGAGAAACTACTTCCTTAATGTAGATGCGAGTCAACTTCTCCATCTTATCTGTTTCTTTAATAGCTAGGAAGTGTGCGGACTTAGTTAAACGATCCACAATCACCCAGATGGTATCGCAACCACCCAAAGTTCGCGGGAGTTTAGTGATGAAATCCATCGAGATCTGATCCCATTTCCACACTGGGATCTCAGGTTGTTGAAGTAGCCCCGATGGCTTTTGATACTCTACCTTGACCTTTGCACAAGTCAAACACTTACTCACGTAGGTGGCTATATCAGCTTTCATGTTGGGCCACCAATACGCAGCTTTAAGGTCTTGATACATCTTATCCGAACCAGGATGGACAGAGTATCGGGATTTGTGAGTTTCGTCCATGACTAGCTCTCTGAGGTTTCCGTAGAGAGGTACCCATATGCGATTCATGAAATACCGGGCTCCATTGGGTTTTACTTCCCAATCGCGTTCCATTTTTCCCACCGATTCGGCCTTGATGTTTTCTCCCTTAACTGCTTCTAACTGGGCGTTGCGTATTTGTTCGGGTAGCCCCGAATGAATAGTGAGTTGTAATGCTCGTACACGACGAGGTTTCAAGTGTTCCTTCCTACTGAGGGCATCAGCTACCACGTTAGCTTTACCCGGGTGATACCGAATGGCACACTCATAATCGTTCAAGAGTTCGACCCAGCGACGCTGTCGCATGTTCAACTCCTTCTGATCAAAGATGTGTTGGAGGCTCTTGTGGTCTGTGAAGATTGTGCACTTCGTCCCATAGAGGTAGTGTCTCCAAATCTTAAGTGCAAACACTACTGCTCCCAATTCCAGGTCATGCGTTGTGTAGTTTTTCTCTTGAACCTTCAGTTGTCGCGACGCATACGCGATGACCTTATCGCGTTGCATGAGTACGCATCCCAACCCTGAATGGAAGCATCACAATATACTACAAAGTCATCTGTCCCTTCCGGCAAGGACAGAATGGGTGCACTGCAAAGTTTCTGCTTTAGCAATTGAAATGCTGCTTCCTGCTTGTCACCCCAAGCATACTTGATGCCTTTCTGGGTGAGGGTAGTAAGCGGTTGTGTGATCTTTGAAAATCCCTCGATGAAGCGTCTGTAGTAACCAGCCAAACCCAAAAATTGGCGGATCTCCGTTGGTGTCCTGGGTGCTTCCCAGTTTTTGATAGCTTCTATCTTGGCAGGGTCGACATGGATACCCTTTTCATTTACGATATGCCCGAGAAACTGAACTTCCCGAATCCAGAAATCACACTTTGAAAGCTTGGCATATAGCTTCTCCTGTTGAAGTAATCCTAGCAGTAACCGTAGATGTTCAGCATGTTCTTCTTCACTTTTGGAGTAGATGAGTATGTCGTCGATGAACACAATGACAAACTTGTCGAGGTATGGTTTACACACGCGGTTCATGAGGTCCATGAACACCGCGGGTGCGTTGGTGAGACCGAAGGGCATGACCAAGAACTCATAATGGCCATACCGAGTACGAAATGCCGTCTTAGCGATATCCTCCTCCCTGACGCGTAACTGATGGTAGCCGGACCGTAGGTCAATCTTGGAGTAGTAGCTTGATCCTTGAAGTTGGTCGAAGAGATTGTCGATGCGAGGTAACGGGTATCGGTTCTTGACAGTAACCTTGTTGAGTTCCCTATAGTCGATGCACATGCGGAAGGTCCCGTCCTTCTTCTTGACAAAAAGGACTGGAGCTCCCCATGGCGAAGCGCTTGGTCGGATAAATCCCTTTTCTAACAGCTCCTAAAGTTGGGTAGACAGCTCCTGCAGCTCGGCTGGAGCTAGGCGGTATGGAGCCTTGGCGATAGGAGTTGCATGGTTCGCCAATTCGATTTCAAACTCCAATTGTCGATGGGGTGGAAGACCAGGTAATTCCTCTAGGAATACATCGGAAAAATCACGGACGACAGGGATGTCTTCTATACGTTTCTAGTCCTTAGGCTGTTCGGTAACCAGTGCGAGTAAAGCGAAGGAGTTCTTTCTCCGAAGATACTTCTGCGCTTGCATGTAAGAGATGATGTTGGTGACGGCGCTTGCCTTCTCGCCTTGCACCGTCAAGATTTCGTCGTTAGAGAGCGGAATACGGATAGATTTTTCGAAGCAGAGAACTTCAGCTCGGACGTCGGATAGCCAGTCCATTCCGACTACCACGTCAAAACTACCCAGGGTAGTTGTCATCAGATCAATGGTAAAAGTGTGACCCGCGAGTTTGAGTTGACAGCCGGATACTATATGGGTCACATCTACAGAATTACCATCGGCTAATTCTATAACATAAGGGGTCTCTAATGGTTTAGGCGTGAGATTTAGGTTCTTCCTAAAAGACTCAGATATAAAGCTCCTATCCGCACCCGTATCAAAAAGCACAGTAGCAAAATGTTCATTAAGGGGAAACTTACCGGTGACCACGTTAGAGTCGTTTCTGGCCTCTCCACGGCCCAATGTAAATGCGCGACCTTTGGCACCTCCTGTGCCGCCATTTCCATTGTTGTTGTTGTTATTGTTGTTGTTGTGGTTATTGTGGTTGTGGTTGTTCCCACCATTGTTGTTGTTGTTGTTACGGAGCTGTGGGCAGTCTCTTTTGATGTGGGCAGTGCTACCACACTGATAGCATCCCCGGTTAACACCCTGTTGCTGAACCTGGGGTTGATTCTGGTTTTGTCGGGACATGATTTCCCCGCGACAATCCTTTGCCGCATGTCCCACCTTGCCACATCGTTGGCAGCGATTTCCGGCACAAGGGCCATGATGATGAAGATTACAGCGATTGCACTGCGGCTTTCGACCTACATAGCCGCTTGCGTTCTGGTTGTTGTTGTTGTTGTTGGCGGGCTGATTTTGGTGACCCCGGTGGCTGTTGTAATGATTGAACCGTTTCTGGTTCCCCTGTTGCGGCTGGGATGACGAAGATTGTCGAGCAGACGAGTCTTCAAACTTTCTTTTATTGTCAGGGGCAACTTCAGTCGTACCCCGAGCTGGCAACTTCTTTTGTTCCACCGCCTTATCGGTGAGTTTGTGCGCCAACCTGATTGCTTGATGTTCCGTTGCAGGGTTGGTAGCCATCACCATACCCTGAATCTCCGGGACTAGACCCCCAAGATAGAACTCGAGTCTTTTCTCCACAGTGTTGGCCAGATCAGGACACAGAAATACCAGGTCGTGATGTTTCGCTGTGTATGCTTCGATTTCAGATCCCACCATCTTGTGGTTCCATAATGTTTGCTCCAACTGTTGGACTCTGTCTCGCGGACAGTACTCTTCTTTGATTAGGGCCTTAAACTCGGCCCAGGCCATTGCATTTGCAGCAATAAGTCCACGCGTTTGGACTTGTGCATTGCACCAAGTTAGTGCCCCATCTTCCAGTGTTGAGGCTGCATACTTGACCTTGTTGGCCTCTAGGCAGTTGCACATTTCAAATACTGATTCAGATTTTTCGATCCAGCGGACCAGTCCAATGGGTCCTTCTGCCCCGAGAATTTGCTTGGTTTCGCGTCGAGGAACATCTTGTAGGGGTTAAATCCCCTCCTGCTGACAGAGGACAGGTAGTCAGCGAGGAATTCTACTAGCCCAACTATTAGATTTTCACATGAAAATTTAATAATGGTTACCTGCCGGTTGGTTCTGAACACCCGCTAGAGCTGCGTTCACGTGCTCTTGAATCATGGCAGCTAGTTCTTCGGGCGTCATGTTAAGGTTTCCACGTCGTCCAGTTGCCATTTAGATCTTCGAAAAACAACATAAACACACCCCGATAAGTCTATATATCCAATATAGTTATCCTACTTCGTACTTAAATAATTATCAAGTTATGTCAGCTCAAATATAAATAGTCAAAAGAAGTACTTGATTAAATAAAGTTTCAACGTCTTACAAAGTGCCAACCAAACATATGAATTCACTATAAAGTCTCAAGTTTGAACATAAGTGGGAAAATAAATAGACTGAAGGAAAGTAAATAAAATAAGCGAGACGTGTTAGTCGTCTACGTCTCCATCCCCCAGATCACTATCGTTGCCGTCATCCTGCGCGGCATTTCCAGCTTCTACAGCTGGATCCTCCTCCGGATCCTCCTCTGGATCCTCCTCTGGGTCCTCCTCTGGATCCTCTTCTGGATACTCTTCAGGGTCCTCCTCTGGATCCTCTTATGGATCCTCTTCAGGGTCCTCCTCTGGATCCTCTTCCGGGTCCTCCTCTTCCGGCACTGGAGGGGCCGGTGCTAGTGCAGGTGCTTGATTTTGCTCTAACTCCTGAATTCTCCAACTATTTTCCAGGACTCTGTCTTCGAGCCAGTCGGCTCTTATCTGCTCAGCACGCAGATCTCTGGCTAAGGTGTTACGAGCTATCTTACTCGTATGTTGCTCTTCCTCGAGCGAGTCGGTTTTACCTGTCAGTTGTCGGATCATCCATCCCTGTGCTAGGATGGTTTCCTGCATTCTTTCTAATTGCTCTTGTTGTTTCTGTATCATGTTTCTAAGTAGGTCATTTCCTACTTCTACCGAGTTAACCGGTTCAACCGGCACAGCGATGGTTGGGCGTGATGACGACTCCTCCCCCAGAGCGAGCCTTTTCCTCGCAGCTGAGCGTGTCTCCACGCCATAAGATGGTAAGGGTTCCACCATAGGTGCCTTTCCTGGCGCTCTTGGTGGCGTAAGTTTGTCGGATGATGATGATGATGATGATGATGACATTGCCTGTTAGGTTGTGTAGTTAGTTACGAGTTGTTTTCATTTCTTATTATGAAGTCATAATCTACATAACACAGTTGTGGTACATCGCATAACAAGATACAACAGTTCGGTGCCAAACTACGTCTAGTGTCGTGTATTCAGCTATAGTTTAGGTCTACTTCTAATGCAAACCTGGTTCTCTATAGCTAGTGGCTCTGATACCAATCTGTCACACCTCAATTTCCACTTGCGGAGTTTTACCGCGATGCGTGTGAACAAACCAGAATCTGAAACACTAGTACGTCGAACGACTCTATATGATTTGATAATACGTTTTCCAAAAATCATTTGTTTAACCATTCATCGTAGATTTTATATTGTCTTAGTTAGTTACCAATGTTTAGCGGAAGCATTAGTTTTTATGGTTGAGCGGAAGCATAGAATAAGTAGTGAAACGGGCGCCAACACAAACGCCAAAACAAATGAAAAACCCAAAACAATGTTTGTAAATGAGACTCGATAAAAGATGTCTTGATCAATGCAAGTGAGTGCACCTAGAGCTCCTAGCGTCCTGAGAAACATGTAAAGAAACAAGTGTCAACATTAAAGATGAGTGAGTTCACAGGTTTTCATAAATTCGTTTGTTCGGTTATGAGTTTGTTTCCCCCGTTATCCCTAACCCGGGATAACGATTTAGTTCCATTATTCCCAACCCGGAATAATACCGATAGTTCCATTATTCCTTAACCGGAATAATAATGATGTTGGTTCCATTATTCCAAACCCGGAATAATAAAGTTGTTGTTTCCATTATCCCTAACCCGGGATAATATAGTTGTTGTTTCCATTATCCCCAACCCGGGATAATATAGTTGATTCGTAATTAAGTTCAATGTTAACATATATAGGTAGCTAGCCTAAAGTTATGTCACGTAAGTGTTCGCGATCGAAGCTGACTGTTGTGCCTCCGTGTTGCCAGGCCTATCACTGACCATGGCGAAGTTAGGCCAAATTATTCACCCGTTGACCATACCCGGTCGGCTAGCGCGACTAGCTCGGATGGGGCTTGTCGGGCCCAGTAGTACTACTTATAATTTCCCCGCTATTAAAACCCAATACTAATGATCCGAGAGATTGTCGAGGACTTATGTGATATAGCTGCTTAGTGACCATAACATTACATTAACATCAACTTAGTTACCGAATAGTTATGTGACGTTAATTTCGTATAACGTAAAGAGATTGAGTTTGAAGAGTGTATACATGTTTCCCCCCTGTTGTTTAAAAACCGGATAAAGTTAGGGGCCGTGAACTCACCTTTAGTTGCTCAGTTAGTGTAACACAGAAGTTGCAAATGATGGGACCGCTAATTGCGTCCTAATAAACCAATTGATTCCAAGTCAGTGTGTGAACACACTAATACAAATTCTACACATAATTTACGCACAAAGTGATACACACAATCAAAATCCCTAACACTCAAACATGCATGCAAGTATCCTCATGTGATCATAGTAATCAAAACAATTTATCATGAACATAATCCAATCCATGCAACACTTTGGTGCACACATTCACAAGTTATCAAATTTCAGCTTACATACACATAATTCGGCTGTTTTCTAGGATTTTTATATAATAGTTCCAACGTTCCAAAAATTCCAATTATTTTACAGCAGGTGACAACTATACTGTAGAAATTTATATAAATTTTTCAAGTCCTAATACTTTACCAATTATCCATAAATATTAACATACTAGGCTGCAGTCAGATTCGTCGCTTTCTGACTGCAGTCCACGGAAGAATTTATTTAAAAATCACTGATCGTCCAATTAACAAAATTCCAGTTGGAGTTGCCTGGAAATTTCCATACCTAGTTGCTGTACAAATTTCATGATTCGACTCCCTACAGATTATTAAATCCAACTCGATAAACAACTAACAAAATTTCAGGATTTTCACAGCTTTAGTTACTGTTCGTAATTGGCCACTTAAAAATATCAAACGACTTCAGAAAAATATGAATCCAGCGCCATTAGATTCGTTATTCAAATCTCTACGTTTTAGACTTCAGAAAGTCCGTTTTTCGACAACTAATGACCGAGTTACAGCCAGTTGAAGTCGGCTGTAACCATCATTCAGCAACCTGTTTCAGCACTTTATCACAACTAACTCGCATAAACCGATAATGTATTGAATATATGTGATCAAGAACAGATTTTTCCAATCATATATCACTATATATATCATATCCATGCAAACCCTAATCAAAATCTCTAGTTTTTATCAACAAAACACAGCCTATATTTTCCAGATTTCGAACAAACATCAAACTTTCAATCTAACATAATTAATCCGAAAACAACACAATCACAACATTCAAACACATATATCCGAATATGATCTTGTAACAAAAGATAAACCCTAACCTTTAATGACTAGGTAAATAAGCCGAGACTTGGACGGGATTGATTCGGATGTTCAAGCTAGATCACGACCGAAAGAATGAAAGGAACAAGCTGCTGTCGCGACCTAGAGATGGTGTAGGGCTGATCAGATCGAGATGATAAAGGAAGAGGCTGCCGTCGGCTGGTTGCTATTAGGGTTTTGTGTTTTTGTTTTTGTGAAGAAAGACCCATGCATGTGTGTGTATATATAGCGCAAAAAGATCAAGAAAAGAGGGGAATAGGTTTGCGGATTGGGTTTGTTCTCGCGGCCGAAGGGACTTGGGTGGGTCGGTTTGGGTTGTTTGCTCGCGACCGGATGGGTTGAGTTTAAGGTTTGGGTTAAAACTTGATCCCCAAGTTTAGTTCCTTGAGTCGCAAGAAAAGAGGCCGGCTCGTGTCGCGGTTCGGCTCTATTCATTTGTTTATTTACTACGTCCATACATTATAACTAACATAAAACACGAACTCGGATATCACATAATAACGCACCAACTTATAAACGTTTAATACGTAGCACATAATTCATTCGACATGTATTGCGTTTAAGTTATCCGAAAAACCGGGATGTCACATTATCCCCATGTTGAAAGAATTTTCGTCCCGAAAACTGAGTAAACGCGGTTTAGAATGCTGCGTACATGTTTAGAGTGCCACGCACAAAGAGTTAGTTCGTTAACGATGGTATGCGAAGTTACAAGAAGTTCCCAAGTGCCATGCACAAAGATCCCCAAGTGCCATGCCCAAGGATTTAGTTAACAATGGTACGCGAAAGTATGAGAAATTTCCAGGTTGTCACATCATCCCCATGTTGAAAGAATTTTCGTCCCGAAAATTTAGTTGTTGGTATCGTTAGTTGCTGCTCAGCTGCGAAGAGGTGTGGGTATTTGCTTTTCATTTGGTCCTCTCTTTCCCACGTGAACTCCGGTCCACGCTTAGAGTCCCAACGAACCTTAACGATCGGAATCTTGCTGTGCCTTCGAGTCTTGATCTCACGATCCATGATCTCGATAGGCTGTTCCACAAAGTGCAGTTGTTCATCCACTTGAATCTCATCCAATGGAATAACTAGAGTTTCATCTGATAGACACTTCTTCAGATTTGACACGTGAAACACGTTGTGAACTCCACTGAGTTCGGCAGGAAGGTCTAATTGATAAGCTACGGGTCCAAACGTTTCAAGATTACAAACGGACCTACGTACCGTGGGTTTAGTTTGCCTCGTTTTCCAAAGCGGATTACACCCTTCCAGGGTGACACCTTTAGTAGGACGCGGTCGCCTACTTGAAATTCGAGCGGTTTGCGTCGTTGATCAGCGTACCTTTTCTGTCGATCTCGTGCCGCCGCCATGCGGTTTCTGATTTGTACAATCTTTTCAGTAGCCTCAAGTATCAACTCAGGGCCTGTAAGTTGGCTATCACCGACTTCTGCCCAACAGACCGGTGATCTATATTTACGACCGTATAATGCCTCAAACGGTGCCGCCGAAATACTCGTATGATAACTGTTGTTATATGAGAATTCCACTAAAGGCAGGTGGGTTTCCCAACTATTTCCAAAGTCTACTACGCATGCCCTAAGCATGTCTTCCAAGGTTTGTATGGTCCTTTCGCTTTGACCATCAGTCTGAGGGTGATAGGCAGTGCTCATATCTAAGCGTGTGCCCAACGCTTTCTGGAGTGACTGCCAGAAGTTGGACGTGAAGCGAGCATCTCTGTCTGAGATGATGGATGTTGGCACTCCATGCCGAGAAACTACTTCCTTAATGTAGATGCGAGTCAACTTCTCCATCTTATCTGTTTCTTTAATAGCTAGGAAGTGTGCGGACTTAGTTAAACGATCCACAATCACCCAGATGGTATCGCAACCACCCAAAGTTCGCTGGAGTTTAGTGATGAAATCCATCGAGATCTGATCCCATTTCCACACTAGGATCTCAGGTTGTTGAAGTAGCCCCGATGGCTTTTGATACTCTACCTTGACCTTTGCACAAGTCAAACACTTACTCACGTAGGTGGCTATATCAGCTTTCATGTTGGGCCACCAATACGCAGCTTTAAGGTCTTGATACATCTTATCCGAACCAGGATGGACAGAGTATCGGGATTTGTGAGCTTCGTCCATGACTAGCTCTCTGAGGTTTCCGTAGAGAGGTACCCATATGCGATTCATGAAATACCGGGCTCCATTGGGTTTTACTTCCCAATCGCGTTCCATTTTTCCCACCGATTCGGCCTTGATGTTTTCTCCCTTAACTGCTTCTAACTGGGCGTCGCGTATTTGTTCGGGTAGCCCCGAATGAATAGTGAGTTGTAATGCTCGTACACGACGAGGTTTCAAGTGTTCCTTCCTACTGAGGGCATCAGCTACCACGTTAGCTTTACCCGGGTGATACCGAATGGCACACTCATAATCGTTCAAGAGTTCGACCCAGCGACGCTGTCGCATGTTCAACTCCTTCTGATCAAAGATGTGTTGGAGGCTCTTGTGGTCTGTGAAGATTGTGCACTTCGTCCCATAGAGGTAGTGTCTCCAAATCTTAAGTGCAAACACTACTGCTCCCAATTCCAGGTCATGCGTTGTGTAGTTTTTCTCTTGAACCTTCAGTTGTCGCGACGCATACGCGATGACCTTATCGCGTTGCATGAGTACGCATCCCAACCCCTGAATGGAAGCATCACAATATACTACAAAGTCATCTGTCCCTTCCGGCAAGGACAGAATGGGTGCACTGCAAAGTTTCTGCTTTAGCAATTGAAATGCTGCTTCCTGCTTGTCACCCCAAGCATACTTGATGCCTTTCTGGGTGAGGGTAGTAAGCGGTTGTGCGATCTTTGAAAATCCCTCGATGAAGCGTCTGTAGTAACCAGCCAAACCCAAAAATTGGCGGATCTCCGTTGGTGTCCTGGGTGCTTCCCAGTTTTTGATAGCTTCTATCTTGGCAGGGTCGACATGGATACCCTTTTCATTTACGATATGCCTGAGAAACTGAACTTCCGAATCCAGAAATCACACTTTGAAAGCTTGGCATATAGCTTCTCCTGTTGAAGTAATCCTAGCAGTAACCGTAGATGTTCAGCATGTTCTTCTTCACTTTTGGAGTAGATGAGTATGTCGTCGATGAACACAATGACAAACTTGTCGAGGTATGGTTTACACACGCGGTTCATGAGGTCCATGAACACCACGGGTGCGTTGGTGAGACCGAAGGGCATGACCAAGAACTCATAATGGCCATACCGAGTACGAAATGCCGTCTTAGCGATATCCTCCTCCCTGACGCGTAACTGATGGTAGCCGGACCGTAGGTCAATCTTGGAGTAGTAGCTTGATCCTTGAAGTTGGTCGAAGAGATTGTCGATGCGAGGTAACGGGTATCGGTTCTTGACAGTAACCTTGTTGAGTTCCCTATAGTCGATGCACATGCGGAAGGTCCCGTCCTTCTTCTTGACAAAAAGGACTGGAGCTCCCCATGGCGAAGCGCTTGGTCGGATAAATCCCTTTTCTAACAGCTCCTAAAGTTGGGTAGACAGCTCCTGCAGCTCGGCTGGAGCTAGGCGGTATGGAGCCTTGGCGATAGGAGTTGCATGGTTCGCCAATTCGATTTCAAACTCCAATTGTCGATGGGGTGGAAGACCAGGTAATTCCTCTGGGAATACATCGGAAAAATCACGGACGACAGGGATGTCTTCTATACGTTTCTAGTCCTTAGGCTGTTCGGTAACCAGTGCGAGTAAAGCGAAGGAGTTCTTTCTCCGAAGATACTTCTGCGCTTGCATGTAAGAGATGATGTTGGTGACGGCGCTTGCCTTCTCGCCTTGCACCGTCAAGATTTCGTCGTTAGAGAGCGGAATACGGATAGATTTTTCGAAGCAGAGAACTTCAGCTCGGACGTCGGATAGCCAGTCCATTCCGACTACCACGTCAAAACTACCCAGGGTAGTTGTCATCAGATCAATGGTAAAAGTGTGACCCGCGAATTTGAGTTGACAGCCGGATACTATATGGGTCACATCTACAGAATTACCATCGGCTAATTCTATAACATAAGGGGTCTCTAATGGTTTAGGCGTGAGATTTAGGTTCTTCCTAAAAGACTCAGATATAAAGCTCCTATCCGCACCCGTATCAAAAAGCACAGTAGCAAAATGTTCATTAAGGGGAAACTTACCGGTGACCACGTTAGAGTCGTTAAGGGTTAGAGTCCTGATCTCCGGTGAAGGGGTAGTTAGTAGGATTAGCAGTCATTAGTACCAGTGAGGAACTGAGGACGTTCAAAACGTTCAGTGATGATCTTTGGAATTAATGACTAGCTCCGTGGATCGGATAGTTTTAAAATTACCAAGGAGATCTGAAGTCATTCAAGATATAACTGATGATAGCCTTTGGTGGCCATTATTTTTAGTCTTCAAGCAGATGAATCATTCTTTTCTTTGGACTAACCGCCAAGGATGACGATGTTTGTTGATTAAGTTGCGCTGGTCTACCGAAGATAGCTCTATATCTGACATTGTGACTGAAGAAGAAGAAGAATGTGATTCTGATTACGGACGTATGTTTCTCAAATTCGATGCGTTACCAGATTATCTGTTTTCGATAAAGATTTGCTGATTGAGCAAATTACCGATTTTCTAATCAATCTTTCGGGAGTATGCATAATTGCGATTACGAAAATCAGGATTTCAGATTTTCGAGGGTATTCGTTGATTTGAAGTTTTCCGGTGCGGTGATTCGAAGTTCTATCAATTTTCGGTTGAGTTTTTGATACTTTAAGAGTGTGCGGAATAAACTATCGTTGCTCAGTGCTTATTCAAAAATTGAACACGGATGTTGTTAATGTCGAAATAGAGAAGCTGCTGCATTGATTAGCTTCGAGTTGGTGGTTATTCGAGAAAATTTGTCGGCCAAGTAAATCAGAGGAGGTCGGAAACCATGCAACCAAATATCTGAACTTGAGTTTTTCAGCGGGAATTGAATGTTGATAATGCAAGCCCGGATCATCAGTTTAGGGGGAATATGTTGACGCGTTCTACGACATCGGCAGATACCTTGATTGAAGTTGTAGAATATTCAAACACGGCTAAGAGATTTGAAGATCAAGATCAAGCTTCGACGGTAACGAACAAGGGGGAAACTGTTGATGCACTTTGTGTTCGTCACTTGTCGAATAGGCTAGATAGCGTGTGTTGAATATTGTATTGGTTAGAATCGAACACACGACCAAAATACGGATCTAATAGTGAAAATGGGAACAAGTTCGTCCGAACTTGTCATGTGGTGGACAAGTTCGGCCGAAGTTGATCTGTGGTGGACAAGTTCGCCCGAACTTGTCATATGGTGGACAAGTTCGCCCGAACTTGTCCTATGCACATTTCAAGCGAACTTGTTGGTCTATATAAAGGTGCGTGTTCATTTGTCATTTAAGGTTTTGCAATCCCTACGGGGAGGTGCTGCCGGATTCTCTCCAGGAACTCCGCAGCTGGACAAAGATGTATACTCTTTCTGTATGAATAAATACTTCCGCTGCATTCTACCTCTACTCCATTCTTAATAACATTCTACGTAATCGGTTACGTTTACGCACTAACTTCCGTCTAGAACCACCTGACCACGGACCTTCAATTGGTATCACAGCTACGGTTATCACATACGCTCATGAATTTAGACATTTATGGATATTAGGAGGGGTTTTAGACGTAAATCATCAAAATGAACATACAATCCACGGATAACAAGTAAAATTGAATGGATAGGATTGTTAGAAAAGCATTTTCGACCAGAACTATGCTGGAATCATCTCGAAATTCGAAGAAATAAGGATTCTGGATCGAAAAATGTGAAAAAGACTGGTTCTGGAGGGACAACTTCGACCGAAGTTATGACCAAGTTCGCCCGAACTTGGCGCATGGTGACCAACTTCGCCCGAAGTTTTAATATCATGGACAAGTTCGCCGGAACTTGTCCAAGGAGCCAAAAAAAGAAAAAATAAATAAATTGTTGATCGTATTGATGGGATGAGTGTTTAGAAAAAAATTGGCGATAGAAATTTTTTCGAGTTTTCGATGACCGAATCGGGATGTTCGGGGACACCGTCTAGAGCTTTAGTGTACAGATTTGGTGATACGGTCACAAAATTATGAAGATAACGAGAGAGTCATTGATACCGGTGCAGAATGTTGATCATTAGGTGTCGTGACTAGTAATGGGCCTAAACGTTAAATCCGCATTTGATGTATACTGAAAATTCCGGATTTGACGGGGAATTTCAGTGAAAATTTCAGTATGGTCAGAATTTGCAAAAATGAGGGGGAATAAAAATTTTACAATATCTAAATATTCCGACATTTTTGAAATTCGTGACTCCTGCAACAGTATCCGGGTGGTTACCGATTGCAGATTATCGGGAAATGCAGAGGATCGAGATTCATTGGGTATTTCAAGTTGATGTCTAGTTTGAAAGCGGGTGGTTACATACCTGAGTTTGGAGGAGTTGTTTATCAGATTCTGCGGTCATGGTTGTGGATTGATACCTGAGTCGCGGTATGGTTTCGAAGCACATACGACTGCCTATCTTTAACTCTTCTTTGCACATGAATTATTGACTGGACTAACCGCCAGGAGGTAAGGATGCTTTGTAGTTTCAGTTGCCCCGGGTTGTACGCGGTACCATGATTAAGGAAGATGATATAATGGGTTTTTCAGACAAAGCTGTGTACCACTTGTTGACAAAAGAGTCTATATATTTGGGATTACGTGATCACAGGAAGTTCAGGTTTTTAAGATCATGATACAGATCGATGCTTAAGGGTTAGAGTCCTGATCTCCGGTGAAGGGGTAGTTAGCAGGATTAGCAGTCATTAGTACCAGTGAGGAACTGAGGACGTTCAAAACGTTCAGTGATGATCTTAGGAATTAATGACTAGCTCCGTGGATCGGATAGTTTTAAAATTACCAAGGAGATCTGAAGTTATTCAAGATATAACTGATGATAGCCTTTGGTGGCCACTATTTTTAGTCTTCAAGCAGATGAATCATTCTTTTCTTTGGACTAACCGCCGAGGATGACGATGTTTGTTGATTAAGTTGCGCTGGTCTACCGAAGATAGGTCTATATCTGACATTGTGACTGAAGAAGAAGAAGAATGTGATTCTGATTACGGACGTATGTTTCTCAAATTCGATGCCTTACCAGATTATCTGTTTTCGTTAAAGATTTGCTGATTGAGCAAATTACCGATTTTCTAATCAATCTTTAGGGAGTATGCGTAACTGCGATTTTGAAAATCGGGATTTCAGATTTTTGAGGGTATTCGTTGATCTGAAGTTTTCCGGTGTGGTGATTCGAAGTTTCTATCAATTTTCGGTTGAGTTTTTGATACTTTAAGAGTGTGCGGAATAAACTCTCGTTGCTCAGTGCTTATTCAGAAACTGAACTCGGATGTGGTTAATGTCGAAATAGAGAAGCTGCTACGTTGATTAGCTTCGAGTTGGTGGTTATTCGAGAAAATTTGACGGCCAAGTAAATCAAAGGAGGTCGGAAACTGTGCAACCAAATATCTGAACTTGAGTTTTTCAGCGGGAATTGAATGTTGATAATGCAAGCCAGGATCATCAGTTAAGGAGGAATATGTTAACGCGTTCTACGACATCGACATATACCTTGATTAAAGTTGTAGAATATTCAAACACGGCTCAGAGATTTGAAGATCAAGATCAAGCTCCGACGGTAACGAACAAGGGGGAAACTGTTGATGCACTTTGTGTTCGTCACTTGTCGAATAGGCTAGATAGAGCGTGTGTTGAGTATTGTATAGGTTAGAATCGAACACACAACCAAAATACGAAGCTAATAGTGAAAATGGGAACAAGTTCGTCCGAACTTGTCATGTGGTGGACAAGTTCGGCCGAAGTTGATCTGTGGTGGACAAGTTCGCCCGAACTGTGTTCATTTGTCATTTAAGGTTTTGCAATCCCTACGGGGAGGTGCTACCGGATTCTCTCCAGGAACTCCGGCAGCTGGACAAAGATGTATACTCTTTCTGTATGAATAAATACTTCCGCTGCATTCTACTTCTACTCCATTCTTAATAACATTCTACCGAATCGGTTACGTTTACGCACTAACTTTCGTCTAGAACCACCTGACCACGGACCTTCAATTGGTATCACAGCTACGGTTATCACGTAGGCTCATGAATTTAGACATTTATGGATATTAGGAGGGGTTTAGACGTAAATCATCAAAATGAACATACAATCCACGGATAACAAGTAAAATTGAATGGATAGGATTGTTAGAAAACCATTTTCGACCAGAACTATGGTGGAATCATCTCGAAATTCGAAGAAATAAGGATTGTGGATCGAAAAATGTGAAAAAGACTGGTTCTGGAGGGACAACTTCGACCGAAGTTATGACCAAGTTCGCCCGAACCTGGCGCATGGTGACCAACTTCGCCCGAAGTTTTAACATCGTGGACAAGTTCGCCGGAACTTGTCCAAGGAGCCAAAAAAAGAAAAAATAAATAAATTGTTGATCGTATTTATGGGATGAGTGTTTAGAAAAAAATGGCGATAGAAATTTTTTTGAGTTTTCGATGACCGAACCGGGATGTTCGGGGAGACCGTCTAGAGCTTCAGAGTATAGATTTGGTGATACGGTCACAAAATTATGAAGATAACGGGAGAGTCATTGATACCGGTGCAGAATGTTGATCATTAGCTATCGTGACTAGTAATGGGCCTAAAAGTTAAATCTGCATTTGATGTATACTGAAATTCCGGATTTGAGGGGGAATTTCAGTGAAAATTTTTGTATGGTAAGAATTTGCAAAAATCAGGGGGAATAAAAAATTTACAATATCTAAAGATTCCGACATTTTAGAAATTCATGACTCCTACAACAGTATCCGGGTGGTTACCGATTGCAGATTATCGGGAAATGTAGAGGATCGAGATTCATTGGGTATTTCAAGTTGATGTCTAGTTTGAAAGCGGGTGGTTACATAACTGAGTTTGGAGGAGTTGTTTTTCAGATTCTGTGGTCATGGTTGTGGATTGACACCTGAGTCGCGCGCATGGTTTCGAAGCTCATACGACTGCCTATCTTTAACTCTTCTTTGCATATGAATTATTGACTGGACTAACCGCCAGGAGGTAAGGATGCTCTGTAGTTTCAGTTGCCCCGGGTTGTACGCGGTACCATGATTAAGGAAGATGATATAATGGGTTTTTCAGACAAAGCTGTGTACCACTTGCTAACAAAAGAGGCTATATATTTGGGATTCCGTGATCACAGGAAGTTCAGGTTTTTAAGATCATGATACAGATCGATGCTTAAGGGTTAGAGTCCTGATCTTCGGTGAAGGGGTAGTTAGCAGGATTAGCAGTCATTAGTACCAGTGAGGAACTGAGGACGTTCAAAACGTTCAGTGATGATCTTAGGAATTAATGACTAGCTCCATGGATTGGATAGTTTTAAAATTACCAAGGAGATCTGAAGTTATTCAAGATATAACTGTTGATAGCCTTCGGTGGCCATTATTTTTAGTCTTCAAGCAGATGAATCATTCTTTTCTTTGGACTAACCGCCGTTGGATGACGATGTTTGTTGATTAAGTTGCGCTGGTATACCGGAAATAGCTATATATTTGACATTGTGACTGAAGAAGAAGAAGAATGTGATTCTGATTACGGACGTATGTTTCTCAAATTCGATGTGTTACCAGATTATCTGTTTTTGATGAAGATTTGCTGATTGAGCAAATTACCGATTTTCTAATCAATCTTTCGGGTGTATGCGTAACTGCTATTACGAAAATCAGGATTTCAGATTTTCGAGGGTATTCGTTGATTTGAAGTTTTCCGATGCGGTGATTCGAAGTTTCTATCAATTGCCGGTTGAGTTTTTGATACTTTAAGAGTGTGTAGAATAAACTCTCGTTGCTTAGTGCTTATTCAAAAACTAAACTCGGATGTGGTTATTGTCAAAATAGAGAAGCTGCTGCATTGATTAGCTTCGAGTTGGTGGTTATTCGAGAAAATTTGTCGGTCAAGTAAATCAGAGGAGGTCGGAAACCGTGCAACCAAATATTTGAACTGGAGTTTTTCAGCGGGAATTGAATGTTGATAATGCAAGTCCGGATCATCAATTAAGGGGGAATTTGTTGACGCGTTCTACGACATCGGCAGATACCTTGTTTGAAGTTGCAAAATATTCAAACACGGCTCAGAGATTTGAAGATCAAGATCAAGCTTCGACGGTAACGAACAAGGGGGATAGTGTTGATGCACTTTATGTTCGTCACTTGTCGAATAGGATAGATAGAGCGTGTGTTGAATATTTTATAGGTTAGAATCGAACACACGACAGAAATACAGAGCTAATAGTGAAAATGGGAACAAGTTCGCCCGAACTTGTCATGTGGTGGACAAGTTCGGCCGAAGTTGATCTGTGGTGGACAAGTTCGGCCAAAGTTGATCTGTGGTGGACAAGTTCGCCCGAACTTGTCATATGGTGGACAAGTTTGCCCGAACTTGTCCTATGTACATTTCAAGCGAACTTATTGGTCTATATAAAGGTATGTGTTTATTTGTCATTTAAGTTTTTGCAATCCCTACGGGGAGGTGCTGCCGGATTCTCTCCAGGAACTCCGACAGCTGGACAAAGATGTATAATCTTTCGGTATGAATGAAGACTTCCGCTGCATTCTACTTCTACTCCATTCTTAATAACATTCTACCGAATCGGTTACGTTTACGCACTAACTTCCGTCTAGAACCGCTGTTGATGCATATGTTTGTTGCCTACGTCATCGTATTACGTTGAGTCTGTGTTTAGGAGTAAAACGTTAAGTTTATGTATGTTGAGAGACAAGTTCGCCCGAACTTGTCCAAGGCACATTCCAGGCGAACTTATTATCCTATAAATATGTGACTTGTTGTTCTCATTTGTAAGATTCAGAGATTTTGTGTAATGTACGGCGAAGCTCTGTCCAAGTGTTTCTAGGGTCTGTAACGTCTACACATTAATGAAACAGTGATTAATCGGTAACAAACTAGTATCCAATGTCGCCTATGCAAACGGATTCCGCACGTTTACCTTAGGTTTGCCAAATTAGGACTCGAACGATGCGTACAGCAGGATTGGCCTAATTTGAAGACATTGGACATAGAACATCTCATCTTCTACTTATTTCTTTCTTTTTAAACTTTACTTGGACATTACATAAATACAATGGACTGATTTTCAAGAATACTACTTAAAATCCATAATAGTAAAACCCTTGAAAAGATTAGAGTTTAAAACAAACGTATTCATGTAGAAAAGTTGAAAAAATCATGTTTGAAAACATCATTTCGAACGAACTTGTGATCAAGTTCGCCCGAACTAACTTGACTTCAATTATAACATTTTGTGTGATTTTTCATTAAGTTCGCCCGAACTTGACAAGTTTTTCAAGAATTTTAATCAAGTTTGCCGAAATTGACTCGTTTTTCTTGATATTAAGCACAAGTTCGCTCGAACGTGGCTAAATTTTCTTGAAAATATCACAAGTTCGCCCAAACTTGTTAAGTAGCTGATTTTCATAAGTTGTTACAAGTTCGCCCGAACTTGTACAAAGGTTTATAAAAAAAGGCATGAAAATTCAGAAAAACGTCTCGGACATTATATATCGTTAGATTCATATCGACGAGACGAGTTTAAAGCTCTAATCTGGTAAAAACAGTTTTCGGAAAAATTTTAAACGTTTTTAGCAAATCGATACGTTAATATTATCGATTAAAAAGTCAAATTTTGCATAAAACTCTTGAAAACTAAATTTTTCTTCGAAAATGAAAGATATTAATTTTGAAAAAATGAATGATTGGGAAGAATTATCTTCTGATTTGAATCACGTTTGATCATTTGGAAAAAAATATTTGAAATGTTTAAATGTAAAAAAGGTGAATCAGTGTTCGAGCTAATAAAACGTTTTAATGTCATGTATAGGTATTTAGACCATTCTGATGGATGTTATATCAGTCTTGAAGATAAGTTTTCGAAATTAGAAAATGCATTAGCATCAGAATGGGAGGATTTCGTTAAAGAGTCAAGAAAAAAATGTCGATTTACCATTAGTTATCTTTATGGATTTATCAGCGACATTTGAGATCATATTCCTGTAATTGAGAATATGAAAATTTTAAAACTAAAGAAGGATAATAATTCTGAAGTTGATCAATTTTCTGCAGGTACATTCAAGATAGATTCAATTCCAAAGAATGAAGAATCAAGTGTATCAACTAATGAAGCTAAAGTTCTGAATCTGTGTGTTCAAATTGTAAAGAATCCAGATCTGATAATGTCAGACTTTTGGAAGATATGGAAATCTTGACTTTAGAAAATAAAAAGTTAAAAGAAAATGAAAAGTTTTTTTGAAAATAAAGTAAAAATTTTAGAAAATGAAAAATTTGTTTTAAATAAAAAGATCTTGAAAAACAAAATATAATAACTCGCATCTTGAAAAAATCAGGAAACTTGATCAAGATGCTGAGATTTCTAAAAATAAAATTGATGATTTAGAAAAGTAATTGAAAGGTTTTATGACCTCGTCATTGATGTTAGATCATATTTGTCCAAAACCTGTCAATGAGAATAAAAAGGAAATTCCAATCAGTGATAAAGTCACAAATTATGACAATGTCATAGTTGAGGATTGTGATGATGATACCGATGATGAAAGAGCTAAAAATGATAAATATGAAATATTTTTAAAACTAAAAGAAAAATCCAAGAAACTGTTCTACAATCTACTGAAAAAGGTGAATGCTCAACGCAAAAACCTTCTAAGCAGAATGGAGAACGAAAACAAAAAGAAAAAAAAAGTTTTAAAAATTCTAAAAATTTTCAAATGAAAAATAAAAGCTCATCGGTACGATCATCCAATCATTATAAAAATTCACAAAAATTTGAAAATAAGGGGTGCAGGTCGTACCACAGTGCTTCAACGTCAAATCAGAGTTATAAAAGAAGCAGAAAATATGGCTACCACACATCAAATCAGTGTTATGATTTGAGTGTATGGTTTGATAGAAAACGATATGATAACAGGGTGTGTCATATTTGTGGGGTAACTGGACACATTGCTAAAAAATGTCTACAAATTAATCCTAAACCTGTTCATATTGATAAGAAAAATACTGAAGATTTGAAAATACCAACTCAGGTTTTGAAACAATGTACAGAAACTACTCAAGTTTTCAAATTTTGAAACTGGTGAATCCGCGAATAGTAACGAACAAAAAGATTCTACATTGTATTTCAAGAAAACTTTAACGAAAAATCAATCATGGTTGGTCAAAGAAAAAGAATTTACGAAATCAATGAAAATTGAAAGTTTAGAGGATTTTATGAAATTTGAGAAAGTCCAAAATAAACCTGATTGTGAAAAGAAAATCAAAATTAAGATTGAAGAAACAACGCCTAGGACTGAAAAGGCTTGGGTGTCATTATTCAACTGATTGTTTGAATATTTTGTAGGAACTTTTAAGGAAAAAACAAATTACTGAGAATGGAGTTCCGTGGCACTCTTTCAAAATGGGCCGGGTTATCAAGTTCTACATAAAGGCCTCATTACATATTCAAATATGTTTACTTTACAATTTTTGAAAATTTTTGGAGAAAATTTTTCGAAAACACATTTTAATAACGTTTACTTGAAAATTTTACAAATTTTTGAAGAAAATTTGAAAATTTTCACAGAACCCTCACTGTTGAACAGACAAAACCCAGGGATTTAAATGTTTTATAAACACAAAGGTGTCAAGGTTTTTGTCATCATGAGGGGGAGAGTGTTTAAAAGTAAAATTGTGAAGCAGTAATGGATGGAGAATTGAAGTGATTCTCATCGGTTGGTCAATGTTTTCTATAAATCAAAAATTCCAAAAATATGTTTTTGAATTTTAGGGGGAGAAAAAATTTTCAGAAAATCCAAAAACATATTAAAAGCAAAAAAGTCCAAAAACATTGAAAAAGGCAAAAGAGTTTTGTGTCAAAAAGGAAATGATAGTATATCAATAGACTATCACAATATGCTAAAGATTTGTAAAGTTTAAAAAGTGATAAACAAGTCTTACTGTGGATGTGTCGATAGGATTTACACGTTCAGTAAATTGTTTCTGAGATATAAACTAAATTTTACAACTGCTTAAACTTGTGGATTAACATCTCTCGGATATATGGACTTAGTACTACGAAATTTTGTTTGAGAGATTGCCTGATTCTGAGATACGAGGTCTTTATAGATGATTGATATCTGGAGTATTATACAAGTTTTTCTGATTTTGCGAAAGCAATAGCCTAGAATTCTATAATGCTTTTTTCTAAAAACCCTAAAACTGCAAGCAAAATTGAAAAAAAATTGAAAGATCTAATCAATTGCAGTGTTTTAAATATTCCTTTATTGGAACATACCTTAAAGTCGAGTCTTCATCTCTTTGTCGATACGGTGGTATTAACTTGAGCTATCATGGCTTCGCATAACCCAGATACAGATATTAATTACGCTATACTCACCTGTAAGATGAAATCTAGTGAATATTGATACGAGAGTATATTCTGAGATGGGAACCATAGTTAAGTCAAGTTTCTTAATTCTACATAACGTATCTTGGAACAATTGAGAAATGTGTTGAAGTTTAAGAGGACAAATATATATCTACAATCTAGGTAAATTTGTTTAATGCTTAGTGTCATGAAGATGTCAATGGTACTTGTGATATGTCTTAAAAACTGATATTATCCTTTAATAAAAACTCAACAAAAAAATGTGTGTAAATATGTTTGTACATAGTTAGTGTTTGTTATTCTTTTCATAAAAACAAAAATATTATATTATCTTTTAGTTTCGACCACTGATGATGAACAACTGATTTTCAAAGTCTATAGTTGCTGAACAAAATCTAACACTTTTGAAAATAGATCTGAAAAGTTTAAATGTTCATTAAGTTGAAACTTACATTTGAATAAATGTGTCAGTTTAGTGTCAAATCATTTAATCAAGATCATAAAATGAACTTGATACATGAATCAGATATTCAAGGTCATTGTTGGACTTGATTAACTGAGAAGGTTTAAACTGTTGAGTGGAGATTGAAATTTGAAATGATTGGTGTTTTGAAATTTCAAAGTTTGAATCTGAAATGTTTATTTGAATGTTTGAGGAACTATTAGGATCTGAGTTTGAATTACTTGTAGTTTTTGTTTCAAAAATGGAAGATGATTTAGTTTTAAAAGAGATTTGCAGCAGAAATAAATGGAAAACTTTTACTACAAGCAATGGTCGTTTCTTTTCATCATCATCATGCTTTCAAGTTGGTAAACTCGCATGTGATTCACAAACTCCCCCTCAGCCTTTGCAATTGAAGTTTGGTAGTAAGAAAATGCAGAGAAGATGATATGCGAAAGTTGTTCTTTTGATAGACAAATTAAACTGTTACACAAGTTACCTATTTATTCAAAACTATCTAACCACTGAGCATCTTTGATGACGTCAGGGTTGATAGTGATAGGAAACTAAATGTAACTAACTACAAACACTGCTAATACTAACTATCAGTGCATAGCACTGTTACATTGATAATCTATCTAATGACTAAGCTCTGATCGCTATCCTCTGATCCTTGTAACTCTGGCAGACCTTTGCAACTCTGTGAAGTCAGATGATAGGAGAGCAGTCTTTAGGGAAAGCAGTGTATGTAGAACAGAGGCTGTAACCTCTGATAGTTTAACCAAAGCTCGGATAGTGTTATTTGGCTTTGTATCATCTGTTCCTTTCATGGGGTTCAATCCTAACAATCTCCCCCTGGAACAGATGATGCCAAAAACACTTTATTCTTGGTCTTTATTCCTAAGGAAGAATTCTCTTATTTGACCTTTGAATTGAAGTTCAAAGTTAAGAGATTCTAAGTCATCAGCATCCTTCTCCAGCTCTATACATAATAATTCTTTGAAGTCTTCTACTGTAAGCCCATAAACAGCTTCCATAGATAGTTTAGTGGCATTACCATCAGACACCAGTGTCAATTCATGGGTTTCTTTGTCGACCTTCCATTATGAATTTTTGGGTATGAAGGTTTTCTTGAAGGAGCTTTTATTGCTGAGGATTAGGAAGGAGCTATTTGTGATAAGTCTTTAGCCAGCTTGGCACTTGAATGGGCAGATGTTGTGCTTGACTTTTTGAAGGGTTGGGTGTCACACCCTCAATTTCCACTTGCGGAGTTTTACCGCGAGGCGTGTGATCAAACCAGAATCTGAGACACTAGTAATATCGAACGTGTCACACCCTCAATTTCCACTTGCGGAGTTTTACCGCGAGGTGTGTGAACAAACCAGAATCTAAAACACTAGTACGTCGAACGACTCTATATGATTTGATAATACGTTTTCCAAAATCACTTGTTGTAGATTTTATATTACCAATATTTAGCAGAAGCATCAGTTTTTAAAGTTTGAGCGGAAGCATAGATAAGTAGTGAAGCGGGCGCCAACACAAACGCCAAAAACAAATGAAAAATCCCAAAAACAATATTGATAAATAAGACTCGATAAAAGATGTCTTGTTCAATGCATGTGCGTGCACCTAGAGCTCCTAGCGTCCTGAGAAACATGTAAAGAAACAAGTGTCAACATTAAAGATGAGTGAGTTCACAGGTTTTCATAAATTCGTTTGTTCGGTTAAAGTTTGTTTTCTCCGTTATCCCTAACCCGGGATAACGTATTGGTTCCATTATTCCAACCCGGAATAATATGTTGTTGCTTCCAATATTCCAACCCGGAATATTAAGTTGTTGTTTCCAATATTCCAAACCCGGAATATTAAGTTATTGTTTCCAATATTCCAAACCCGGAATATTAAGTTATTGTTTCCAATATTTCAAACCCGGAATATTAAGTTATTGTTTCCAATATTTCAAACCCGGAATATTAAGTTGTTTCCATTATCCCCAACCCGGGATAATATCGTAGTTTCGTAATTAAGTTCAATGTTAATATATATAGGTAGCTAGCCTAAAGTCATGTCACGTAAGAGTTCGCGATCGAAGCTGACAGTTGTGCCTCCGTTTTGCCAGGCCTATCACATGACCATGGCGATGTTAGGCCAATTATTCATCCGTTGACCATACCCGGTCGGCTAGCGCGACTAGCTCGGATGGGGCTCGTCAGACCCAGTAGTACTACTTATAATTCCCCCGCTATTAAACCCAAATACTAACGATCCGAGGAGATTGTCGAGGACTTAAGTGATAAAGCTGCTTAGTGACCATAACATTACATTAACATTAACTTAGTTACCGTATAGTTATGTGGCGTTAAATTCGTATAACGTAAAGAGATTGAGTTTGAGAGTGTATACATGTTTCTCCCCCTGTTGTTTAAAAACCGGATAAAGTTAGGGGCCGTGAACTCACCTTTTGTTGCTCGGTTAGTGTAGCAAAGATGTTATAAGAGATGGGACCGCTAGTGGCGTCCTAACAAACCAATTAATTCCACGTCAGTGTGTGAACACACCAATACAATTTTTACACGTAGTTTACTCACAAAGTGATACACACAAACAACATATCTAACACTCAAACATGCATGCAAGTATCCTCATGTGATCATAGAAATCAAACAACTTATCATGAACATATCCCAATCCATGCAACACTTTGGTGCATACAATCACAAGTTATCAATTTTCTGTTTAACACTCATTATTCAGCTGTTTTCTAGGATTTTTATAAAATAGTTCTAACATTCAAAAAATTCCAATATTTTTACAGTAGGTGACATCTATACCATAGAAATTTATATAAATTTTCCAAGTCCTAGATCTTTACCAATTAACCATAAATATTAATATGCTAGGCTGCAGTCAGATTTACCGCTTTCTGACTGCAGTCCACTGAAGAATTTATTTAAAAATCACTGATCATCCAATTAACAAAATTCCAGTTGGAGTTACCCGGAAATTTCCATACCTAGTTGCTGTACAAAAATCATGACTCAACTCCCTACTGATTTTAAAATCTAACTTGATAAACAACTAGCAAAGTTTCAGGATTTTCACAGTTTTAGTTACTAAACTTATTTAGCCCTTTAAAAATATCAAACGACTTCAGAAAATTATGAATCCAGCGCCATTAGATTCCTTATTCAAATCTCTACGTTCTAGACATCAGAAAGTCCGTTTTTCGACAACTAACGACCGAGGTACAGCCAGATGAAGTCGGCTGTAACTATTATTCAGCAGACTGTTTTCAGCATATCTTTATCATAAACTCGTGTAACCCATTCATGCGATTAATCTAGGCGATCAAGAACCGATTTTTAATCATAGATTAATACTAATAACCTATCCATGCAAGCCCTAGTTCTTACTTCTAGTTTTTACAAACAAAACATACTTGCACTTATGATATCCGCAAACAATTATACACATGAACACAATCAAGACAGCCGGTTACATTCAACATATAAAATCCGAAGCAAACTAATCAATTAATCATTCAAGCATATATTTATCGAACATGATCTCGTATTCAAGGATAACCCTAACCTTGAATAACTAGGTAGACAAGCCGGGACTTGGACAAGGAGTATCCTGCTGTTCCAGGAAGGTTGCGACCGAAAGGATGTTTGATCGACTAGAGGTGAACAAAGACTGATCTCACGATTGAATGAAGGTGAAGATGGAGATTGTTGCTGCTGCTGCTGTGACCGAGAGGAATAAACGAACAAGGAAGGCAGCTGATTGCGATCACAAGAGGCGAGAACAAGCTGCCGACGGCTGTTTTTCTTTAGGGTTTTGTGTTTATGTGAATGAGTGCATGTGAGTTGTATATATAGGTGCAACAAGATGATAAGGGTTACGGTTTTAGATAAGTATTCGTGGCCGAGGATAATTGGGTTGGTTTGGGTTTGGGCTTGATCTCGCGGCCAAAGACTAGGGTGAGTTGGTTTGGTTTTGATCTTGGCCGAATGGTTCTAGGTTTTGCATGCAATGGTTTTCGGTTTAGGTTGTTCTCGGCCGAGTAGTTAGAACTTTAAGTCTAGGTTTGATCCTTGTTTTCTTTTGGCCGAAGAATTGGGTTCAAAGTTTAAACTTTGTTAACTCCTAGAGTCACAATGAATCAAAGCTGATTCGTGTCGCGGTTCGGTTCAGTTCGTGTACATATCTACCCTACTTACTCTATAACTAAAACAATCACACAACACACAACACGTATTCATTTAACTGGTGCACGATTAATACTTAGCATATACATTATTCGACAAGTGTCACGTGTAAGTTATCCGAAAAACCCGGGATATCACAGAACGACTCTATATGATTTATTTAAATGTTTTCCAAAAACATTTGTTTAACCATTCATAGTCATTTTCAAAATATCTTAATTTCAAAGTTTAGCGGAAGCATTAGTGTAAAGTAAAGTAACGGGCGCCAACATAAACGCCAAAACCAAAAATCCCAAACATTATTCGTAAATAAGACTCGATAAAAATGTCTTGATCAAATGCAAGTGAGTGCACCTAGCGCTCCTAGCGTCCTGAGAAACATGTAAAGAAACAAGTGTCAACATTAAAGAAGAGTGAGTTCACAGGTTTTTATAAGTTCACAAGTTCGGTTAAAAGTTTGTTTTCCCCTATTATCCCTAACCCGGGATAATGATATAGTTCCATTATTCCAAACCCGGAATAATAATGTTGGTTTGTAATTAAGTTCAATGTTAACATGTAGGTAGCGAGCCTAAAGTTACGTCACATAAGAGTTCGCGATCGAAGCTGACTGTTGTTGCCTCAGTGTTGCCAGGTCTATCACTAACCATGGCGAAAGTTAGGCCAAATTAATCACACGTTGACCATACCCGGTCGGCTAGCGCGACTAGCTCGGGTGGGGCTTGTCGGGCCCAGTAGTACTACTTATAATTTCCCCGCTATCTAACCCAATACTAACGATCCGAGAGTTGGTTGAGGACTTCCGTGATAAAGTTACTTAGTGACCATAACACGCATTAACATTAACTTAGTTACCGAATAGTTAACGACGTTAATTTCGCATAACGTAAAAGATAGAGTTATAGGGTGTATACATGTTTCTCCCCTTGTTGTTTAAAACCGGATAAAATAGGGGCCGTAAACTCACCTTAAATTGCTCGGTTAGAATAACGCAAATGAAGCAAATGATGGGACCGCTAATCAAGTCCTAACATGTCAACCGATTTAAAGTTTAGTGTGTGAACACACTGATACAAAACCCTACGCATAACTAACACACAATGCGGCACACGTAATAACCATTTCGAAACCACAATCAAGCATGCAAAGTATCATCATACAAAATAATGATCAAACCAACTTGTCATAAACACAGGTTAACTCATACAACACTTAGGTACACACAAACACAAGTTATCATGTTTCAGCTTGTACGCTCATAACTGGGCTGTTTTCGAGGATTTTTAGAAAATAGTTCCAACGTTCTAAAAATTCCAATATTTTTACAGGGGTGTCAACTAAACTGTAGAGTTTTATGTAAAATTTTCAAGTCCTAACGCTTTACCAATTATTTATAAACATTTATATACTAGGCTGCAGTCAGATTCGTCGCTTTCTGACTGTAGTCCACGGGAAAAATTATTTAAATATCATCGTTCATCCAATTACAAAATTCCAGTGGAAGATTTCCGGAAATTCCCGTCTCCAGTTACTGTACAAATTTCGTGACCTAACCCCCTACAGACTATGAGATCCGACTCGATAAACAACCAGCAAATTCTGCAGAATTTGCGCAGCTTCAGCTGCTGCCCTAAATGACCACTTAAAAATAGCAAACGACCTCAGAAAAATATGAATCTGGCTCCATTAGAAGCGTTTTTCAAAAATACACGTTTTAGGCTTCAGAAAATCCACTTTTCGATAGATAATGATCAGGTTACAGCCAATTGAAGTTGGCTGTAAATGTCATTCAGCAAACTGTTTTAGACTTTTATCGCATTAGAACATGCTTAAACGATCATGACGCTTAGTATTAATGATTAACAACAGGTTTATTTGTCAAATATCATTATGTATATCAATATTCATGCAAACCCTAATTATATAACATGATCTTTATCGCTAAAACGCAACCTATGATTTTAGTATTCATCATACCATCACAATCGCAAAGATTCGCACAATCATCCGAACTAATCATAAATCACAACACTTTTCATACTAATAATCCTACCATTACACATAATCATGATCAAGATTACACAAACCCTAATGTGAATCGCAAAACAATTAAACCCTAACCTTGAAACGATGATGATTAGCGAACCGGGACAAGATTGGAATCAATCCGGGAGTTGTAGGGTTTTGCGGTCGTGAGAGGGGGGGGGGCTGCCGCCGCCTTCCTCTAGGTGCTAGGGTTTTGTTGTTTTTTTTAACAAACAATCCATGCATACATACATATAAATAAAACAAGGGAAAAGAAAGGGGAGGGGGTGCGGCCGCGATGGGGGGGGGGGGCGGTTTGGGTTAAGTGGCTTGGGCCTCAAGTTTAGGTTATTTTCTTGGGCCGCAAGGAGGTGAGGTCGACACGTTTCGCGGCTTGGTTCGGTTCGGCTAATTATTTATTATTTTTTTTATAACTAATAATCGCGAAATCAAGGTGTGATACAATAATCTATAAAATCTACAAACGTCTAATAACACATAGCACGTAATTCACCCAATAGATTCACAAAGTTAGCGTAGTTATTGCGAGCGTGTAATTTAATTCTCCGAATTAAATCAGCGTAGGAATGAATAACCGTAAAGTAGCACGTTTAAGAAACCTGAAAAGCCGGGATGTCACATTATCCCCATGTTGAAAGAATTTTCGTCCCGAAAATTGAGTAAACGCGGTTTAGAATGCAACGCACAAAGATTTAGTTTGTTAGTAATGGTACAAGTAATTCCCAGGCTGTCACACCATCCCCATGTTGAAAGAATTTCGTCCAGAAATTTAGTTGGTGGTAACGGCAGATTGCTGCTCAGCTGCAAAAAGGTGTGGATATTTGCTTTTCATTTGGTCCTCTCTTTCCCACGTGAACTCCGGTCCATGCTTAGAGTCCCAATGAACCTTGACAATTGGTATCTTGCTGTGCCTTCGAGTCTTAATCTCACGATCCTTGATCTCGATAGGTTGTTCCACAAAATGCAGTTGCTCATCCACTTGAATCTCATCCAATGGAATGACTAGGGTTTCATCTGATAGGCACTTCTTCAGATTGGACACATGGAAAACGTTGTGAACTCCACTGAGTTCGGTAGGAAGGTCTAACTGATAAGCTACGGGCCCGATACGCTTCGAAATCACAAATGGGCCTACGTATCGTGGATTTAGTTTGCCTTTTCCCAAAATGAATTACACCCTTCCAGGGTGACACCTTCAGTAGGACGCGGTCGCCTACTTGAAATTCGAGCGGTTTGCGTCGTTGATCAGCGTAACTTTTCTGTCGATCTCATGCCGCTGCCATGCGGTTTCTAATTTGCACAATCTTTTCAGTAGCCTCAAGTATCAATTCAGGACCTGTGAGTTGACTGTCACCGACTTCTGCCCAACAGACCGGTGATCTACATTTGCGACCGTATAATGCTTCAAACGGTGCTGCCTGAATACTCGTATGGTAACTGTTGTTATACGAGAATTCCACTAAAGGCAGATGGATTTCCCAACTATTCCCAAAGTCTACCACACATGCCCTAAGCATGTCTTCCAAGGTCTGAATGGTCCTTTCACTTTGACCATCCGTCTGAGGGTGATAAGCGGTGCTCATATCTAAGCGTGTACCCAACGCTTTCTGAAGTGACTGCCAAAAGTTGGACGTGAAACGAGCATCTCTGTCTGAGATGATGGACGTTGGCACCCCGTGCCAAGAAACTACTTCCTTAATGTAGATGCGAGTCAACTTATCCATCTTATCTGTTTCTTTGATCGCTAGGAAGTGGGCAGACTTAGTTAGATGATCCACGATTACCCAGATGGTATCGCAACCACCCGGAGTTCGCGGGAGTTTAGTGATAAAGTCCATCGAGATCTGATCCCATTTCCACACTGGGATCTCAGGTTGTTGAAGTAGCCCTGATGGCTTCTGGTATTCCACCTTGACTTTCGCACAAGTCAAACACTTGCTCACGTAGGTGGCTATATCCGCTTTCATGTTGGGCCACCAGTACGCGGCTTTAAGGTCTTGATACATCTTATCCGAACCAGGATGGACAGAGTATCGGGATTTGTGAGCTTCGTCCATAACTAGCTTCCTGAGGTCTCCGTAGAGAGGTACCCATATACGATTCATGAAATACCGAGCACCATTGGGTTTCACTTCCCAATCGTGTTCCATCTTTCCCACAGATTCGGCCTTGATGTTTTCTTCCTTAACTGCTTCTAGCTGCGTGTTGCGTATCTGTTCGGGTAACCCAGAATGAATTGTGAACTGTAGTGCTCGTACCCGACGAGGTTTCAAGTGCTCCTTCCTACTGAGGGCATCAGCTACCACGTTAGCTTTACCCGGGTGATACCGAATGGCGCATTCATAATCGTTCAGGAGTTCGACCCAATGACGCTGTCGCATGTTCAACTCCTTCTAGTCGAAAATATGCTGGAGGCTCTTGTGATCCGTGTAGATTGTGCACCTTGTTCCATATAGATAGTGTCTCCAAATCTTAAGTGCAAACACAACTACTCCCAATTCCAGGTCATGTGTCGTGTAGTTCTTCTCGTGAACCTTCAACTGTCGGTATGCATACACGATGACCTTATCACGTTGCATGAGTACACATCCCAATCCCTGAATGGATGCGTCACAATATGCCACAAAATCATCTGTCCCTTCTAGCAAGGACAAATGGGCGCACTGCAAAGCTTCTGTTTCAGCAATTGAAACGCTGCTTCCTGTTTGTCACCCCAAGCATACTTGGTGCCCTTCTGAGTGAGAGTGGTAAGCGGTTGTGCGATCTTTGAGATTCCCTCGATGAAACGTCTGTAGTAACCAGCCAAACCCAAAAACTGGCGGATCTCTGTCTGTGTCTTGGGTGCTTCCCAGTTCTTGATAGCATCGATCTTGGCGGGATCAACGTGTATACCCTTTTCATTCACGATATGCCCGAGGAACTGAACTTCCCGAATCCAGAAATCATACTTCGAAAACTTGGCATATAGTTTCTCCTGGTGAAGTAGTTCCAGCAATAATCGCAGATGCTCAGCATGTTCTTCTTCACCCTTAGAGTAGATGAGTATATCATCGATGAACACGATGACAAACTTGTCGAGATACGGCTTACACACACGGTTCATGAGGTCCATGAACACCGCGGGTGCATTGGTGAGACCGAAGGGCATGACCAAAAACTCATAATGGCCATACCGAGTACGAAATGCCGTCTTGGAGATATCCTCCTCCCTGACACGTAACTGGTGATAACCGGATCGTAGATCGATCTTGGAGTAGTAGCTTGACCCTTGAAGCTGGTCGAAGAGATCGTCGATGCGAGGTAATGGGTATTGGTTCTTGACGGTAACCTTATTGAGTTCCCTGTAGTCGATGCATATGCGGAAGGTTCCGCCCTTTTTCTTGACAAAAAGGACCGGAGCTCCCCATGGCGAAGTACTGGGTCGGATAAATCCTTTTTCCAACAATTCCTGAAGTTGGGTAGACAGCTCTTGCAGCTCTGCTGGAGCTAGGCGATACGGGGCCTTGGCGATAGGAGTCGCATGGTTCGCCAATTCGATTTCAAACTCCACTTGTCGATATGGTGGAAGACTAGGTAACTCCTCTGGAAACACATCAGGAAAGTCACGGACGACGGGGATATCTACAATCCGCTTCTCATCCTTAGGCTGCTCGGTGACCAGTGCGAGCAAAGCGAAGGAGTTCTTTCTCCGAAGATACTTCTGAGCTTGCATGTAAGGGATGATGTTTGTGACGGCGCCTGCCTTCTCGCCTTGCACCATCAAGACTTCGTCGTTAGAGAGCGGAATACAGATAGCTTTCTCGAAACAGAGAACTTCAGCTCGGACGTCGGATAGCCAGTCCATTCCGGCTACCACGTCAAAACTACCCAGGGTAGTTGTCATCAGATCAATGGTAAAGGTGTGACCCGTGACTTTAAGTTGACAGCCGGTTACTAAATGGGTCACATCTACAGATTTACCATCGGCTAGTTCTATGACGTAAGGGGTCTCTAGGGGTTTAGGCGTGAGATTTAGGTTCTTCCTAAAAGACTCAGATATAAAACTCTTATCCGCACCCATATCAAAAAGTATAGTAGCAAAATGATCGTTAAGGGGAAACTTACCAGTGACCACATTCGAGTCGTTTCTGGCCTCTCCGCGACCCAGCGTGAATGCACGACCTTTGGCACCTCCTGTGCCACCATTCCATTGTTGCCATTGTTGTTATTGTTGTTGTTGTTGTTGTTGCGAAGCTGCGGGGAGTCTCGCTTGAAATGGGCAGTGCTACCGCACTGATAGCATCCCCGGTTATTACCTTGCTGTTGACCCTGGTGCTGATTTTGATTTTGTCGAGACATGATTTCCCCGCGATAATCCTTTGCCGCGTGTCCCGCTTTGCCACATCGTTGGCAGCGATTTCCGATGCAAGGGCCGTGATGATGGAGGTTACAACGATTACATTGCGGCTTTCGACCCGCATAGCCGCTTGCGTTCTGGGTGTTGTTGGCAGACTGATTATTGTGACCCCGATTGTTGTTGAAATTGTTGGACCGCTTCTGGTGTCCTTGTTGTGGCTGGGCTGACGAAGACTGTCGAGCAAGTGAGTCTTCAAATTTTCTTTTGTTATCAGGGATAACTTCGGTTGCACCCCGAGGTGGCAACTTCCTTTGCTCCACCGCCTTAGCGGTGAGTTTATGCGCCAGCCTAATCACTTGATGCTCCGTCGTAGGGTTGCTAGACATTACCATGCCCTGGATCTCAGGGACCAGACCCCCAAGATAAAACTCAAGTCGTTTTTCGATGGTGTTAGCCAGATCGGGACATAGGAACACCAGATCATGATGTTTGGCCATATACGCTTCAATTTCAGACCCTACCATCTTGTGGTTCCATAACGCTTGCTCCAACTGCTGAACTCTGTCCCGCGGACAGTATTCCTCCTTGATTAGGGCCTTAAACTCAGTCTAGCCATTGCATTCGCCGCAACAAGTCCACGCGTTTGGACTTGTGCGTTCCACCAGGTTAATGCCCCATCTTCCAACGTTGAGGCAGCATACTTGACCTTATTGGCTTCAAGGCAATTGCACATCTCGAACATCGATTCAGACTTTTCAATCAAACGGACCGGTCCTATGGGTCCTTCCACACCCGTGAACTTGCTCGGTTTTGCATCGAGGAACATCTTGTAGGGGTTAAGACCCCCTCCTGCTGGTGGGTTTTGAACACCTGCCAGAGCAGCATTCACGTGTTCTTGGATTAATGCGGCCAATTCTTCAGGTGACATGTTGAGGTTTCCGCGATGACCAGGTGCCATTTCAGATCTTCGCAAGACAACACAAACACACACCGATAAGTATATATATCCAATATAGTTATCATAATCCACACTTCAATAATCACACAAGTTATGTCAACCCAACAAATTAAACAATCTAAAGGAACATTCGATTAAATAAATTGCAATGTCTCACAAAATACCAACCAAACATCTTAGTTTAATTATAAAATTTCAAGTTCAAACATAAGTGGAAACAAACAAACTAAAGGAAACAAAACGGGGATTGGCGAGACGAGTTAGTCATCTACGTCTCCATCTCCCAAGTTGCTATCGTTGCCGTCATCCTCTGCGGTGTTTTCAGCTTCAATAGCCGGGTCCTGTTCTGGCTCTTCTTCCTCCGGATCCTCCTCCGGGTCTTCCTCTGGATCCTCCTCGGGGTCTTCCTGGATCCTCCTCTTCTTCCTCTACCGGCGCTGGAGGGGCCGATGCTGGTGCGGGTACTGGGACAGGTGGTGCTTGGTTCTGCTCCAGTTCTTGAATCCTCCAACTGGACTCAAGAACTCTGTCTTCGAGCCAGTCAGCCCTCAGCTGCTCAGCACGAAGATCCTTAGCTAAAATGTTTCGAACTCTCTTATTCTCATATTGCTCTTCCTCGAGCCTTCCAGTTTTACCAGTTAGTTGACGTATCATCCATCCTTGTGCTTCGATAGTCTCATGCATTCTCTCTCGCTGTTCCTGTTGTTTCCTTAACATATCCCTAAGTAGATCGTCCCCTACTCCTAACGAGTTGACCGGTTCGACCGGTATAGCGGTGGTCGGACGGGAGGACGACTCCCCTCCTAGAACGAGTCTTTTCCTAGCAGCTGAGCGTGTCTCCACGCCATGAGTTGGTGAGGGTTCGACCATGGGTGCCTTCCCCGGCGCCCTTGATTGTCGAGATTTGTCGGATGATGATGATGACATAGCCTGCTGGGTTGGTGTAGTTAGTTACGAGTTGCGTGCATCACAATATACATATATATCTCACATAAAACAGTTGTAGTATAACACATAACAAGATATCACAGTTCGGTGCCAACTAAGTCTATTGTCGTGTAACAGCTATAGTTTAGGTCTACTTTTAATGCAAACCTGGCTCTCTATAGCTAGAGGCTCTGATACCAATCTGTCACACCCTCAATTTCCACTTGCGGAGTTTTACCGCGAGGCGTGTGATCAAACCAGAATCTGAGACACTGGTAATATCGAACGACTCTATATGATTTATTTAAACGTTTTCCAAAAACATTTGTTTAACCATTCGTAGTCATTTTCAAAATATCGTAGTTTCAAAGTTTAGTGGAAGCATTAGTGTAAAGTAAAGTAACAGGCGCCAACATAAACGCCAAAACCAAAAATCCCAAACATTATTCGTAAATAAGACTCGATAAAAATGTCTTGATCAAATGCAAGTAGTGCACCTAGTGCTCCTAGCGTCCTGAGAAACATGTAAAGAAACAAGTGTCAACATTAAAGAAGAGTGAGTTCACAAGTTTTTATAAGCTCACAAGTTCGGTTAAAAGTTTGTTTTCCCCCGTTATCCCTAACCCGGGATAACGATATAGTTCCATTATTCCTAACCCGGAATAATAATGTTGGTTCGTAATTAAGTTCAATGTTAACATGTAGGTAGCAAGCCTAAAGTTACGTCACATAAGAGTTCGCGATCGAAGCTGACTGTGGTTGCCAGGTCTATCACTAACCATGGCGAAAGTTAGGCCAAATTAATCACCCGTTGACCATACCCGGTCGGCTAGCGCGACTAGCTCGGGTGGGGCTTGTCGGGCCCAGTAGTACTACTTATAATTTCCCCGCTATCTAACCCAATACTAAAAATCTGAGAGTTGGTTGAGGACTTCCGTGATAAAGCTACTTAGTGACCATAACACTCATTAACATTAACTTAGTTACCGAATAGTTAACGACGTTAATTTCGCATAACGTAAAAGATTGAGTTATAGAGTGTATACATGTTTCTCCCCTTGTTGTTTAAACCGGATAAAATAGGGGCCGTAAACTCACCTTAAATTGCTCGGTTAGAATAACGCAAATGAAGCAAATGATGGGACCGCTAATCGCGTCCTAACATGTCAACCGATTTAAAGTTTAGTGTGTGAACACATTGATACAAAACCCTACGCATAACTAACACACAATGCGGCACACGTAATAACCATTTCAAAACCACAATCAAGCATGCAAAGTATCATCATACAAAATAATGATCAAACCAACTTGTCATAAACACAGGTTAACTCATACAACACTTAGGTACACACAAACGCAAGTTATCATGTTTCAGCTTGTACGCTCATAACTGGGCTGTTTTCGAGGATTTTTATAAAATAGTTCCAACGTTCCAAAAATTCCAGTTTTTTACAGTAGGTGTCAACTAAACTATAGAATTTTATGTAAAAGTTTCAAGTCATAATGTTTTACCAATTATTTATAAACATTTATATACTAGGCTGCAGTCAGATTCGTCGCTTTCTGACTGCGGTCCACGGGAAAAATTATTTAAAAATCATCGTTCATCCAATTAACAAAATTCCAATGGGAGATTTCCGGAAATTCCCGTCTCCAGTTACTGTAAAAATTTCGTGACCTAACCCCTATAGACTATGAGATCCGACTCGATAAACAACCAGCAAATTCTGCAGAATTTGCGCAGCTTCAGCTGCTGTGCTAAATGACCACTTAAAAATAGCAAACTACCTCAGAAAAATATGAATCTGGCGCCATTAGAAGCATTTTTCAAAAATACACGTTTTAGGCTTCAGAAAATCCGCTTTTCGATAGATAATGATCAGGTTACAGCCAATTGAAGTTGGCTGTAAATGTCATTCAGCAAACTGTTTTAGACTTTTATCGCATTAGAACATGCTTAAACGATCATGACGCTTAGTATTAATGATTAACAACAGGTTTATTTGTCAAATATCATTATGTATATCAATATTCATGCAAACCCTAATTATATCACATGATCTTTATCGCTAAAACGCAGCCTATGATTTTAGTATTCATCATAACATCACAACCGCAAAGATTCGCACAATCATCCGAACTAATCATAAATCACAACACTTTTCATACTAATAATCCTACCATTACACATAATCATGATCAAGATTACACAAACCCTAATGTGAATCGCAAAACAATTAAACCCTAACCTTGAAACGATGATGATTAGCGAACCGGGACAAGATTGGAATCAATCCGGGAGTTGTAGGGTTTTGCGATCGTGAGAGGGGGGGGGCTGCCGTCACCTTCCTCTAGGTGCTAGGGTTTTGTTGTTTTTTTTTTTAACAAACAATCCATGCATACATACATATAAATAAAACAAGGGAAAAGAAAGGGGAGGGTGGTGCGGCCGCGATGGGGGGGGGGGGACGGTTTGGGTTAAGTGGCTTGGGCCTCAAGTTTAGGTTGTTTCCTTGGGCCGCAAGGAGGTGAGGTCGACACGTTTTGCGGCTCGGTTCGGTTCGGCTATTTATTTATTATTTTGTTTTTATAACTAATAATCGCGATATTCAAGGTGTGATACAATAATCTACAAAATCTACAAACGTCACGTAATTCACCCAATAGATTCACAAAGTTAACGTAGTTATTGCGAGCGTGTAATTTAATTCTCCGAATTAAATTAGCGTACGAATGAATAACCGTAAAGTAGCGCGTTTAAGATACCTGAAAAGCCGGGATGTCACATTGGGCTTTGAGAATAGCATCTTCTTTTGAATAATCAGGTGTAGGAGGCATGGATGGATCCTTTTTCCTCCTTTCTTCCAACTTTTTGTAAGTGTCGATCACCCTGACCTCACCCCATCTCATCACTTGATTCTTTGAACCATAATGGTTCTGAATTAGTTCATTCTTCATTCTCTTTAAGTTTAAGTCTCTTTCAGGCATATCTTTCTTGTGTAAATCCCAGTTGGGAGGAGTTGGCTTTTTGAGAGGGTCTTTCAACATTTCTTGCATTCTGTTGATTTCTTCTCTTAGCTCATCTAAGCTCCAATCCCTGAACTGGGCCCTTGTTGCCTTATACATCTTCTTCTCCATGATATACTAAATGAGTTCACTTTTGAGCAGTTTATCTTCCCTTTCTGACAACTGGTTGCTCAGGTCTTTGACAAAGTTTTGTAAAATGTTGGCTTTACTTAGTTTAAAGGACATGGCAATCTGTATTTCTCTATCATCTTTACCAGCTATTTCTCTTTTAGCAATATCCTCTGCTTGCTTCTACTTCAATTTCAGGTAATCATCAACATTTGCAGGTCATGGATAGCCATCAAGGGATAGGATTGTTCTTTTGTCAAGGTTTTCCTCTGAGTAGAAACTTAGGATCTCTTTCCTGACTGATGGTAAATCAAGAGGATATAGCTTTGCTGCAGGAGTAACTTCAAGAGTTGAAGATGTTGTAAGCTCTGATGTGGAGGTCATTGGTTATGATGATAGTGGAAGAGGTGCAGGAATCTTATCATCATTTATCACTTTTGTGATTTTTCTCCTTTTAAACCTTAAAGTGGGTGATGGTGGTAGTGGGATTTTAGGTGGTGTGGATAATGGATGAGTTGATGTGGGAAATGTGATCATGGCAGTGGATAGAGTTGCATCTGTTGCAACCTCTGCTGTATCAACAGATGTTGATACAACAGGTGTTGTAACATCTGCTTGTGTGGATGTGGGTTGTGGTTTTGAAGATGTGCTTGATTTTTGGGAAGCAGAGGTTTTGATGGTTAGATTGGTTTCAGGCTTAGTTTTAGGAGGTGTGGTTGTTGGTTGCCCTAGCTTTTCTAGCAGGTATCTTCTTTGATGAAGTACCAACCTCTCCTTTTTCTTTTTGCTGTTCAATCTTTCTTTCAACCAGTACCTTTCCTTCTTCAAACACATTCTTCATATGTGACACCCTTTCCTTGGCCACTAACTCATCGATTAGATCCTTTTTCTTTGATCCATCAGGCCTGGAAATGTTCACTGTTGGCCTGCTCATGTCATCATCATATTTTAACTTCTTTGGACCCAAAGGTTTCTCCCCCTTTTTAGCTCATCTGTTGTAACAAAGATAACCGTTGGAGGTGCATGGCCGGTGGTTGTGAGTAGATGAGCTTTGATGGCTTTAATGTCTATTGCAGTGTCTTGATACCTTGATTCAACCATGTTTCAAACATCATTCATCTGGTGCTTGTGTTGTAGATCCAAATAATGTTGTTGATGTTGAAACAGAGGGTTAAGAGCTTCTTTGAGATCAGCAGTGGATATAACAGAGGGTTGACTTTTTGTAGCTATCATCTGCTTCAGTAAACTTTTGATTTCATCAACAGATTTTTCTATCCCTGTCACTTTCTCCGTCAAATCCTGCTATTTTAGCTCATCACCTAAGTTAATAGGATCATCTGAACTCCTACCTGAAGTGGTAGTTGTATCTATGGTATCAGTAGCAGTGATTTTAGTACCAACTTTAACCATAGATGCCCCTTTGTCTTGGAACTGGGGACTTCCCACAACAGAGGTAACAGTTGTTGCCTCAACATTGGTTGCCTTCAACCAAGTCTTAGTGTAGGACCGATCCTTGATGCTTAGGAACCTAAATTTGATATCTAACGTCCATAATAGTGGAAATATTACGTCGTGTTTACCAATAGACAAGAATTAATCAGTTAAACGTCAGTTTTATAGATCAAACGTTCTTGTTACAAACTGACAGAGCTTCGCCTCTGAAATGTCAAAGTTACAAATGAGACTCTCAAGCTAGGTATTTATAGACCATCAAGTTCGACCCAAGGAGGTGCAAGTTCGCCCGAACTTGCCTATGCAAGTTCGGCCGAACATGCCTGAACATGTGAACCATGGGCGAACTTGGCTAAGACATATTATAAATACTTCACTACCTAGCCTATCTAGCTCTATACAATACAGACTCGATAATAGACTAAGACATAGACATTATGCACCAACAGACCCCCTGGATATCGTCTTCGTCTTTTATCAGTCTTCAAAACTCTGTCTTCATATAAACATTAACGCACACGACCGAAGAAGTTCTTGTACGGCTTCCTTCGTCGTTCTTGTTTCGGATCCGGCGTCTGATCAGTTGGCGGTGGTCTTTTAAAGTTAGCCATTCTTAGTGAATTTTGCCTTACCGCTTTTTCCATTTTTTCTTTAATCGCCTCATTTCTTGTTTCTTCTTTTAGAAACTCTACTCTTTCCAGATCCCTCCACTTCGTCTGCCACATCTTTCTAGAATTCACTTCACGTGCATAGGAAACGTTAACAACTTTCTGATACTGCACCACCTGTACCTTTTCTCTTTCTTCAAAAACAATCTTGCTGTAGAAAAGGCATTTTATATCTTCTCTCGAGCAGTTAACCAACCACATAGGATCTAGAATCCTTATCGTCCTACACAAATCTCTCATACCCTGATGACCCATCACTTCAACTCGTTCCTTAGCAATATCCAGATGATCTACAAATTTTAACACAATCACCGCTTCACAAGTAGCTGGATCTATTTGCCACCACTTGAATAAAGGATAAAAGTTCTGTTCGATCGGTATAAGTGGCATATTCCTCATGGCTCTAGGATGTTTCATAATTAACGTTATGTCCTTTTCCCCTGTAACCTTATTGATCTTTACTCTTCGTCTCGAAATAAACGGCTTCCAGTGATTCGAACCTTTAACACCTTCGTACTTAATCATCTTCCACAACAATTGATCAACTGTCTTCATATGATAAGTAACATTCACTGTTGTACTAACTCTTCCATATCCCAATACGGAAATGTCTTAAAATCAGCAAGATAATGAAGTATTGCACTCCAAATTCCCTTTTGATTCATATACGTTAAGCTCTTTAAACCAACCCCAACTCAGAATATCTCCTAAAGAAACATCTTTTTTTCTGGTGAAGAATGCTAGTGGACGTCGAAACTTACGTACACGAGGCATCTCCTTGAACCAGGACTTTTTCGCTTCAGCTATCTCTTCTTTGGTCATCGGTTTAGGAATATTTCCTTCTCGTAACTCTTCAGCAATCTTATCTTTCAACATATCTTCATTAAGCCGTTTGTACATCTATTCAAATGTAGGAAAACTTTCTAAATTTTGACCAATCTTCAACTATCACTCGATTGTACTCATCAGCTTCAAACCTTCTCTCATACTGATATTCTTTCTGTTCAAATGTGTTAACTTTCATAACTTCCTCAAAATCAAACTCTAAGTTCTCAGCTTCAACTTCAACTAGTTCGCCAGATCTTCTTTTGATTAATTATGTACAAACTCACCTTCTTCCACATTATGTTCTAACATTAGCATCAAAGGTTTCGTAGGTACTGCAATCACAGGCTTCACAGAACGATCAAAATCCAACACATCAATATCATCATCAGTTGGCCCTTTCTGCCCTGACTCCCCTTGGCTTTTATCTTCCATCCTATTCGACTCATCATTCATAAGATCAGAAAAATCAAACTCATCAGATACTTTGGCTTCATTGATCTTTAAACCTGTACCTCCCTGATCAAAATCATCATCACCTTGATCAAAATCATCATCATCATCCCCAACATTCCAATCCTCATAACCTTCTTCCTCTTCATCTTCATTCTTATCTTTTTCAGCTTCTTCATTGCCTTTTTCTTCAGAAACAATAATAGGATCAGAAGGCTTGACAAATTCGTCAACCTTTTGGATATCAGACTCAGAAGCTTTCGAAACATCTTCAATTGTTTTTTCAGGAACATCAGAAGATTTCTCAGCAGAAGATTTAGGGGCTTCACCCTCAACTTGCTTCCCTTTACCACTTTTAGCTAGCTCTTTCTCAGCACATTCTTTTTCTTCTTGATGATCCAGACGATCGTATTCAGCAATGAAATCAATATTCAGATTGTTTGCTAACACTTTCTGCAATCTGTTGAATCTTCGATCATTCAATGCTTGGATATTCTTTAGATCAGCTATTTCAGTTTGCAACTTCTCATTTGCGTCTTGCAAACTCTCAATTAGTGCTTTGAAATACTCACGTTCATTTTCTAACAACTTCACCTTGTCGTCTAACATTTCTTTCTCAACAGCACTTTGATTTATCTTCTGAATAAGCTCAGCTTTCTCAACTTCATTTTGTGCCACTTTTTCTTCTAACACCTTTACACGTTTCTCTAGCATCTCAACATTAGATTATGGGAAAAATGCATCCAAGTCTTCGAGACTGATTAGACCATGTGGCATATCACCAAACAGATTTCCCCTTGGTGTCTTTGGCGTTGAATCTTTAGGTGTTGCAGTTTTCGGTGTTGACTTCTTAGGCGTAGAACTTTCAAGAACGGAAGTCTTTGGAGCAGTAGGAGATTCAGCAATAGGAACTTCAACAAATCCAGACACATGAGGTTCTTGTGTAACTCTGGCCTTTCCGTTTCAGTATGAACAATAGCAGGAGGTTCTTGTGGAGGAGGTTCTTGTGTGTCTCCTTTCTCCTGAGCACCAGAAGGTTCTTGTGTGGCTTCTGTGCCTTTCACCTTACTCTTGTATCTCTTGCTCACAGCTTTTTGAGCTTTCTTTGCTTTGCTTTTCTTTTCCCTTTGGTATGAGGTGACCCTGTAGTCTTCTTAGATATTTCGATTGCTGGAGACTTTGTACGTTTAGACTTTTTCTTCGGTCTCTCCTCGTCAGATTCTTTTTCAGTATTCAGATCAAAATCCGCATCCAATTTTCTTTCTTTTTCTGCTCTAATCTCTGCCTCAGTCTTTTTTGGCTCTTTGGCAGGAACTTCTTCATCAGATTCTTCATTTTCAGAAGTAGCAGAAATCACATCATCTTGAGTCGTTTTAACTGTTTCTTGACTCTCAATAATCATTGCAGCGCTAGATCCAGCGTCTGCTTCAACATTTTCCGGTTCATCCTCGTCGACAAGCAAAGTTTCGGCTTTCTTTGCAACACGTTTCTTTTTAGGCTTTTCAGCTTCTGCCTTTAAAAATCATTCGCTCCTTGCCTTTGGTTTGAATTCCTTAAACCATTCTTGCTCATCTTTAAGTTCTTTCTCATCATCACTACCATCCTTTCTCCATTTGTTATCATGTGGCGAGATATAATTTGAATCTTTTATAGCTCTAAACACTGGTATTGCAACAAGAGCTGAAGCTTGTTTCTGGAACTTAATAAGCTTCTTCACTATAGTCTCGTCAAGATGAACTAGATAAAGAACGTTATTCGGATCTCGAGCAATGTTGGCATACTTCTCGTCAATCAACATCTGAATAAACCTTGGATATAAACACAATCCAAATCCTCCATGTTCTTCGACATGTGAGTAAAAACCAACTTCGAAACGTTGAACGATTTTTTCAAAATAAGTGCCGTTGCCATGCTAGCCAAATAATCATGTACATCATCCAAACCGACTTTGCGATGGCTAAATGTATGAATTAACGCATGAATCAGAAGCTTGTAGGGGTTAGGCACTTCCCTTTCTTCAGCGTCGGCTTGTTTACACTTCCTTTATAGCCCATGCGGAAAAAGCATCCGCGAACCATTTTCTCGTCTAAACGTATCGGATCATCCTTATTATCTTTGAGCTCCAGAATCCTTCGGATATCATCTTCAGTTACTGTGATCGGCTTGAGTTCATCACCAACTTGTATTGTAGAAGAGATCGTCTTCTCGTCATCGCTAAGACTCGCGTTCATCCAGAAGTAAACAATATGAGATCGATAAGATACTGTGCACTCCATAATCGCTCGACGAATGTGACTATCTTCGAGAAACTTCAAGATACTATCATATTCTTTCAGCAATGGACAAATAGACTTGTCAAGCGTAATGCATGTATTGTGAGTTTTGGAAAACTCTACTGAGATAACACGCGCTGGAATCTGTGCCTGAAAGATGACGCAAAACAATTAGCACGTTTTTTGAGAAAAGTTCATAAAATTTCTAACACTTTTATTCAAGTTCGGGCGAACTTGAATTAGTGTTAATCAAACTGTTTTTAACAAGTTCGCCCGAACATGTGTTTTACATGTTCTATCTATAAGTTCGGGCGAACTTATACACATAATAACAAATTAGATTTTCAAGGCCAAGTTCGATCGAAGATGCATATTGATCAGTTTTATTCATAAGTATTTAAAGCAAGTTCGGTCGAACTTGACAACAAGTTCGGCCGAACTTGTCGTCTTCCTTAAAAGTTCTAATCTTGTTCAAACAATCAAATGGCCGATTCACTTCAATCAAAACATGTTATATGGTCAATTTTTTATGTAGATTAAGGATCTGTATTCAATTTTGATTAATATCACCTAAATCTTATAAAATTTTAATTTTTAGATCTGTTTGATTCGTTTAAGGGTCAATACACAATTTATTCACAAATCTATACCTCTACCATTGTGATTGGTGTGAAAATCACCAAAAACAATCCAGATTTGGACAGCGTAACGGTATAAAAATGCCAATTTCGCTTTAGTTCTCTTTAAACTCAAGTTCGCTCGAGAGTGTTTGGATAATCAGATAAATGAGCTTGACCGAACTTGAATGGCATATATACCATGTCAAGTTTGCGCGAACTTATTAAACTCAACAAACAAAAACCAGTATAAGTTCGAGCGAACTTATTTATTAAACACTCTCCAGCCAACTGCAAGTTCGGTCGAACTTGCTGATTGTTAACCATTGAGTTGTTTAGCAAGTTCGGCCGAACTTGCCAAACCACAAACTTCAATTTTTTCAAATTTTCATTTTTTAACCCTGATTTTTTTAACTTTTACCAGTTATGAAAATCCACTCAGTTGACCAAGTCCAAGCTAATGACCTTGGTTAACCGATTTGTCTGCCGAGTCCAAGTTAATGACCCCGGTTTGACCCGTTACGAACAAACTGTTGATATTTTTAAAATCAAAGTTTCAAATTAATGAACTTTCATTATTTTGATTTTTCAGATTAACAGATTAGCTCCCAGCCCGTTGTCAAAGAGATTCTCATCAGTTCTAGCACCTTACCAAACTCCGAAGATCCGTTCTCCAACATTGGTTTGCTAAAAACAATGTAGAAATAAAATCTTTTTGTATTTTTGTAAGTTTATGCTTAAACTCTCTGAAAATCTTTTTGATTTTAATCTGTAAAGCTGAAATACAATGAATAAGCAATGTAAACTATGTACAAACATATTTACAGACCTATTTTTGTGAATTCGTGTCTAAGGATCATATCAGTTGATTGAGACATATCACCAGTACCGTTGACCTTTAACAGACTTTAAGTTTTAAACTTGTTTACTTAGATTGTCGATATGTTTGTCCACTTAAGCTTTACCACATTTTTCAACTGTTTCAAGATATGTTTATGTAGAATTCATGAAACTTGACTTATCTGTGGTTCCCACTTTTTGAATATACTCCCGTATCCAGATTCCCTATATTTCATCTTACAGGTGAATATAGCGTAATTGATATCTGTATCTGGGTTGTGCGAGACCTTGAGAGCTCAGGTTAGTACAACCGTACAGATAAAGAGATGAAGGCTCGTCTTTAAGGTGTGTTCCACTTAAGGAATCTTTTTAGCATTGCAAATGATTAGATCTTTCGATTCTTTTCAATATTGCATGCAGTTTGGAGGTTTATAACGAAAGTATTATAGAAATTCTAGGCCATTGCTTCCGCAAAATTAGAAGAACTTATATAATACCCCAGATATTAACTATCTATAAAGACCTCGTATCTCATAATAAGGCAATCTTTCAAACAAAATTTTGGAGTACTAAGTCCATATATCCAAGATGTGTTAATCCACAAGACTAAGCAGTTGTAAAATTTAGCTTATATCTTGAAAACAATTTACTGAACGTGTTAAGCCTATCGGCACATCCACAGTAAGACTCGTTTATCACTTTTACAAATTTACATTTCTTTAGCATACTGTGATAGTCCACTGACTTACTATTGTTTCCTTTTATGACACTGAACTCTTTTTGTCTTTTTCAATGTTTTTGTATATTTTGAATTATTATATGTTTTTGGATTTTTAAATTTTCGAATGTTTTTGTATTTTCTCTAACATTTCTCCTCCTAAAATCAAAAACATCTTTTTGGGTTTTAGTTTTTAACAAAATTCTAAAGTAGAAAAATATTTACAAACCAATGTGGATCACGCGAACTCGTCGTCCAATCCGTATTCAACCTCAACGTCCGCACCTGTCAGCAAATTTTTCATACCATTAATTCTCAGCAAGTATTTAAACCGTGACAAAGAAAATGGTTTGGTATAAAAAGCAGCCTTTTGTTTGTCAGTGTGGATTTTTTATATTCGCACCAATTTCTTTTCGTAGTAATCACGAATGAAATTTTAACGAATTTCAATGTGTTTTGTGCGTGAGTGATGAACCGAATTTTTAGTTATATCGATGGCTGCCTTGTTATCAACATACAACGGAGTGTCTAGAAATTGCAGACCATAGTCTCTCATCTGCTGTTGAATCCACAGAATCTGTGAACAACAGCTGGAGGCCGAGATATACTCAGCTTCACAGGTAGAGAGAGCGACCGTAGTCTATTTCTTACACTGCCAGGTTACCATTCTTGTTCCGAAGAACTAGCATCCTGTTGTAGTTGATTTTGAGTTCAACTTATCTACACCAAAATCGGAATCAGCATAGCTTGTGAGGTCAAAATTGTCGTGCTTCGGGTACCACAAGCCGGTGCTTGGGCATCCTTTACGATATCTGAAGATATGCTTAACGATCTGCATGTGTAAGATCATCGGGCTTGACTGATATCTGGCGCATAGGCAAGTTGGATAAATAATATCTGGGCGCGATGCCGTCAGATACATCAGCGATCCAATCATCGATTTGGATAACGTCTCGTCAACTTTGGCTCCAGTCTCGTCAACGCATATGCCGTGATTTAGAGCAAGAGGTGTAGATAGAGGCTTCAAGTTTTCCATTCCAAACTTCTTCAAGATGTCGTGAACATACTTAGTCTGGTGAATGAAAATACCATCCGGAAGCTGATCTACTTGCAAACCAAGAAAGAACTTCATTTCGCCCATCGAGGACATTTCGAATTTCTTTTTCATGATTCCCTCAAACTCCTTGCAGAGACTATCGTTTGTAGATCCAAAGATGATGTCATCAACGTAGATTTGAACTATAATCAGATGGCCATCAACTTCTTTGGTGAAAAGAGTACTATCCACAGTTCCTCTGATAAAGCCGTTTCCGACGAGATGTTGCGATAACGTCTCGTACCAAGCTCTCGGGGCTTGGTGTAGTCCATAAAGAGCTTTATCCAGTAGGTACGCTTTCTTCTTGTTAAGTGGATCAACAAACCCCGGTGGTTGTCCAACGTACACCTTCTCGTGTAATTTTCCATACAGAAAAGCCGATTTGACATCCAAATGATAGACCTTAAATCCTTTCCATGATGCGAAAGCTAGAAAAATTCGAATAGACTTCAATCGAGCCACTGGTGCATAGACTTCCGTGTAGTCTATCCCTTCCTGCTGGTGAAATCCCTTGACAACAAGCCTAGCTTTTTTACGAACAATAACCCCTCTATCATGACGTTTACACTTAAAGACCCATTTTGTATCAATTACTTTCTGATTTTCTGGTAGATCTTCAAACTTCTACACACCAACTTCTCAAACTGCAATAATTCTACTTGCAATGCTTGTACCCAGTTTTCATCGGCTAAAGCTTCATTAACTGTCTTAGGCTCAATCTGAGAGATGAAACATGGATAGAAACAATAGTTCTGGGTTGTAGCAACGCGTGTGTAGAAACAACTGAGTGCTTTATTAATTTGCCCTCGACTTCTAACACCAGTTTGAAGTTCTCCGATAATATTTGTTGACGGGTGATAGGAATATGGTCGCGTCAATTCTTCACTTGGAACATCTACTGAGTTTTGCTGATTCGTGATGTTGAGATCAACAACCAATTCAATGTTTGGAGAGCTTGATGAAGCTTCATTTCTGTTGTTCGGGACTGCAGATTGATTAAGAAGACTTGTTATCTGCTCCGCTTCTTCATCTGAAGAAGATGATTCCCCATCAGCATCAAATGTTGGTGCTTCATCTGAATCAGAATTTTTATTCTAAGGCATAGTGGGCTCCGTTGTTGTATTCCCTGGTTCAGTAGAGGCATTCATTGGAGGAGTAGCAGGTGTTGATAATATTTCAGAAACATTTACAGTCGGAACACCACTATTGCTTGAACTTGCGCCAGAAGAAGATGGATCCAACGTAGGTTGATTAACCACAATTGGTCGAACAATTTGTTCTTGATTCGCTGACTGGTGAAGATAATGTAACGCTGCAACTTCTTCGTCAGTTGGTTCTTCGGGCAAGTCAAATGACTTCCAAAGGTCTTGATAGTTAAACAGCCACGCGTCACCTTTCCTTTGAATAGGATCCGTGTAGTTGAAACAATCCACGTGTTGTGCTTCAATAACCTTTCTCAATGAAGGAACATATACTCTTCTCAACGGACTCGCATATCCGACAAAGAAACCTTCAAGAGATTTAGCTCTGAATTTGCCATCTTGGTCTATTACGGTACATGGTGCACCAAATGGTTCTAAGAATTTCAATTTTGGCTTCTGTCGGTTTATCATCTCAAAAAATGTTTTCTTTGTTGGTTTGATAGTGAGAACCCTGTTTAGCGTGTAGCAAGCCGCAGCAATCGCTTCATTCCAGAAGCTGATAGGAAGTTTAGAATCTGCAAGCATGGTTCTCATAGTTTTAATCAAAGTTCTGTTTTTCTGTTCAGCTACTCCATTTTGCTGTGGAGTATAGGGAGCACTAAACTCGTGCAGAATCCCTTTTGCGTTGCAGAAATCCTTCATTTTGTTATTCTTAAACTCTGTGCCGTTGTCACTTCTAATGCGTCTGACCGGCAGATGATAAAGATTCTCGAGTTTCTTGAATAGAATAACCAAGATCTCGAATGTTTCGTCTTTTGATTCTTGAAAGAATACCCACGAATATCTCAAATAGTCATCTGTCACGACCAAGCAATATAAGTCTCCTGAGATGCTTCGAACATTTGCAGGACCAAATAAGTCCATGTGGAGACGTTCTAAAGGCAACTTGATTGAGTTTAGAATTTTCTTTGGATGAGATTTCTTGATCTGTTTTCCCTTCTTGCATTCCAAGCAATGATCAGACATCTGAAAACTTCGTAGATTTACGCCTTCTACAAGTTCATTATGAACCAAGAAATTCATTTTTCGCAAATGAATATGCCCCATCTTACGATGCCAAAGAATAGAATCTTTTTCAGTAGCCTTTGATACAAAACTTTGTGCTGATTTTGATGAAGTGGTAGCAACACCCGTATCAAGAACATATAAATCATTCTCTCGCGGTGCTCGCATCAGAATCCACTCATCTGGTATTTTGAATCCCGGCTTCAAAATAATACACTCTTTGTCGTTGAAATGGACTGTAAATTTCTTTTCACAAATCTGCGATATACTCAGAAATTGTTCTCAAGTTCTGCAATATAGCTCACGCGATCAAATGAAACTACGCCATTGGAGAGTTTTCCCTCGGCGACTATCCTTCCACATTGATTTCCTGAAAATCCAACATATCCACCATTGATAGCTTTAATGTCGAATAGCAATGCCTTCATTCCCGTCATATGCCTGGACGCTCCACTATCTAAAATCCACTTTGAAAGTATGGATCTTTGGAGTCCCTGCACATTTTAACAATCTATTTAAAAAGCGAGACCCAAGCCTTTTTGGTCTTGGGTTGAATTGGATAAGCATCATCAAAATCAAATTCACATTCATCAGCATAATCGAATTCTTCATCTGAATTTTCTATGATGTTTATGTTTGAAAACTTTACCTTCTTTTTATTTTTTGAATTGTTTCCACTTGAATTTTTGACAGTTTCAGATGTGGTTTCAATTATGATTTCAGATTTTGATTCTTTCTTGCTATCACTAGTCTTAACAGGCTCAGACTTAGTGATTTCAGATTTAGATTCTTTCGTGTTATCAGTCTTTACCAACTCAGACTTAGTAACACCAGATGTTGTTGACCTTTTCTTGGTAATCCAGGCTTGAGATTTGATATTAGCCTTCTTGATATAAAATTTGTTTTCGTTTGCCCTAGAAGTTTCTCCTTTTTCAAAAGTAGAATTTTCAAACTTCTTTTCTATTTTATGTTTAACTTCTGGCAAAGATTCATTTCTTTTCAAAATTTTGATTGGTTTTTCAAACACTGGATACCTTGGTTTTACAACATTTGATTCTCTTCTTCGAGGATAAGCCGGTTTTGATTTCAGACATTGTCGTGCAATATGACCCATTTCATTGCATTTGAAACATGTCCTATTATCAAGTGGATGTCCTTTAGTGGGTGGTTTTATCCCACTTGATGTTTTAGCACCACTTGTAACCTTGGCTTTATCTCGAATTTCTTTCTCCTTCTTAAACTCATCATTTGATTGTTTACCAATCAAACTCTCTTCATGAACCGTGTTTGTCCCATATACAAAATTCATGTTTTTGTTTTTATATTCATGAAATGTTGACACTTTCTTTACTGGTTCATCTGATTCTTCTAGACCCAACCCTGCTCTCCGGTTTTCCGGATGATCACCACCATTCCTTCGATAGTTGTTTCTTTTAGGTTTGGAATAGAATTTTCGTTTGTTAATTTCCAATTCCTCTGATGTGACTTCCACGAGTTTAAAGAATTTATCAAGCAATTCTTCCTTCACATTCTGAATCGGGAAGCTATCATCAAAGTATAGTCTATCCGAATCCTTAATTTTGTACATTACAATATTAGGATCATCACTTAGACCATCCTCTGATGACTTATCGTTATTTTCAGACTGTGAATCAGAACTCTTTGAACTCGAGTCGGCGCTTTTGAAGCTGCCGTCATCAGAATCACTTAGAACATTTTCAACCACTTTGTTAACCACAACATTGTTATCATCATCAGATTTAGCATAGATTATATCAATATTCTCTGCCAACTCATCTTTTTTCTCAGAAAGTAACTCAACATTGAGTGCCTTATCCATCCCATCTACGGTTTTGTGACAGTACTTTTCGCAAAGGGGTGGACGAACATTGCTATATTCTTTGACAGTTTCTTTTTAGGTTTTTCTTCCGATGAGATTGTCGGAAGAATGTGATCCATAACATATGCATTTGTGGTATAACTTCTCAACAACTGTTGAACTCTTTTTGAGATTCGATTGTCATGTCTTGAAGTTTTTGTTTGGTTTCAGCAATGGGGTTAATATAAATGTTAATTGCCCTTTTTTTATCCATTACTGTTCCACTCAACATCCTTATATTATCATGTTGCTCGATGTTATTTCTGTCGAGTCTGCCATAATCATTTTTCATTTTATCATACGCTTCTTTCATTGTACGATAATCGTATTTCAACAATTCGTTATGCACCTTGTTTTTAGCCATGATCTTTGATTTTTCGGCACATTCGACACAAGGTTCAGTACATTTTGTACAAGGTTTCTCAACCTCAACAACTTGTACTTTGACAACTTCTTTCTCGGCAATTTTTACCTCTGGACCTACCTTGGTTAGATTCGCCATTAAAGCTTTATCTGCCATATCCTTGAGGTCTTCAACTTTCATTTCTTGAGTGACATCAATGATCACTTCATCAATTTTTTTCTCCTCAACCACTTGTTCTTTCGAGCTTCCATCAAAATGACCTGCAAAATTGTCACAAGAATTAGAGGATAAAATTCCTTGTCTCTGCATATGGATGTATTCCTCTTCTTCCTGCTGTTGATGCAAGTATTGTTCCAGAATAGCTTGTTCGAAAGCTGCTGCTTCTGCTGCTGCCGCCACTGCTTCCTCTGCAGAATTATCTTCAACTATCTCCGCCATCAAAGCAACTCCGATCTTTTTCCCAATGTAAGAGTTCCAATCAAAACCATCATCTTCCCTGGATGCCACCATAGCTTTTTCAGTGGTGCTATCGTCAGATTTTTCTTGGATTTCAATCTGGGTTTTCTTTGGAAATGGTTTATATTGAAGTGCCTTTTTGTAATATTCATTTCCTCCTCCAAAAGGACTTTGATTTCCGGTTGCCTCGGTGTTCTTACACTCTCTATTAAAATGTCCCTTCTGTCGGCATTTAAAGCATGTGACTTTGGATTTTTCAAAACCCAAGTTGTTGCTGAAGTTTCCTATGTCACGCCCTGTGAGTGCAACGAACTTTGTCACTCTCCTGATGATCGAAGCTAATGACCATTTGATGTCCATTAGTTCGAGCTCTTCCTCGTCTACCTGGTCATAATCTTCTGTGGTCATCTCGGGTTTTTCGATTTTACCGGCAACAAGACATTCATAAGACTCTAAGACGGTAGCCAGAAGTGACATATGCTGTTTTGCAACTTGTTCTGTAACAACATTGTTCAAATTTACTGCGATATTGCATTTGTAAACATTCGGATCAGAACTTTGCTGTTGGTTCTGATTTGCTTGACTTTGAAATGTTGAATTTGAACCAGTGCTCGAGCAAGAACTTTAAGGACGTTGGTCATACTGAGGCTGTGAATGGTTCTGATTCTGTGGAGAAGCATTCATGTGTGCACTAAAAGCAGTTCCAATTTTTGGACTCGAAATGTTATCTTGCATTCCGGTTTTGTAGTACAAACCAATGTCTTGAACAACATTAGCATTCTTTAACTTCGCTATCTTCAGAAGCTCCATTTCGTGGCCTTCGAGTTAATGGTCTCATTCTTTAGCATGCTGAAGATATCGAACTCTTTCAGAATGAGAGCTTTCTTGCTTTTTATCATTTCAGCACTGCCTTGGTATTTCTTCTGTAATGACAACCAAAGCTCTCTTGCTGTAGTATACTCTGGTAACAGAATCAGAATATCTTCTTTGACTGACTGTTGAATGAGACTGATCATCTTTTTCTCGGCGATATATTCATCTTTCTGAATTGTCGAGTAGTTGTACTTCTCAAGAACTTGATGATGCTCATCTACCGGAACAGTGTAGCCTCTTTCGATTGATACCCAGCCCGCAAAGTGCATGGCTTGAACCCAGTAGATAAATTTATCTTTCCATGCTTTGTATTCGTCCATGCTCATCAGCTTGGGCGGTTTGACGGTCGTTCCCATTTCGTTATCAAGATTGACTTGATTAATCACGTTGGCGTTTGACGAACTAGCTCCGGACATATAAGCTCTAAATTGATCTTCCATTGTGAATCACGAAATGTGTACGCTGAAAAACTATCAAAAACTTTGAAAATGATTAGTCCTACTACAAGTTCGGTCGAACTTGTAGTGACAAATGAAGAATTCTCTGATTTTCTAATAAGTTCAGTCAAACTTGTTAGATCTACTTAGACAAATTTCTTTTCAAGCGAACTTATGACAAAATTCAATCACAGAACTTCGAGCGAACTTGTTAAAAGATTTTGATGAATCACAAGTAAGTTCGGGCGAACTTACTTAAGAATTTCCTTGATTTTACTCAAGTTCGGTCGAACTTATGTAAAATTAATGAAAAATTTGTATGTTCGAGCGAACGTATCTAGAATTCCTTCAAAAATACCCAAGTTCGAGCGACTTGCTTAAGAAAACACTTGAAAAGTGATATTTTATGCTAAGTTCGGCCGAACATATGTAACAAGTTTGATTTTAGAGGTTTTCAAAAACATGGTTTTTTCAAAATTTCGACATGAATTCGGTTGAATTTGGTCTCCAATCTTTCAAGGGTTTATCTTTGTTGTGTTTTACATGATATATTCAAAATTCAAAAGATTTTGACCGTGAATTCTTCATTTTATGTTCAAAAGTTAAAAAAAATGAAGAATGGAGTAGAAATAGAAGTGTTCTTGTCTTGATACTATCAAATCAGACTGTTCTAGCTCTGATACCACTTGTAGGACCGAACCTCGATGCTTAGGAACCTAAATTTGATATATAACGTCCGTAATAGCGGAAATATTACGTCATGTTTACCAATAGACAAGAATTAATCAGTTAAACTTCAGTTTTATAGATCAAACGTTCTGGTTACAAACTGACAGAGCTTCGCCTCTGTAATGCCAAAGTTACAAATGAGACTCTCAAGCTAGGTATTTATAGACCAGCAAGTTCGACCCAAGGAGGCGCAAGTTCGCCCGAACTTGCCTATGCAAGTTCGGCCGAACATGCCTGAACATGTGAACAATGGGCGAACTTGGCTAAGTCATATTATAAATACTTCACTACCTAGCCTATCCAGCTCTATACAATACAGACTCGATAATAGACTAAGACATAGACATTATGCACCAACACTTAGTAATGAAACCATTGTCCAACCGAGAACTCGGGAGTTCAGCAATTGTAGTGGCTGCTTGAGTTGAACTATCACCAAGGGTTACAATCTTGATGAAATATATTCTCAGTAATAGGTTTTTGAGAAGTGCTGGTTTGTGTCTGGACTAATTCAATTGCATTCAGGAATGGTAAAATAGTAGGTGGAAGTGTAGTCATTGGTGAAGGTGGCTGTGTAGAAAGGGACAGTGCCCTGGGAGAGGGGCTGTGGAAGATAGAACCATGTGAATCTAGAGCTTCATAATTTGGTGTCCCTGTGTCTACAACCTTTTCCTTTTGTGAGGAAGAAGGAGGAGTTTCAAAGCCGGTTGGAGATCTTTGAACCATCTACTGTGAAGAAGTAGCAGCAGTGGTTTGTGACTTTGGTGCTGTCACTGGGTTAACCTCTGGGATCGCATCTTCCAGAGGACCCTTTTTGGGTTTGGTGGGCTTTTTGGTAAGTGTTTTGGTTTTCTTTTTGAGAATTTTTGGTGTGGGCTTCAGAGCATCGGTTGTGGTGCCCTGATCACCAAGAGCAGCGAGCTCAGTAGCAAGAGGTTGAGTTTGAACATTTTGTTCAGATAAAACTTGCTCAGCCTCCTCTACTTGTGTTTTCGCAACTTTATCTTGGTTTGTTATTCTGGTGAAGGTTTCATGAGTGAGGCAGCCTGGTTTAGTCACAGCACCTTTTTTACTTTTAGGACCTTTGATTTGATCTTGTAAGTAAACACTCTGAAAACATGGATGAATCAAAAAAGCTTTTCTTTTTGCAATATTTTGAAAATTATTCACAAGATCATTGAACAGTATCTGGGAGTAGTTAAAATCTGTGTCAGTTAAAATTGCATACCCCAGATATTGCATGTTCAATGGAATTTCATTGAAAGGAGTGGTTTTTGCTGAGAGACAAGTTAGAATTGTGTGAAAGAAAAATATCATCTCAGCAGGAAAGTTAGGTTTAAAAATGGTCATACCTTTCATCTGGCCTACATAACCTCTTTCCAGAAACTCTGCTTGGATCTCATTTTGGGGTAATGACACAGGGTGTTCTATGTCATTTAACTTGAAAACTTAAGAGATCGATTAGGGGCTAATTTGCATTAACACTCCCCCTACTCTTGAGATTATCGTATAAGGAACACCAGGAGCAGTTGAGTGAACCTTAGCATTATTCCAGAAGTCAAGAAGAGAATCAATGTAAATAGGGGCTTTAACTTCTAACATGTGCTTGAGTTTCGACTTTTGCAAAATTCGAATCATTGGATGATAGCGAGTATTTGCGTCATTTGCTTCAAGTATGGCGGTGTAATTATGTAGGGTTTTGATTATGAGAGTGTAGGGTGGAAGTGCTTGTGTAGATTTCTTCGAAGATTTTGATTTGGGAGCCATTGTGTTAGAGAGAAAAAACTGTTTTGAGATTTTGAAATCGACACAGTTTAGGGTAAGCACTGGTGAGGGATAAAACAGGGTTTTTATAGGGTTTTGAAAAAGTGAACATGACGTGGAATCTGATGCAAGATCTGATGGCTAACATCTGGCTACGTGTAACCTCTGATGAGAAAAGTACTGATTTTTAACACTATCAGAGGATAGCTATCAGTGTTTTAACAGTGGATAAGATTTTGAAGCCTATCAGAGGTTTTGAGCAAACAGATGTTACGAGCAGACTTTTAAAGATCTATTGAAAAATTCATTTTTAACTATTTTTAAGGATGAGTTTTTGATTTTCTGAAAACATTTTGATGCTATGTACGCATGGATTTACAAGAAAACTTGTTTTTAATCCATGTTTAGCATTCCAATTCTTGAGATCAAGTTTTCAAAGGTAGATCTATCCAATGCCTTGGTTAAAACATCTGCCAACTGATGTGAAGTATGGACATGATGCAAAGAAATCAAACTTTTTTCATAGCAATCTCTCACAAAGTGATGTCTAATGTCAATGTGCTTTGTAGTTGAATGAGAAACTGGATTTTTAATGATGTTTTCAGCAGCTTGACTGTCCAATCTGAGTGGAGTCTGTAGTGCAGTTACACCAAAATCTAGCAACTGGTTTTGAAGCCACAAGAGTTGAGCAGTGCAGCTAGCAGCAGCAATGTACTCTGCCTCAGCAGTGGATGTTGAAACTGAAACCTGCTTTTTGCTTTGCCAAGACACTAGACAATCACCTAGGAATTGACATCCTCCTGATGTGGACTTCCTTGTAGTTTTGCACGCACAAAGTCACTATCTGAAAAACCTGAAAGCTCAATATTCCCATTAGCTGGATACCAGATACCAAGTGTGGGAGCACCTTTTATGTATCTGAATATCCTTTTTACAGCAATAAGATCAGACTTTCTAGGTAATGCCTGTGATCTGGCGCAAACACATGTTATAAATATGATGTCTGTCCTTGATGCAGTTAGGTACAATAAAGACCCAATCATGCTTCTATAAAGAGTTTGATCAACAAGGTCATCTTTACCATCAATGGTGACTAGCTTGGTGGTTACCATGGGTGTGCTACATGGTTTACAATCATCCATATCAAATCTTTTTAGCAGTTCTTTCATATACTTGTTTTGATGGATAAATTTACCATTTTGCAATTGTTTAACTTGGAGACCAAGAAAACATTGGAGCTCACCCATTGCACTCATCTCAAACTCTGCTGCCATGAGTTTTCGAAACTCTTCACACATAGCAGTGCTTGTGGATCTAAAAATGATGTCATCCACATAAATTTGGACAAGCATCAAATCTTTTCCTTTCAATTTTAAAAATAGGGTTTTAACTATTTTACCTCTAGTAAACCCTATGGATAAGAGAAAAGTGGATCGAGTTTCATACCAGGCTCTTGGTGCTTGCTTCAAGCCATACAATGCTTTGTTGAGCTTGTAGACATGATCAGGATGGAATGCATCTTCAAAACCTGGAGGTTGACAGACATACACCTCTTCTTTGATTTTTCCATACAAAAAGGACTCTTTATATCCATTTGATACACCTTTATGTTGTGGTTAGCAGCAAAAGCTAAGAACAGGCGAATAGCTTCCAACCTTGCTACAGGAGCAAAAGTCTCATCATAGTCTATACCTTCTTCCTGTCTGTAGCCTTGAACCACGAGCCTTGCTTTGTTTTTGACAACATTACCCCTTTCATTAGTTTTGTTCTTGAAGACCCACTTTGTGCCAATTGGACTGACATCTTTTGGCAGTGGCACAAGCTCCCAAACTTGTGTCTCTTGAACTGAAGGAGTTCTTCTTGCATGGCTTCTACCTAGTTGTTGTCTTTCAGTGCCTCTTGATACTTGACTGGCTGTGTGAGTGATAGAAAACCAGCAAAAAGACAAATATTTTGGGATTTGCTCCATGTGAGCACCCCAGATTTGATGTTGCCAATAACTTGATCTACTGGATGGCTTTTGAGATAAATCAAATCACCTTGGTATGGAACAATAGCATTTTGAGGTGATGGCTGCAAATGTGTATCATCTGAGCTAACCTCTGCTGGTGAATTTGAAGTATCAGCCTCTGATGTTAATGGAGGTGGTGGTACTAGGGGTATAGAGGCAACATTCTGATGATTTTGTTGCCTAATTGTAGGACTTTTATCAACATATGTTTGATTTTGTGAACTGGCAGAGGTTTGAGGATCAAACACTATTGACCCACAAGTGGCAGAGTTTACACAAGAGCTTGTGGCACCTGATCCTCTGTTGGAAGAATTGACTTTTGTTTGTGGAAGCACACAGTCATATTCTTAATCTTGATCTTCTCTAGATGATTGTGGTGTACCTGCATTGTCTAGCTTGATAGAAACATCAGCAAATGTGAATTTATCTAAATCAAAAAGCTCTTCAGGATTTGTTGGGATTTTCAGTGATGAAAGTTCATTGAACTTCACATTTAAAGTTTCTTCAACACACTTGGTCCTAGAGTTAAAAACTCTGTAGGGTTTAGCAGTGGTTGAGTATCCCAGAAAATAACCACAGTCAATTTTGGCTGCAAACTTAGATATAGAATCTTTTAAGTTCAAAATGAAGCATGGACAACTAAAAACTTTAAAATAGGAAATCAGAGGTTTGATTTTATACAAAATCTCATAGGCATTCTTTTGATGCCTGGGGTTAATCAAAACTCTGTTTTGGACATAGCAAGCAGTGTTTACAGCCTCTACCCAGAAAGACAAGGCTAAACGAGAGTCTGCAAGCATAGTTCTTGCTGATTCAATTAAAGTTCTATTTTTCTTTTCAACCACCCCATTTTGCTCTGGAGTTCTTGGAATGCTATATTGTCTAACAATTCCTTTTGACTCACAAAAAGCATCCAACTCCCTATTTTTAAACTCTGTTCCATTATCACTCCTAAAGATTTTTACTGGAAGATCAAATTGCTTTTCTACTTGTTTAACAAAGTTTTGCAAAATGATTGCAGTTTCATCCTTAGAGTGGAGAAAGAAAGTCCATGTAAACCTAGAGAAATCATCAACTATCAATAGGCAATACCTTTTGTGTTTTAAGCTCATGATTTGCATTAGGCCAAACAAGTCCATGTGAAGCAGTTGTAAACACTGGCTTGTTTTGGACTCTTCAATTGATTTGAAAGAAGTTTTATGTTGTTTTCCTTTTAAGGAGGAAACACAATGTTCATGACAGGAAAATTGCTTGTGAGGCAAACCTCTTACAAGACTTTGTTTTGAGAGTGTGGTGATAGTTTTAAGATTTGTGTGTCCAAGTCTTCGATGCCATAACTCAGTCTCTTTGCTAGAAGCAACTGAGAATAAGCATGTTCTAGACATAGGATTATCTTTTAGCATATCTACCACATACACATTCCCACTTCTGTGTGAAGTGAGTTGTGCTTTGCTCCCAGCAATGATTTGATCAATCTTTTTAACAACCACAGGTCCCACAATTTGACAAGTTTTCTTAGTGAAAAAGGATCCATACCCTCTGTCACTCATTTGTGAGACACTCAGCAGTTTAAATTCCAGATTGTCAATTAAATTCACATTTTTAAACTTGAGTTTACCAGCCAAAACTGACCCAGACCCTAAAACCTTTCCCTTTGAGTTATTACCAAAAGATATATCACCCCCCCATGAGCCATGAAGTCCTTGAGATGGGCTCTACATCCTGTCATGTGCCTGGAACCTCCACTATCTACATACCATAAGCTATCAAGGCAAGTAGAGGGTCCCTGCACATCAAGTAAATAGATCAGTTAAGATAGGACTCCAAAGCCAAAATAGCTTTGGATGGGGTCACAGATGGTCCAGCCTCAAGTCTAGGACAATGGTCAGTGGTTTGGATTTTTTTCTTGTAACATATACTCTTAACCATTTCCTATCAGATGATTGTATCCATAGGGATGCTTATTCACTCTTTGCTTTGAAGGCTTTTTGTATCCTTCATAAGTAAGAGGAACCTTTTTATAGGCTGGTTGGCCATACCCTCTTGGAAATGAGTTTGATGGTGGGGCATCTGTCACTTGCACCTCTCTAGTAACAGAGGTTTTGTTTAAAGCTTTTGTAACAGATGTTTCAGTTGGTTCAAAACTCTGCTTGGATTTATTTCCAGCAGAACTTGAACCTTCTCTTTCTAGTGCTTTTGCCTTGATCTCTATTACCTTTTGCTCATAGTTTTTGAGATAGGCACACTCTTGATTTAAGTGATTTGTTTTGTTGCAGATGGTGCATCTTGAAGAATTTTTGATAACACAAGTTTTGTTAATGTCATAGGCTTTTAAAAGAAAACAATCTGCAGCCACACGATTTCGTTTTTCACAAAATTCACAAAATTCACAAAACAAGTTTTTAATCTTTACTCTTCTTTTCCTATCAGACTTTTTACCAGCAGTGGTTGTGACCTCTGCTGGTACATCTTTGATAGGGATCACCAGTGCTTTTGGGGCTTTAATACCGTCAGAGGTTGTAAAGTCCATTGGATTAAAGTTTTCTAAAATATCACATTTATCTGACCAGGTTGGTTTAAACTGATATTTTTCAATTTCTTTATATTTTGTTGAAACCTCTGATTTTTCCAAAACAATTTTGTTTCCAGATTTATCTGTGATTATTATTTCTTCACCAGCCAAATTTGTTGGGACTATTTCAACAAACTCAGAATCAATTTCAGCAACATTTTTCTCAATTTGGTCATAGGTTCTAAAACCTACTCCAAACTTAATGTTGCTCTTGATTTGAGCATCAAGCATAAACTCATAACCTTTACAGGACTCAACTCATTTTTTACAAGTGATTTGGGTTTCTTTTAACTCCTTTTTACACACTTGGTATTTTTCTACCATAGTTTGGAGTTGGTCATTGGTTATGCTTGATTCATGTCTCAGGCTACTCATTTCAGAGTCTTTTTTACTTAACTTTGATTTTTACTCTTTAATCAGTTTTTCAAAATTAAGTTCATCTTCTAAAATTTTGTTCCTCGAGTTTTCATTCACCTTCTTAATGTTTGCAAAAGCAATGATGCATTTGTCAGAACATAGATCTTTAAGGATCTGAGGTGATACCTTTGTAGCGGCCATGAGAGCACAATCACACTCATCTTCACACACATCAACATTCCATGGGTCAGCAGGAGAGTTCTTTTCCTTATCAGCAACATTTTTCTTTTCTTCACTTGAAACCACTGTTTCATCACAAACTTGAACTTCATCAATTTTTGACACTAACTCCACAGATTCAACACCTTCGGCAATTTTCTCTAAGGCCATTAAACAAAATTCTTGTTCAACATCATTTTTGGCCATTAAAGCAAAGTTCTCATCAGTCAAATCCTCAGGCAAGCTACTCCAGTCAACATAACGTTGTGTGAAAAAGCTCGGTTGACCAACCTCTGCTGGACTAGCAGTGGTTTGAGCAGGTTGTGTGATAATGGGTGCTTGTTGTACATGCACTTGAGGATGTGATGGTGCCTGAACATATTGAATTTGTGGAGCAGTGGATTGAACATAATGCACTGGAACAGTAGTAGTAGGATGTGCAAAGTGGGCAGTGTTTTGAACATGTTGAGCAGGGGTATATTGGGAATAATGAACAGTGTTTTGTGTGTGCTGAGGTCTAGGGCCAGGATGAGTCACTAATGGTCCAGAATTTTAAGACCTGCATTCTCTGGCAAAGTGTCCTAACCTATTACACTTATAACACTTGACTTTTGATTTATCTAGCCCAACCTTCAACCCCCCATGCAACCCTGGGAATTTCCTACCAGTTCTCTTATAGAATTTACTAGCCCTAACACTCAATAGGGCCAGTTGGTGCAAAAAATTCATTTTTCAAGATCAGAAGGTTCAAAGTGTTGCAAGTCATTCAGCTCAAAGGATAGATTATCAGAGGTTTGGCTTTCCCCACTAGCAGTGAAAGCATAGTTGGGTGCATATGTTTCAGATCTAAAGTTCCCACCAGAAGTAATATTTATATAGTGATCATAACTTTGGTACTTACTGCTGCCAGATCCCTCTTCTTGGCCAAAAAGAGTTGTATTACCCAATGAGTAATCATCAGTCATTTTGCCAGAATCTTGCAACTTCTTTTTCTGGTTTAACTCTCTCTCATAAGTGAGGAGTATCCCATGAAGTTGTGTCAACGACATTTCTTTAAACCCAACAGACTTTCGTGTTACGTAAGCTACAGTCTCCCACTTATCTGGTAACGATCTAAGGAAACGACTATTGACAGTCGAATTAGGAAAAACCACGTTAACCAGTCTAAGTTCACTGATGAGACAGCTGTAACGTTCGAATTGTTGTGTTAGAGACTCTCCTTTCAAGTGACAAAACGTTTCATACTGCTGATTTAGAACTTCTCTGTTACTTTTAATCACTTCCTCAGTCCCACCAAATTGCTCTTTCAGTGCATCCCATAATTTCTTTGCACTATTGCAATGGAGTAGTGTGACATCCCGGTTTTTCAGATATCTTAAGCGCACTACTTTACGGTTATTCATTCCTACGCTAAATTGATTCGGAGATTTAATTTACACGCTTGAAATAATTATGCTAACTTTGTGAACTTATCAAGTGAACTACGTGCTATGTGTATTAAACGTTTATAAGTTCGGTGAGTTATTATGTTATGTTTCGATTTCGTGATTTTTAGTTATAAAAATATATATATAGTGAATATATAGACGAATCGAACCGAGCCGCGAAACGAGTCGACCTCATTTCCTTGCGACTCAAGGGATTAACCAAAACTTGAGGATCAAGGTAAAGACCCAAACCGCCCCACCTAAACCCTTGCGGCCGCGAGCACCCAACCGCAAACCCTTTTTTCCTTTTTCTTTGCCCTCTTGCACTATATATAGACATGTATGCATGTGTTATGTTAAAAAAAACACACACACACAAACCCTAGCCCCAAGGAGCCGACGGCAGCCTTCTTCCCACTTTTCTTCTCGGTCGCGATCTTCTTCAACGTCCGATTCGAATCGCATCTCGTTCCCGGTTCATTAATCTTCATTGTTAAAGGTTAGGGTTTTGTCATTGTTTTGCAAAGTCATATTAGGGTTATAAACTCTTGATCATGCTTGTATGTAATGGTAGAATCATTATTATGAAAGTGTATGATGTTAGTTCGATAAATTATGCGAGTTTGCGATTATGATGATTAGTTGGAATCAAGAATCATTAGGCTGCGTTTTGTGATAAAAACCATATATTATGATTAGGGTTTGCATGAGTATGATGTATATGATGATATATGATTGATAAATCTGTTCTTGATCGTCTATATTTAACGTCTCGATTGTTTAAGCGTGATATATTGCGATAAAATGCTGAAATCAGGATGCTGAATGGTGTTTACAGCCAACTTCAACTGGCTGTAACTTGGTTATTATTTATCGAAAAACAGATTTTCTGAAGCCTAAAACGTATATTTTTGAAAAACGCTTCTAATGGCACTGGATTCATATTTTTCTGAGGTCGTTTGATATTTTTAAGTGGCCAATTAAGTGCAGTAACTGAAGCTGTGAAAATTCAGAAAATTTGTTAGTTGTTTATCGAGTCGGATCTCATAATCTGTAGAGAGTCGAATCACGAAATTTGCACAGAAATGGAAATTTCCGGGAAACTCCCATTGGAATTTTGTTAATTGGATGAACGGTGATTTTTAAATAAATTCTCCCGTGGACTGCAGTCAGAAAGCGACGAATCTGACTGCAGCCTAGTATATTAATATTTATGAATAATTAGTAAAGTGTTAGAACTTGAAAAATTTACATAAAATTCTACAGCTTGGTTGATACCTTCTGTAAAAAAATTGGAATTTTTGGAATGTTGGAACTATTTTATAAAAATCCTCGAAAACAGCCTAATTATGAGTATACAAGCTGAAACTTGAGAACTTGCGAATGTGTGTACCAAATTGTTGCATGGATTGAATTGTGTTCATGATAGGTTGGTTTGATCACTATGTTGGCATGATGATACTTGCATGCATGATTGGGTTTTAGGATTTGTTATTGTGTGTACCGCATTGTGTGTTAGTTATGTGTAGGGTTTGTATTGGTGTGTTCACACACTAACTTTAAATCAATTGACTTGTTAGGACGCAATTAACGGTCCCATCATTTGCTACTTCTGTGTTACACTAACCGAGCAACTAAAGGTGAGTTCACGGCCCCTAATTTTATCCGGTTTTAAACAACAGGGGGAGAAACATGTATACACTCTACAACTCTATCTCTTTACGTTATACGAAATTAACGTCATTAAACTATTCGGTAACTAAGTTAATGTTAATGTACGTTATGGTCACTAAGCAGCTATATCACACAAGTCCTAGACAAACTCTCGGATCGTTAGTATTGGGTTAGATAGCGGGGAAATTATAAGTAGTACTACTGGGCCCGACAAGCCCCACCCGAGCTAGTCGTGCTAGCCGACCGGGTATGGTCAACGGGTGAATAATTTGGCCTAACTTCGCCATGGTCAGTGATAGGCCTGGCAACACGGAGGCACAACAGTCAGCTTCGATCGCGAACACTTACGTGACATAACTTTAGGCTCACTACCTACATGTTAACATTGAACTTAATTACGAATCAACAATATTATTCCGGGTTAGGGATAATGGAACCAACAACATTATTATTCCGGGTTAGGAATAATGGAACATCATTATTATTCCGGGTAAGGAATAATGGAACCATCAGTATTATTCCGGGTTGGGAATAATGGAACTAAATCGTTATCCCGGGTTAGGGATAACGGGGGAAACAAACTTATAACCGAACAAATGAACTTATGAAAACCTGTGAACTCACTCTTCTTTAATGTTGACACTTGTTTCTTTACATGTTTCTCAGGACGCTAGGAGCTCTAGGTGCACTCACTTGCATTGATCAAGACATCTTTTTATCGAGTCTCATTTACGGATATTGTTTGGGTTTTTCTTTAGTTTTGGCGTTCGTGTTGGCGCCCGTTCCTTTACTTTAATGCTTCCGCTCAACTTTAAAAACTAATGCTTCCGCTAAACATTGAAACCAAACTAAGACAATCTAAAATTAACTATGAATGGTTAAACAAATGATTTTGGAAAACGTATAAATAAAGCATATAGAGTCGTTCGACGTTACTAGTGTCTCAGATTCTGGTTTGTTCACACGCCTCGCGGTAAAACTCCGCAAGTGGAAATTGAGGGTGTGACAGATTGGTATCAGAGCCTCTAGCTATAGAGAACCAGGTTTGCATTAAAAGTAGACCTAAACTATAGCTGATTACACGACACTAGACTTAGTTTGGCACTGAACTGTTATATCTTGTTATGTGTTATACCACAACTATGTTATGTAAAATATGAATGCATAATTGAAACGAATGCAACTCGTAACTAACTACCCAACCCAACAGGCAATGTCATCATCATCATCATCCGACAAACTTTTGCAACCAAGTGCACTGGGGAAGGCACCTATGGTGGAACCCTCACCACCTCATGGCGTGGAGACACGCTCAGCTGCAAGAAAAAGGCTCGCTCTAGGGGAGGAGTCGTCCTCACGCCCGACCATCGCGATGCCGGTCGAACCGGTTAACTCGTTAGAAGTAGGGAACGACCTACTTAGAGATATGATAAGAAAGCAACAAGAACAACTAGAGAGAATGCATGAAACCATCCTAGCACAGGGATGGATGATACGACAATTAACAGGTAAGACTGGATCGCTCGAGGAATAGCAACTTGAGAGTAAGATAGCTCGTAACACTTTAGCTAGAGATCTTCGTGCTGAGCAGCTAAGGGCTGACTGGCTCGAAGACAGAGTTCTTGAGTCTAGCTGGAGAATTCAAGAACTAGAACAGAATCAGGCACCTGTACCAGTACCCGCACCAGCACCGGCCCCTCCAGCGCCGGTAGAGGAGGATCTAGAGGAGGATCCAGAAGAGGATCCAGAGGAGGATCCGGAGGAAGACCCAGCTGTAGAAGCTGGAAACGCCGCGGAGGATGACGGCAACGATAGCGATTTGGGGGATGGAGACGTAGAAGACTGACACGTCTCGCTTATTCCATTTGCTTTCCTTCAGTCTATTTATTTTCCTACTTATGTTTAAACTTGAGATTTTATAGTAAACTGATATGTTTGGTTGGCATTTTGTAAGACGTTGAAATTTTATTTAATCGAATATTTCTTTTGACTGTTTAATTTATTTGGGTTGACATAATTTGAGGAATTATTTAAGTATGGAATAGGATAACTATATTGGATATATAGACTTATCGGTGTGTGTTTATGTTGTCTTGCGAAGATCTAAAATGGCAACTGGACGTCGCGGAAACCTCAACATGACGCCCGAAGAATTAGCCGTAATGATCCAAGAACACGTGAATGCTGCTCTAGCGGGTGTTCAAAACCAACCAGCAGGTAACTATTATTAAATTTTCATGGGAAAATCTAATAGTTGGGCTAGTAGAATTTCTCGCTGACTACATGTCCTCTGTCAGCAAGAGGGGGTCTTAACCCCTACAAGATGTTTCTCGATGCGAAGCCGAGCAATTCACGGGGGCAGAAGGACCCATAGGACTGGTCCGCTAGATTGAAAAGTCCGAATCAGTGTTCGAAATGTGCAATTATCTGGAGGCCAACAAAGTCAAGTATGCTGCCTCAACGTTGGAGGATGGGGCACTAACTTGGTGGAATGCACAAGTCCAAACGCGTGGACTTATTGCTGCAAATGCAATGGCCTGGGCCGAGTTTAAGGCCCTAATCAAAGAGGAGTACTGTCCGCGAGACAGGGTTCAACAGTTGGAGCAAACATTATGGAACCACAAGATGGTGGGATCTGAAATTGAAGCATACACAGCGAAACATCATGACCTGGTATTTCTATGTCCCGATCTGGCCAACACCGTGGAGAAACGACTCGAGTTTTACCTTGGGGTTCTGGTCCCCAAGATCCAGGGTATGGTAATGGGTAGCAACCCTGCGACTGAACATCAAGCAATCAGGTTGGTGCAAAAACTCACTGATAAGGCGGTGGAACAAAAGAAGTTGCCATCTCGGGGTACGACTGAAGTTGCCCCTGATAATAAAAGAAAGTTTGAAGACTCGTCTGCTCGACAGTCTTCGTCAGCCCAGTCACAGCAAGGGAACCAGAAACGGTTCAATAATTTCAACAGTCACCGGGGTCACAATAATCAGCCCGCCAACAACAACCAGAACACAAGCGGCTATGTAGGTCGAAAGCCGCAGTGTAATCGTTGTAACCTTCATCATCACGGCCCTTGTGACAGAAATCGCTGCCAACGATGTGGCAAGGTGGGACATGCGGCAAAGGATTGTCGCGGGGAAGTCATGTCCCAACAAAATCAAAATCAACAGCAGGGTCAGCAGCAGGGTGTTAACCGGGGGTGCTATCAGTGTGGTAGCACTGCCCACTTCAAACGAGACTGCCCACAGCTTCGTAACAACAACAACAATGGTGGGAACAACAACAACCACAACCACAATAACAACAACAACAACAATAACAACAACAACAACAATGGAAATGGTGGCACAGGAGGTGCCAAAGGGCGTGCATTTATGCTGGGCCGCGGAGAGGCCAGAAACGACTCGAACGTGGTCACCGGTAAGTTTCCCCTTAATGAACATTTTGCTACTGTGCTTTTTGATACGGGTGCGGATAGGAGTTTTATATCTGAGTCTTTTAGGAAGAACCTAAATCTCACGCCCAAACCCTTAGAGACCCCTTACGTCATAGAACTAGCCGATGGTAAATCTGTAGATGTGACCCATTTAGTATCCGGCTGTCAACTCAAACTCGCGGGTCACACCTTTACCATTGATCTGTTGACAACTACTCTGGGTAGTTTTGACGTGGTAGTCGGAATGGACTGGCTATCCGACGTCCGAGCTGAAGTTCTCTGCTTCGAAAATCTATCCGTATTCCGCTCTCTAACGATGAAATCTTGACGGTGCAAGGCGAGAAGGCCGGCGCCGTCACAAACATCATCTCTTACATGCAAGCACAGAAGTATCTTCGGAGGAAGAACTCCTTCGCTTTGCTCGCACTGGTTACCGAACAGCCTAAAGACGAGAAACGTATAGAAGACATCCCCGTCGTCCGTGATTTTTCCGATGTATTTCCAGAGGAGTTACCTGGTCACAAGTGGAGTTTGAAATCGAATTGGCGAACCATGCAACTCCTATTGCCAAGGCCCCATACCGTTTAGCTCCAGCCAAGTTGCAAGAGCTGTCTACCCAACTTCAGGAACTGTTAGAAAAAGGATTTATCCGACCTAGTACTTCGCCATGGGGAGCTCCAGTCCTTTTTGTCAAGAAGAAGGACGGGACCTTCCGCATGTGCATCGACTACAGGGAACTCAATAAGGTTACTGTCAAGAACCGATACCCATTACCTCGCATCGACGATCTCTTCGACCAACTTCAAGGGTCAAGCTACTACTCCAAGATTGATCTACGGTCCGGTTATCACCAGTTACGCGTCAGGGAGGAGGATATCGCTAAGACGGCATTTCGTACTCGGTATGACCATTATGAGTTTTTGGTCATGCCCTTCGGTCTCACCAATGCACCCGCGGTGTTCATGGACCTCATGAACCGTGTGTGTAAACCATATCTCGACAAGTTTGTCATTGTGTTCATCGATGACATACTCATCTACTCTAAAGGTGAAGCAGAACATGCTGAACATCTACGATTACTGTTGGAATTACTTCAATAGGAGAAACTATATGCCAAGCTCTCAAAGTGTGATTTTTGGATTCGGGAAGTTCAGTTCCTCGGGCATATCGTGAATGAAAAGGGTATCCACGTCGACCCCGCCAAGATTGAAGCTATCAAAAACTGGGAAGCACCCAGGACACCGACGGAGATCCGCCAATTTTTGGGTTTGGCTGGTTACTACAGACGTTTCATCGAGGGATTTTCAAAGATCGCGCAACCGCTTACCACCCTCACCCAGAAAGGCACCAAGTATGCTTGGGGTGACAAGCAGGAAGTGGCATTTCAATTGCTGAAACAGAAACTTTGCAGTGCACCCATTCTGTCCTTGCTAGAAGGGACTGATGATTTTGTGGTATATTGTGTTGCTTCCATTCAGGGATTGGGATGCGTACTCATGCAACGTGATAAGGTCATCGCGTATGCGTCCCGACAATTGAAGGTTCACGAGAAAAACTACACAACACATGACCTGGAATTGGGAGCAATGGTGTTTGCGCTTAAGATTTGGAGACACTACCTATATGGAACAAAGTGCACAATCTATACAGATCACAAGAGCCTCCAACACATCTTTGACCCGAAGGAGTTGAACATGCGACAGCGTCGCTGGGTCGAACTCTTGAACGATTATGAATGTGCTATTCGGTATCACCCGAGTAAAGCTAACGTGGTAGCTGATGCCCTCAGTAGGAAGGAGCACTTGAAACCTTGTCGGGTAAGAGCACTACAGTTCACCATTCATTCTGGGTTACCCGAACAGATACGCGACGCGCAGTTAGAAGCAGTTAAGGAAGAAAACATCAAGGTCGAATCGGTGGGAAAAATGGAACGCGATTGGGAAGTAAAACCCAATGGAGCCCGGTATTTCATGAATCGTGTATGGGTACCTCTCTACGGAGACCTCAGAAAGCTAGTCATGGACGAAGCTCACAAATCCCGATACTCTGTCCATCCTGGTTCGGATAAGATGTATCAAGACCTTAAAGCTGCTTACTGGTGGCCCAACATGAAAGCTGATATAGCCACCTACGTGAGCAAGTGTTTGACTTGTGCAAAAGTCAAGGTAGAGTATCAGAAGCCATCGGGGCTATTCCAACAACCGGAGATCCCGGTGTGGAAATGGGATCAGATCTCGATGGACTTCATCACTAAACTCCCGCGAACTTTGGGTGGTTGCGATACCATATGGGTGATTGTGGATCGTTTAACTAAGTCCGCACACTTCCTAGCGATTAAAGAAACAGATAAGATGGATAAGTTGACTCGCATCTACATTAAGGAAGTAGTTTCTCTGGACGGAGTGCCAACGTCCATCATCTCAGACAGAGATGCTCGTTTCACGTCCAACTTTTGGCAGTCACTTCAGAAAGCGTTGGGTACACGCTTGGATATGAGCACAGCTTATCACCCTCAGACTGATGGTCAAAACGAAAGGACCATACAGACCTTGGAAGACATGCTTAGGGCATGCGTGGTAGACTTCGGGAATAGTTGGGAAATCCATCTGCCTTTAGTGGAATTCTCGTATAACAACAGTTACCATACGAGTATATCGGCAGCACCGTTTGAGGCATTATACGGTCATAAATGTAGATCACCGGTCTGTAGGGCAGAAGTCCGTGACAGTCAACTCACAGGCCCTGAGTTGATACTTGAGGCTACTGAAAAGATTGTACAAATCAGAAACCGCATGGCGGCGGCACGAGATCGACAGAAAAGCTACGCTGATCAACGACGCAAACCACTCGAATTTCAAGTAGGCGACCGCGTACTACTGAAGGTGTCACCCTGGAAGGGTGTAATCCGTTTTGGGAAACGAGGAAAACTAAACCCACGGTACGTAGGCCCGTTTGTGATCTTGAAACGTATCGGACCCGTAGCTTATCAATTAGACCTTCCTGCCGAACTCAGTGGAGTTCACAACGTTTTTCACGTGTCAAATCTGAAGAAGTGTCTATCAGATGAAACCCTAATCATTCCATTGGATGAGATTCAAGTGGATGAACAACTGGACTTTGTGGAACAACCTATCGAGATCATGGATCGTGAGATCAAGACTCAAAGGCACAGCAAGATTCCGATCATTAAGGTTTGTTGGGACTCTAAGCGTGGACCGGAGTTCACGTGGGAAAGAGAGGACCAAATGAAAAGCAAATACCCACACCTCTTTGCAGCTGAGCAGCAAGCTAACGCTACCACCAACTAAATTTTCGGGACGAAAATTCTTTCAACATGGGGATGTTGTGACAACCTGGGAATTTCTTGTAATTTCGTGTAATTTCGTGTACCATTGTTAACAAACTAAATCTTTGTGCGTGGCACTCTAAACCTGTGCATTGCATTCTAAACCGCGTTTACTCAATTTTCGGGACGAAAATTCTTTCAACATGGGGATAATGTGACATCCCGGTTTTCAGATATCTTAAACGCACTACTTCACGGTTATTCATTCCTACGCTAAATTGATTCGGAGATTTAATTTACACGCTTAAAATAATTACGCTAACTTTGTGAACTTATCAAGTGAACTACGTGCTATGTGTATTAAACGTTTATAAGTTCGGTGAGTTAT